>CM046848.1:13845479-14445479 GCA_025618425.1 Heliocidaris tuberculata
CCCCCCCCCCCCCCCCCCCCGCTATCATTTGATGAAAACAGTTCATAAAGTTATCAGCATCCTGAGCATGAAGTCACACAGTTATATATTTGTACTCAGTTTCTCATCTGCATATACTGTATTTAAGAACACAGCACAGGATATTCAAAGAGTAGCCCAGAATTACTCAAGACAACAGCTTTTGGTCAATTGATCATATACAAACTGTGCACATTTGAGAGTGCTTTTGTTAGAATGCAATTTACAATATCATGTCCAAATAGTGCAATGAATGAAGCTTTGCTAATTTCATTTCATGCTCATCATTAAGTTAACCAAGTGCAGTAAAATGTTCAAGAACTACATCTACAAGTCTACAGTATAGAGGACTTCACACAAACTACAAACACTACTTGAGTGAAAAGCACAAGAGTTGCATTAAAATGCCAAATGTAGTTAAGCTTAAAAGAGTTGTAATGTACATCTCAATTCGTCTACCAAAGGTTTCAACATCGCATTCTAGATTTTCACACATGAGAGGCACTGAAACTCCATGTGATATCAACAAGTGCCAACACTTTTTGATAGTTACTCTTTTGGATAGTATGAAAGCATTAATTGCAGTCTTATGACATCATTCCACAAGTATAATATATATTCTTGAAATTGTTCATATAACTATTTATCAGCTCATATTGGTTTCCTCTTGACTGCTTTAAAGATAGACGATTTCATCATCCTGTTTAAGATAAGCCTCACATGATAAAGACAATTCCCTTTCACAACCATTACACCACTGATTATGAGAGTAACATATCAACATTTTTCCAGCATTTCTCAAAACATTATTTCATTCCTTCATTTAAGAATAATATATTTCAGCAAGCCACTACACACAACTCCATCACAACTTTAAAAATTCATGATTTTTTATTTTTCATCAGATTTTTCTCAAGCTTTCATTGATCTGTTTCTCTAATGTTTCTGCTTATGGGAGATTCTATAATAGAAAAAGGACATCTTGACAACATTTTCCAGTCTATTGACTATCTATAATACAATTAATGAAAAAATGTTTTCTGGTCAATTTAGAAACAGATCAATGGTTATTTTTCATCTTGGGATAGGATAAATGGAAATAGGTGATTGATAAAGTTTTTGTTTTACGTGCCAATGTACCTTTGGCACTACGAAATGTTTTCATGAAAATAATATACACTACAAGTGACAATGATGATAGTGGTCTGTGTAACCACAGGTCTGTTTAATGCTGTGATATGCAGTACATGTACCTACATGTACAAGGCATCTCTGGTAACTGTTTCCTAAGGGGGAAACACTGCTATGTCAGGAACTGTTCAATGCAGCAATCAAAGACAGTCTGGTTGCGATGCCAGAACGTATGATTGACTCCAGCAATACCGAAGGGGTGTAGTCCCCCGCGAGCATCTAGCGTCTTCAAGCCGAAGTAGTCTTTCTGATATACCTGTTCAAGGTGAAACAGAAGGAAAATATTGCTAACATAACATCGATCATCAGAAATACCATTAACGCTCTCCACTGTAACATCTATGAACTCATCAAATCAAAATTGAGGTTTGAAATCACAACTTGTCAATGTTTTAACCAATCATGCATGAATTCTCATTCCTTCCTGTCTACAGTGCAATATATTTGGCTTGCAAATGAAAAAGACTTGGGTCAGTAAATGGTAGCAACAATAATGGATGCAAGCACTTGCACACATTCTCTCCTATACCCTGAGAAGATAAGCTGAGATGTGGACTTGTCCTACTAATGAAGATACATGATGTAAAGTTCTTATGATCTAAGCCTGGGTGTTGGGCCGGTCAACCCGTACGGAACCTGGCCGGTTGGGGGTTTTTGCCGGGTTCGGGCCGGGTCCGGGCCGGGTCCGGGTTGCTGAGTGAAATTTCTGAACCCGGTAAAAATAACCCGGTAAATAATTGGTGCTGTAAAGCCGTTATGAGTATTAATTATGACTTTTTAATAAAAACTTGATAGTGGTAAATAATAGGCTTGGGCGGTTCTGCTTTTAGAGAGAACCAATTCCGATTCCGACGCAAGGTCTCGGTTCCACTGCACTGTAGCTGTAGAGTCTATTGTGTATAGTGCAGCTTTCACAAATGTCCGATTTTCATATAAAAACTCCACTTTATGAAATAACTATCAAAATTCTACATACATGGCCAGGGTAATCATAGTACAAGCTTCAATTTCATGACTGTAATGACGAAAACCATATTGAATAGCGCTGTAATGATGAAAACGTTCGTCTTTTTCAAGTTTTCGCGAGCTGGCTGCTGGATGACTGTGCATGGTATAACCAGGAGGTGGCGCTATACGTCATGTTCCTTTTTTTTGTATTTTTCACATGGCCTGTAGGCGCCATGTTTTTTCTGCGGTTCCAAACGAACGAAACTCATTCTTTCGATTGATAATGGTTAGCTTAGCTCAAATTATTATTTTGTGGTGTCACTGTGTGGCGTTAATAAATATATGTTTCCTCAAATTTTGGAGGGGTTTTTACTTAAGTTTCTTCCATATTGTATATTTTTTCAGTGAGATGATTTTAGACTGGTTGACCATTACTTTTGATATGTGACAACATTTTTCTTCATTCTTCCTCTTACGGTAATCTTTTAAAAAAATTGTTTAGCATTATTATTCCTCTCTTTTAAAAGACTTAACATGTATTTCTAATTCTGAAGTACTTTCACAATTAATATATTTGTGCCGCGAATTTTTTTTTAAAGACATGTAAGCTCTCTTTTCATTTAATATTTTTTTTCTTAGACTTACTTCCTTTATCATGATTTTATTTTTTGTTAATTCTTCAAACAGTGAGTTTTCATTCTGGAGTAAATTTCATTGATTTCATTGATTTGTTTCAATTATTTTTATATCATTACACTGGATTTAAATATGCAGTAACCAGCAATAACATAATTGTATATATTTTCTGTCCCTACCCTCTGAATATTCCTCTCGCGGCTTGCCATCTCTCTTTCGCTCTCTCTCTTCCAAGCCCTCCTGTTAATCCTCGCTGATCACAACGAGGTGTGCGCTACTAACAGCGTTGTACACACACAAGCAGTCCGACATACACACACTACACACACAACACACTGATAATGGGTCCATAGTTATACAAGCTCCTTGGTTATACACCAAGAAGCATTCATATTTCCCACTGCTGCATGCTGGCTTCGTTTGCGGAGCCGAGTAGCGTAAGTAGCGGTGCTGTATGACTGGAAGTTCAAACTTTCACTCATTCTGGGGCCGATTCCGGGGCTCTTATGTATTATCACACATCAGAATTGACCTCTCGGATACGTGGAACCGCCGAGCACGAGTACTCGACTCCGTACAACATGGAGTCGACTCCTCGGTTCTCGGAACGGGAGTCGAGTAGAATCGATTACTCGTCTCTCGCTCCCAAGCCTAATAAACAAACATAAAATTTACCGGGTTTCGGGCCGTGCCGGGACCCAGTAAAAATTTTGACATCTTTACCGGTCCGGGCCGTTCTGGGTAATTTTCTACCGGGCCCCAGGCCTATTATGATCTTACCTCTTGATCCTTCATCTCTACGATGTTCATGTCTTTGTCATAGGTGGCAAATTGACTGTAATAAAGGCAAAAAAATGGCATATTATTCAAAATGCTACTAGACATAAAGTTGAGTACTGGTCAAGTGACTACATAACATAATAGAAACTATTTGGAAGCACCCTGGAAAGGTTGCTTATGGAGTACATAAGTACTGATGTATAGTGTAAAGTTTTAAAAAGATACTGACTCAATCTTCATGGAAATTACATGCACTGCTCACAGAAATCGGTCCTGGAAATCGGTATATAGGACTACACATGTGGACGAAACTTTTAAGCTATTTCTAGTCATATTTTGAATATGAGTGCATTTGGAGAGCAATCTTTTCAGGGGACATTTCCACGATGATATTCTTCCAAACTGACATAAAAGAATGAGAAAGCTCATAAATTATTTTTCACCTTTACCAGAACTCGACCTTCTTTTCAAAAGCCTTGCAGACATTTCTGGGTCATTACTTACTTTTCTTAAGATAATATCCATCAGTATACAAGTCAGCTTAATGCACACATTGTATACAAGGAAAACTCTCTCTGATGACACAACAGTGACTTAAACCAAAGTAATTTGAATAGTCGTTAAGTCAGATACATGATATGTACATGGTACTCATTAATATTTAGTTCCATTGCTACTACATTTAAGCCTTGCATAATGTCCATTTCAGTATCACTCTGCTGATGTACAGTGTGTATAAAAAAAAAAGATTATTTTTGTTTTCTCACTACGAGGATGCTCTGTCATCTTGTCTTTGCTGTGTATTAAAATGAACATCATTGTCACCTAACATTCTTCAAAGACACACATTCCTTGATTGCCATGCAGTTATAACACTCTTTTAACATTCTTTGAATGGTATACAAGGGTTGTATGACACATTCTCCACAGACAATTGCTCCGCAGTCAATAACCTACACTAACCAAATTTCTAACTCTTGACCAAACACTATACCGTAAAACGGGGTGAATAGGAACAGTTTTGACACATCTTTCCTTACATCATTTTCATTCCATGGCCAGTGGCAAATATTTTGGCACCATGAAATGTCCATTCATGTTACTTTTTTATTGACATATAAAAGAAATTCCATCAATATCAGATTTAATTTTTATATGGAATTTTGTGACTGTTCCTATTCACCCCAACATCGGGGTGAATAGGAACAGAATGAAAAATTGTGAAATATATATGCTTTAAACTGTTACCTGTGTACCAAGAAACTGAAATTCATTGTGGAAGGGATTTAGATTAAATAGGTTTTTGAAAAGACAATGCTTTCAGAAGCATCAGAATGCATTATCATAAATTTAAATGACAAAGGCATATCTCTGAAATCACTACAGACATCAAAACGGTACCATGTGTTAGTGAAACAGACATTTGTTTTGATATTGTTGCATCGTGGCTTTAGAGCTGCTTGCTTACAGAAATAATAGGGAAAAACTGGCACTTCATATGCATTTATTATTGGCAGTAAACAACAACTGTTGGGTCAACACTGTTAGAACATTGATTAAAATCTTTAATCTTGTTGGTTAAAATTTTAATCAACTGAGGATTACCAGGTGAACCACACATTTGTAGGTTAAAAATTTAATTAACGACTTGTTGACTAAAGTTTAACCTGTGGTTGATTAAAAGTTTTAATCATTTGTTGGTTCATCATATTTTGCTCCACGTTGGTTAAATTGGTGTTGGGTCAAACAAGTTGTTGGTAAAATGTTTAACCATTTGTTGGTTAATCATATTTTGCTCAATGTTGGTTAAATTGGTGTTGATTAAACTGGTGTTGATTAAACTTAACAAATTGTTGGTTAAATATTTAACCATTTGTTGGTTAGTTTTATTTGGTGAGAAACTCTTCATATCTGTGATTGTAGTCTAGCTTAATCTTATAAAGAAATAGATTTACAGTCATCTTACTTTCTAAGTTAAGCGATTTGGGAAGTTCAAACTGCTCGATCTGGACTAGACCTGACAAAGCCAGTCCCACAGGTAGACTACAGCTACTCCTACATTGATGCTATAATTTTTTTTCAAAAACTGTTCTAGTTTCAGTTTTTGTCATATTGCCCTGTCCAGGAATTATGGACATCTGCAAAGTTGAACACACCGCCACACCGCCATCCCACCGGCATCGCCTCCTCACTACCGTAGGCGTAGTTAGTAGATCTACCAGTGGGCCTGGCTTAGCCAGGTCTAGTCCAGATCGAGCAGGTCGAACTAGCTCCCAAACCGTTTTAATTAGAAAGATCACACTGTAGATCTATTTCTTCCAGTGATTAAGCTAGACAACAATCACAGATATGAAAAGAGTTTCTTACCTTCAAACATGCTGACAAGCTTGAGTCCCCAATCATTCAGCGACTTGACAACGCCTTCCATTTTTATCGCAAACAATTTCTGTGATAGATATGCGCGCAGCAATTTTGTGCCAAATCCTTACGCGCATGTGCTGTTCAGTCACGCGATAGGTATTTTAATCAACTTTGATCGAACTTTAACCAACAAAAACATCTGAGTGTCTCGACAGTTAGCATGATCATTTTGGCAGGAAAGCCGAGAACACTGTTTTTAATCAATGTTGGTTACAAAATAACCAATAAGATTAAAAACAATAATTTAATCAACAATATTTTTAACCCACGCAAGATCAAAAGTCATTTTTAACCAACACTCATTTTATAACCAATGTTGAGCGATTTTTAATCAACAATTTTTTAATCCGTAGTTTTTTAATGCATGTTCTAACAGTGAATGGAGAGGGGGAGGGGGATGGGTGGGGGTGAGGGAATCAGTAAACTACATTTTGAATATTGTTACTTTTCTTTCACTAATGCAATGGCCCCCATGAGTATTCAATGGATAATCCTATTCAGAATGCGTGTAGATTGTTTTAAGATTTATGTAATAACTTATTGAGTGAAATAATATTTGCAGAACTATGCCAGACAGGGTGTCGGGTTTTTAAGGGCCTGGAAAAGACTTTTCTAAGAATACCAATGAGTGTTCAGGCTTTTCTATTATTGATATCTCAATTTATATCTAAAATATCATTACTGTGTCTGTGGTACATGTGATATGTGTATTTAGGTGCATTAGGTATGTTTGGTAGCAGGAAGTATAAATCATAACTGCTTGGTAGTCTGTTCCTATTCACCCTGTTATTCAGGAAATAAATTTAACATAAGTAAAATCAGAAAAATGAAGAAAAAAATATATAACCCATTGCAATCAACTTCTTTCAAGAGAATTATATGCAAGACCATATTTGTGAGGTCTTCATGCGTCATCTGATGATTTACTTCAGTAGGTCTGAAGATAGAAGGAAAGTTTTGACCACATCTCAATTTTAAACAAATTTTAAGACATTGTATTATATTCCACACTGGGGTAAATATGAATTGATTCCCATCATGTTATTCATGACTGGACAGCTAGAGGTGTAAAATAAATTAGATGAGTTTGCATTTTTACTTTGAAAATGAAAGTACAAAGAAAAAACGTTTCCACTTTTTGTTCCTATTCACCCGTGTTCCTATTCACCCCGTTTTACGGTACCTTAGCTTAAAGGTAGAAGATAGTTTTGGGAAGCTCCCAAAAACTTTTCGTGAGATTTCTTTGATTTTACTTAATGAATAGCAGGGTACTAACATAACTAAGATGCTGTGAAGTTTTTTCCTCCTCAAGTGAAATATTTATCGAATGAGAGGTGAAAATTAATAAAAATCCCTGGCCCAAAAAAGAGGGGATGTAAATTCAAACAACGGCCACACACATTACGCACATGGGGATTGTTGTGTGTTATAGAATACGCTACACATAGTGCGAAGCGCTGGGTTTATTGTGTGGGGAACCTTCGGGTGGATATGGTCTTAGCGTGAGGCAGTGAAAAGCCGTTACCAAGCGTTTCTTACAGATATTTACACTAAAATTTGTTCGAAATCGTGAATGGAATGTTAAATAATCTCGTACATGTATCTTATGATAAAAGGAGAATAGTATGTGACTATGTTAGATAAGTTTCTTGCCAGTATGTTTTTGCTACCGAGACTGTCTGTGAGCTTTAACCCAAACCTTTAACCTAACCTAAAACCCAACTGCAACCCTAACCCTAAACCTATATTTTAGATGAAATAAATCCAGGAGCAATTGTTGCCACAGCAGATGGAGCTCATACATGTATATAAGAGACTTACCTTGATTGCCATGGGGTTATAACACCATCATCTGGACCACCTACCATCACAACATTCTTTAGTCTCATGAAGTTCTTCCTCCATTCTGAAAGCAAGATTGCAAGTATTACTGAAAGTCTCTTAATATGCTCTTAAATACTACTTAGAGTAATGCTAAAGATGTTAATAAAGCATCTGATATAGAGGATCTTTAAAATGTTATTTTCAAGCTTTGACAATTGAAAAGTGCAAGTTTAGATTCACTTCAATTTTTTTTTCCTCAAAAAGCATGACATTTTTAATTTAAAAATTGGCTAATTACAGATGATTTAGTACAACACAGAACATGCAAAAATGTAAAATATTCAGCAACATGTACATGCATAAATCATGCCTTGAAGCAAACACTTTTGAATTATCAAAGAGTAAAGGATGTTAATATTTTCCAACACCAAACTCATACCAGCAAACCTATAAAAAATGTATTATTCAAACATGAATGTATAATTTTTTTTACATTAGCTTCTAATTTTTCTGTTATTTACATTCACAGCAGGATCATGACCCACATTACATGGGCCCTGTTTCATAAAACTTGTTACCAATAACAAGATGCAATAACTGTTATAAGCTACTGAAATCCTTGCATCTGATTGGCTGATAGCAAAATTGTTGTAGAACTTTGGCAGTTGCTATTGATAACAAGTTTTATGAAACAGGGCCCATCTGCCTTTCATTGTGGGACTCTTCTACCAAGATTAAGATTTAATACATAACATATTGATTACATTTCGATGGAGTACATAAACACATTTGATAAAAGAAACAATACTCACGTTGACTCTCCTTATGAGCACTCTGATTATTAAGCACTGCAAGGAAATCTGAGCTTCGTATGTACTCTGGTTGGTGGAATGGATCTGAAAGAGTATCCAACAATAATAAACAAAACATTATATAATATTTGAATTTTTAAAAAATGAAGTCCAAACATTTTAACAGCAATTCATAAACTTTGACCCACTTTAGGAGTTGGGATACTACGACAAGTGTTTTCCCTCAAGGTTGCTAAATGATTTAAATGTTGGGCATTGGGTTTTTGCATGTTTCTAAAGAAAATAATCTCCGAAGTATAATTTTTTTAAACACCTAAAAATCAAATTAAAAATAATCTATACTCCTAGGAACAGAAGTAAAAAGATGAATGCGACTGCATCTCCTATATGCCTACGCCTAAATTCAGTTGATGGCTCAAACTGTTCTTGAAATCTTGTGATAACCAGAATAAAAAGCCTCTAATTACATGTTAATTGACCTCTTTGACATTTGGCCTTACACCTTATAACCAAAAAGTCTGATCACTTTATCTCCTCCTAGTCATGAATACCAAGTAGTTGAGATATGGTTTAAAGTTCATACCTCAAATGGTTCTTGAGTTATCGCGAGAAAAAGGCCAACACCTGAAATTTCAGAAATTGGCCTCTGTGACCTTGACCTTTGACCTACGTACCCCAAAATCTAATCAGATCGTCTTCCTATGGTGAAACATACTAGCTCTAAGTTTAAAGTTCATACCTCAAATGGTTCTTGAGTTATCGCTAGAACGAGCCTAACACCTGAAATTTTAGAAAAATTGGCCTCTTTGACCTTGACCTTTGACCTACATACCCCAAAATCTAATCAGATTGTCTTCCTATGGTGATACATACTAGGACCAAGTTTGAAGTTCATACCTCATGTGGTTCTTGAGTTATCGCTAGAACAAGAAAGCGGGATGGACGGACGGACAACCCGAAAACATAATGCCTCCGGCACCACCTTCGGAGGGCGGAGGCATAAAAATGGAATAGAACATATTGTTCCACTTGTATCAAAAGATACACATGCCAGATATTTGGATGTTCTGTATGTGATTTAAGAAGAATTTTAGAGTAAGCATCTGATAGGAAATCTAAATCAAGGCTATCCATGATGGCTGGCTGGGCTGAAGTGCATTTTAGTGCTAACTCACAGACACTGGCACAGGATATCAATTTAAAAAAAACCTTCAACATGTCTAAATTTCCACTAAAAAAGAGGGGGGGGGGGGGGGGGGGGGGGGGAGTAGGATTAACAGCAGCTCAGCATCATTATGGTAGTATCTTGCCGGAGCTAAAGCCAGGGTAATAATATCCACACCCTTTGGAAGCGCATAGGGACGTTATATCATAATGTGATATGTGCTATACAAAAACAGTTAATTATTATTATTATTATTATTATTATTTATCAACTTAAATCAGAGAAATGTGACCAAAAGTTTGGGCTTTGAAACAAGTATATAGAACACAATAAACATACAATCATTTGACTTTTTAGGCCTGTTTATATGCATAGGTTTGATTCTCCTATAGCTACATGATATTTGCTCTTCAGACAACTTCCTTGTCTATTTCATTTTCTTCAAATCATCCCACACTGAAGTAATTGAAACATTACATCCTTTAAACTGTAATTAATCTAAGCCTAATTTGTATTCACACCGAAGATGTAAAAGCTGAAGTACATTATAAACCAAACATTAAAACCTATACAGGGTGGCCCCATACATGTAGGTGTACCAAGGGGGGGGGGGGGGTGTTTTCAAACACCCTCCTTTGGCAAAAGGGGGGTGTTTTACATGTAGGTGTTCAAACACCCCCCCCCCCTTTAGCAGTGTATTTAGGTGTTTAGAATTTAGAAATGAAACAAAGCTTGTTTTTAACCTCAAAATACTGATAACCCTTTTTTTTTTTTTTTTGCTTGTCAGAGAATTTTTGAGTAAAAAGACACCCAAAAAATGCTGATAACCTTTTTTTTATTGCTTGTCAGAGAATTTTGGAGTAAATGTAGGTGTTCAAACACCCCCCCCCCCTTTAGCAATGTATTAAGATGTTAAGAATTTAGAAATGAAACAAAAGCTTGGTTATTAACCCCAAAATGCTGATAACCTTTTTTTTTTGCTTGTCAGAGAATTTTGGAGTAAAAAGAACACCCAAAATGCTGATAACCTTCTTTTTTTTTTGCTTGTCAGAGAATTTTGGAGTAAAAGACACCACCCTTTATAAAATCCTGGGTACACACTGAGTGGTCCAAAAGAAAACAACACCTGAGATCTGCAAATTTAAATGACATCATTGACACAATATCATTAGTTCTCATTTTATTGGGTAGAAAATTCTTTTCCAAGTAAAATGACACCAAGATCATCAATTTTGGGTAAGGCCTTTTGATTCTATGGGTATTTTATGAGGCAATGTCATTTTCAAAATTTACTACTTTTGCAACTGTACATGTAATCACGACTGAAGCAGAGATAAATCTGCGTATGATAGCTTCGCATACAGTCAGCTTTGTTGACAAATGCACGATTGCTCTCACTTTGAAAATGAAGACAACATGAATGAAATAGAGATTGTATGGGAAGCCATCATGTGCAGATTTCTCCCTGCTTCAAGTATGAAAATAATTTACTACCTAATAAGACAAAAAACCTATTGATATTGTGCCAGTGATGTACATGTACAGGTATTTGAAATTGCAGATCTCAGATGTTGCATTCTTTCTGGGCCACCCTGTAATAAGGAAACCAATCCCAGTAATAACAGTAGCTTGCACATCATATCCTGCTAAAAAAAGACAAATGGCATAAAAGAAACTTGAAACTAAAGATCTGGTTCAACTTACCATTCCAATATTCACAAACAGAGATCAGTTGACCAATGGGACCGAGATCATAGCACACCCTTGTATAGAGGAGACACAAATGAACATTTTACTTTTCATCATACATGGCTTATGACTGTGAGCAATATGATGCAATAAGTAAAAAATCACCTATTACGGCTTGAAAATATAAAATCAACGTAAAAAATCTTGACCTGGCATTCTCTTGGTTAACAGCTAAGGAGTATTAAGAAAAAGTGCGCACATGCAACCAAACTTGGAGTTGGGTTTCATACGGGCCCTATTCCTGGCGAGCGCATATGGGTGCTTTGACTAGTCTAATCACAAGTCGCTTTTCCGTTAACTGAGAGTGTATTTAAACTTGTAATATCGCTAATATTTGCTGATTATATTTTGAATATAGTTCAGCAACATGGAACCTCTAACATACAGAACAATTTTTTTTTTTCTTTTAAAGTTACCCTTGAAAGTTAACATCCTTCCTGTATGTACTGTGTACTAAAAGGAATACACAGCAGCAGTGAAAGTTATTTATCTGAATCAACACACTACGCATGTACATAAATGCCATGAGAACTCATTATACATAATATTCATGGTAAGTAAAAAAAAAAAAAAAAAAACCCAAACAATAGTATGTATCATTCTATACTCCTTTATCATTAAAGCTCATGTACAGTATTGGTATTAAACAAAAAAGCAAATTGGAAAGAAACATGTTAAATATAGTCTCATGTTGTTCTCCTTGTATCAAAAGATGTCTGTAAGAGATCATTTAGTATTCCATCTATGATTTCTCGTGAATTTCAGTGTAAATATCTGTAAGGAATGCTTGATGACTGCCATTATGCTAGGACCCTTCCACCCCGACGGCTCCCCGCACAGCAATCTTGGGGCTTCGCATAGAGACAGCGTGTGTGCACTGTGTGTAGCTTAGTGCTGGTATCGACACGCCTGATGTCGCCACTATGGCGACAAAAGTACTGGTTTTGGACTTTGCCGACATGTCGACACGCATGCTCCGATGGCGACATAAAATGGGCCTTTTTACATGTACCTCGCCGTGGCGTCGTGCGCGCGTACGTGATTTGTTTCACATACGCATTAGCAGCGCGCGCGCGACACGATCGATCGCTGCGTATCTAGCTGCGACGACCGGTACATTACGTACATGTACATGCCTAGATATGCGACACTAGCTGACTCGCACCGCATGACTTTCATTAATGCTTGATAAATTGGATCATACAAAACAAATTTTGGGGCAAATAGTTGACAGTGTGCATCTTTGAGAACTGTAAGTGAGTATGACTGCGAGTGTGAGCCCGTGAGGACATAGTGCATGTATTCCATGTAAAGCTCTTGTGAATTTGTGTCGGGTAACTCTGGTTTAATAGTGTACGGTCACTACGGGAGCGACCCGAGTTTAGACTTGTTTGACTCATGTCCAGATGTCGACACATGTCGACATCGGCGTTAATTTTATTGCGACATGGCAACATAGATTTTCCATGCCGATACCAGCACTAGTGTAGCTACTCATCATTGGTTTTACACGTGTGTGTACAGTGTATAGCACATGCTGCCTTTGTTGGGATTTTACGTGCCTGTCCTGGCACATAAATTAGTTTTTGCCTCTTATTTGTTTAATATTAAACTTTAGGAGGCGAAATCTTCACAGTGTCTTAGTATTGCTAGTATCTTGCTATTTATCAACAAAAATTGAAGAAATCTTACAAACAGTTCTTGAGGGCTTACCAAAACTTTACATGACCTTTAAGATGCTAAAATGAATTACATGTAGGTTTCATGTCGCCCCACTACTGTAGACTGTAGATTAGAAGTACATGTCTATTTTCAATGTGATTGATTGCAGTTAACAACCCATAATCATTCATCCTAATGACCAAGCCAAAAAAAAAAATTTTTCGCCAGCCTTCCATAAGTCGCTCAGTGGGGGGGGGGGGGGGGGGGGGGGGGGGGGTTATGGGGTCCAGTTCCCCTCCATAATTCTCTGACAAGCAAAAAAAAAAAAAAAGTTTTCTGGTCGAAAAGGGGGGGGGGGGGCACAATCGCAAATAGGAGGGGCAC
This sequence comes from Heliocidaris tuberculata, assembly GCA_025618425.1. Classification (NCBI taxonomy): domain Eukaryota; kingdom Metazoa; phylum Echinodermata; class Echinoidea; order Camarodonta; family Echinometridae; genus Heliocidaris; species Heliocidaris tuberculata. The sequence continues at coordinate 13,859,070 of CM046848.1, forward strand.
AATGCATTGTTTTCCTCAAAAGGGGGGGGGGCACGGGCCGGGATTGCCCCCCCCCCCTAAATCCGCCACTGTTACATACAATACAAAAGACAAGCATTAAAAAAAAAACTGTAGATGACAAGACTTAAATGAAACAAAATCATGAGTTTGAAATTAAGTAGGAAGCAAACCTTCTACTCATGATATTGAGGATTCTTTGATATTCCACTTTCTTGTCCTTCTCTTCCTCTTCTAGTTATCTGATTTCATTATTTATCATGATTGTGTCTGTTTGTAAAAACAAGGTATTATTTGAGATGAATGCCCCATGAAAGACACAAATATGGAAGAAAAGAAATGCTTAATCAAATCAAAGTAAAACTGAGGATAGCCCGTAGTAGTTTAGTGTCTTCTTTGACTTTCAGTAATGTTTCATTTTGATCTTTTAAAATCCAGAATACTCTAAATTACAAATCATGCATGTGCAGAAAGTGCACAAATCACATGAAAACTTGAGTCCATTTCCATTGCAGTACACTGTGCCTTTTATGAATGAGCAATTTAATTGAAAATAATCATTGTGGAAGTCTCTAAATTTGCAACGCAAAGTGAAATCTATAATCCCCATTTTCATACATGTAAAAATTGACTATTTATTGTTGATCTTTTGTAATTTTCATTCATATTGGTTCATTTGATATAGTTTTTTAAAACTATGAGAGAGTCAAAAATACAAATAATTGGTGCCAAATTGAGGAAGAATGCCAATTCATTTAGAAAACTCTAAACTGCTATGGGTTAAACTGATACTGATAGAAGGCAACTCACCTGTAGACCTCATACCTGCTCTTGGGAAATTCAGAGACATAGCTTGTATCTGAAATAAACAATTTTGAAAGGTCAATAAAATAATGACAAACCGGGAAATATTGGGTAGCGTTTCATCAACCATCATAAGTACCAGTTCGCCAACATCCCATTGAAACGCGTGTATTAAAATTAACAGATGTTTCAATGGGATGTCGGCGAACTTGTATTTATGACAGTTTGATAAAACGATGCCGGGGTGATCTATTGTCACATGATATCTAAAGCTGTTTACTGGAGTTACTTCAGTGAACCAAGAAGCAATGCAGGTTAAGGGGAGTGTCACTGAAGCTGAAAATAAATGCTGATTTTCACAGATGTAATTATAGGTAAAACACATTTATATCTAAATCATATCTCCAATTATCATCATGAAAACAGGGTTCCGTGGTAAAACAATGCCAGATCCCGCATGGGGATAACTTGAAGAAGACTAAATAAAATTGGAAGCGGAGTTGGTCTAGCGGTATAATGTCGAAACTGAGTCACGTCTTTCGGATAGTAACGTTAAAGGTCAGTCCCAGACGTAAATAATTATATCTGATTGATACACGTCTGTAAAAACTCAATTACAAACACACACACACAAAACACCTCCTCCTCTGAGGCTCTGACTGTTAGGAACATGTAGTTAACCCTTTCGAGACAATTGACCACATTTATTTTGTGGTTTAACTAAATAACTTTTGATTCAGAGCTCTAAAAAATATACCAGATGCACGAGTAGAAAGAGCAAAAATTTCTGCACACACTATGTCCATTTTTATTGCATGACCATATTGCGTTTGATGCCAGGAATTTTAAAAATGAGAATAAGCTTTAAAATCCCTAAATTGGCAACACATTGACAGGTTCAAAATCATTGTTTTTCATCAAAATTGGCAATTTCTTCAACTAATCGACAAAATATCTAACCATGTATATTGTTTTCAAAGACATTACACCTTATTAGAACCCTGCAGCACTAAAAGAAAAATATTATTGTTGCCAATTTGAAGAACAAAATGTGATCAATTTAGCCCTTAAATAATTCCTGTCCTGAAAGGGTTAAGCTTGAAAATAAATGTTCGCAATAGCACTACAAATAAATTTCAGAGCACACATGAACATGTACATGTACATCTAGATTTCAAAAATTGCGATTTCCATGTACACTGTAGGTTTCAGACGGCAATCAGATAATCCCATAAACAACTATAAAGGAATATTTATGAATTCTGTTCAAACATGAGTGGGATCAGCCCATCAACTTCAAGGTTCTTACAGTCTAAAAGTTCTATCAAGTCAATAAAACAGCTTGTTAACCTTAGTGACAAACCTTTGTACTTAGGTTGGATGCATGTATGCAGAGCTTACATGTACATGTTACATCATGTGCTGGGTGCATGTACATGTACATGTATCCAGGTACTTTGCAAAATGTGTAATGTGATTTTTTTGTGTGACAATAAGTAACAAATGAGATAGCTTTATCAATTTTAATACTTGCAAGCTGACAGGTTGCATGTGTGTTCTATATATGCATACAATCACTACAATGTAGGTTTGGTAATGCTAGACATACATGTACTAGCATCTGCATACCCAGCATGTATTTATCTATAGACATGTGTAGTATTTTTAATTGTTTGGGTCTTAAGGGAAAAACACGGTATAAATAATAGTATTAGTAATAATCGGCTCCGCTCGCTATTCATAAGGACCGCTATTCGTAGAAAACCGCTATTCATTTAACAAGCGTCATGTATAGTGGTCCGTATGAATAGTTATGAATAGTGGTCCTTATGAACGGAGGCCCTTATGAATAGCAAGGTAATTTGTCTACGGTTTGCTCGCTATTCATAAGGACGGCTATTCACAGAAAACCGCTATTCATAAGGACCGCTATTCACAGAAAACCGCTATTCATAAGGACCGCTATTCACAGAAAACCGCTATTCATAAGGACCGCTATTCACAGAAAACCGCTATTCATTTAGTCACGCGTTATGGATAGCGGTCCATATGAATAAGTGGTCCTTATTAATAGCGGTCCTTATGACTAGCGAGGTTATCCCGTAATAATGGTAATAGTAGTAATAAGAAAATCATTAAAAAGGGTAATTTTTGTGGAATGAAAAACTTTTTCCCCACTCGCAGTCTCACAGGATTGGACCATATAATTCCAAGGGTCGTTCCACCCATATTCCATAATTAGCGTTGGGTATCAGCTTGCATATAAAATGAGAACGTTGATCTGTTTACACTATGTGCATAAGTTGTATTGCACTGTTTGACATTTGTATTTTGTTTTGAAGTGCTCTTTACTAGTGTGCACTACGTGTATCTTTAGTTATCGCCTGAAATTAGTGTATCATGCATGAAGACGCAACAAATCATTATCCTTTTTTTTCTTGTCGTGCCTCTACACAAATGCAGAGTAATTCAAAATGACACAGGTGGGTGAGAATGAAAAAGCAGAAATTATTTCTTCTATAATGACATTAAATCAATTTCAAATAATGACAGTGGGTGGGAAGAAAGGAAAGGACCTTGTAAAATGATAGGAATAAAAGAGATTTTTAGTGAATTATAAAATCAATAGTTTAACTTAAAAGAAAGGTGCAAGAAGAGGAGTTAATTCTTGGGTAACATGATCCTGGAATACCGTCTGATTTTTTCCAGACTTGCTCAATGGAGGGGGAGGGTGATCATCATGTTTTTTCAAGGGAATAGCCTTTGAATTTGGTAGTGGGGAGAAGTAGGGTTTGCTTGAAATATTTTAGTATTTTGCTTCTGTTTTTTTCTTATTTTACCCCCTTTCACGTTTTCCTGTTTTCTCAAAAAAGGGGGAGGGGCGTTTTGATCCTGGATCTGCCTATGATATTGAACAAGTGTAGAAATAACTATTAAACAAATAATTCTCTGATTTTCACAGACAGTTGGATAGTTTTATTCATGTATCAAAATATATTTCAACAGGATGATACAGTAAGCTCAAGGCTGTTTTCCATTGTGGTCCTATAACATAAAAAAAAATCATACAGTAAAAACATTAAAGAAAACAAAGAATATGATAAACTATTATACTAATGATGTAAGAAATATTAATTATCAGGTTACTTACTGTCAATATGTGGGACTAGAAGTGGAATAAAAATAGCATGAACACTTATTCAGAAAAATATATTTAACAGGTCTGAATTGTGGAGAACAAAAATGACTATTTCAATATGAATCAGAGTGGAATTGGATTTCAATAATATCAAAAGAAGACGGTACGGTATAAAGAGCAGAGCATAAAATCTATACCACAAATACTAGGTCTATTAACGTGCTGCCCAGACACATTATATTCACATCCCCCCCCCCCCCCCCATTTATCAATAATTTCTAAACATGCCACTGAATGAAAATCTCACCTCCAAATTGGCCCATTTGTGGGGAAGAAAGCAGGATCAAATTCTCCACATTGTGGTTGTCCATCTTCTCAATCAAAGCTCTACACATCAGACCACCTGTAAGAACATATTAGTCAGGTCTGTTAACAAAATTTGGGGGACAAAATTAACAAAAGCGCAATTTTTTGCCTGTGAGTCATATGTATCAAAAGTGTTAATTTCAGATGGGATGCCACGAAATTGGTGAATGACACCCTATTTAAAATTGCTAATTTATGCAAAAAACACAAATTCAATTATTTGTCTGGAAATATAAAAACTAGTTTCATAATTTTTGGTGAATCTGATGAAATCATCAAATTCATCTTACTTTATCTTAGTGTTAATTTATGTTAATTTATGCATAAAACACATATTCTATTATATACTTACAAAAATAAATGTGGAAGAGCTCCATATTCTACCACATACATGCAGCTTAGATCGATCAGTTAGATTGAAATAACATTAATAATTGCAATAATATTGTAATGTTTATTGATTTTAATGGTCATTTATTATAACTGATTCATATTTACAAATGTATGCATAATGCACTTTTCCAATGACATATCGAGAAATGACTATACAAGTACCTCAGATTTGTACCATATGGGTGAATAAGGTCAGGTTAATGAAATGACTATGTTAGGTGTGATATTCTCAGAATATTCCTTTACTTTTAAAACTATTTTATTATAATTTATGCATATTAATGCATAAAACAAAAATGTCAATGGTATACATATATCAATAACCGACTATACATGTACCAGCACTTCCAATTTGATACTCACTGGTAAACAAGGTCTGGTCAATGAAATGACAATGGTAAACTGCAATATTCAGAGTGTATTTCTTGATCAATTTTAATGCAAATATTGTACGTATTGAAGAGCTGAAGCTCTTAAATATGTACAATATGAATGGCATTTAACACTTTGGATACATGAAATTCAATAATTTGCATAAATTTGGGAAATTGTGAGTTGTTGAAGATGTGAGTTATTTTGATGGGTCTTGTGGGAAAAAATAAATCTGTAGGCACAACAAATACATATGGAAAGTTTGGTACATTTTCAAGCACTTTGATTTTTACCTTGTCTAGGTAGATGTAGTACAATAATTGGCATATTAGCAAAATTTTGCATAAAGATGAGATTTAATTTGATGGGTCCTCGGGGAAAAAAATAATGCTATTGCCACAAGAAATACATAAAGAAAGTTTGGAACATTTTTAAGCCATTCATATTTACCATGTCAGTGATTTAATGCATTTAAATCGTATAAATTAGCATAATTTTGAATGAAGATGTGGTTTGATTCAATGGGTCCTGTGGGAAAAAAATGAAGAGTTTGTCCTAACAAGTACATCTGCAATGTTTGGTGCTTTTGTAAACTCTGTCCCCAAAACTCTAAAATATGGGCTTAACAGACCTGACTATAACTTATAAGGAGCAGAATTTGAAGAAAAACACAACAAAATGAATGCGACTGCATCTCCTATATGCCTCCACCTACATACATGTAAATTCAGTTGATAGCTCAAACTGTTCTTGAAATATTGTGATAATCAGAATAAAAAGCCTACAATTACATGTTAGTTGACCTCTTTGACATTTGATCTTACTCCATATAACCCAAAAGTCTGATCACTATCTCCTCCTACACTGTCATGAATATAACTTAGTTGAGATAAGGAAACAAAGCTAAAAAAAAAACATGAATTTCACATAAAATGACCTCTATGACCTGTCACCTTTGACCTACATGTACATGTACATGTACGTGAACAAAAATCTAATCAGTTCGGTTCACTGTGGTGATGCATACTATTTTCAAGTTTAAAGTTACTGGCTCAAATTGTTCAAGAGACTGTTAACAAGGCAAAAACCTGAAATTTCATGGCAAATTACCTCCATGACTTTTGACCTTTGGCCTACATATGCACATTTGCCAAAATTTAATCAGATATCTAATCAGGGCCCTCTTGCATAAAAAGGTGTGATTAAACACAACTCAAAAAATTAAACGCAAGTCCAAAATACGCGATCCTGATTGGTTGAAAATCAAGTTGCGTTTAATATTTTGAGTTGCGTTTAATATTTTGAGTTGCGTTTAATATTTTGAGTTGCGTTTAATATTTTGAGTTGCGTTTAATCGCAACATTTTAGGCAAGAGGGTCCAGATCATCTGCCTATGATGATACAGTACCAAGTTTAAAGTTAATGAATCACATGATTCTTGAGATATAGTGTTAAAGGCCAAGTCCATCCTAATGTCAAGTTGAGTTGAATAAATAAAGTAAAATTAAACAAGCATTATAACAGTGAAAATTTTATAGAAATCAGATGTAAAATAAAGTTACTGCATTTTGAAGTTTTGCATTGTTTCATGGAACAGTGATATGCACAACATGGGTGGTATGCAAATAAGTGAGCCAATTATGTCACACACTCACTTTTCCTTATGTATTTCATTATATGATATTACAAATATTTCATTTTTCTGCTCCAAGAATGTAAAGCGTGGTTTGACTCCTCATGGGCCCTCTTGCATAAAAAGTTGTGATTAAATGCAACTCAAAAAATCAAACGCAACTCGATTTTCAACCAATCAGGTTCACGTATTGGGGACTTGCGTTTAATTTTTTGAGTTGCGTTTAATCGCAACTTTTTATGCAAGAGGGCCCTGGAATGTGTAAGAACATCATTACTTTAACTTATTTTGATACAAGGGGGAGATTCTTTATTATCACATCTATAAAAATTGAAATATTTGAAATTTCAGATAATGAAATACATAAGGAAAAGGGAGTGTGTGTGACATCATCAGCTCACTCATTTGCATACAGCTCATGTTATCACTGTTTCGTGAAACTATGAAAAACTTTAAAATGCCATAACTTTCTTATTTTATATCCAATTTCAACAAAATTTTCACTGTTATGCTTGTTTAACTTTACTCTATTTATTCAAATCAACTTGTATTAGGATAGACTTGGCCTTTAACAAGGCAAAATCCTGCAATTTCAGAATTGGCCTCTCTGACCTTTGACATACATGTACATGTATGACCTACATGCACATTTGCAAAATCTAATCAGATCGTCTTCCTATGACTATATGTACTAACACCAAGTTTGAAGTTCATACCTCAAATGGTTCTTGAGTTATCGCAAGAACGATGCTAAAATCAGAAATTTCAGAAATTGCTGTCTGTGACCTTTGACCTACTGATTTTCAGTCTTCCTATGGAAATACATCATTGTGTAAGTTTGAAGTTCATACCTCATGTGGTTCTTGAGTTATCACGAGAACAAAAACGTGTGATGGACAACCTGAAATTACATGTATAATGGATGGGTTACAAGTGCTTGTCTGGAGGTTTGACAGTCATTATGTATGTAGTTTATCTTAAACAAGGAAAGGGTGCACTAGGCATCAAACCATCTCGGGTTGATATAAGGACCACAAGTTATGATTCTATCAATTCAGTCTGTGATTACAGCTCATATATGTACATGTTAAATGAAAATGAAGAAAAAGTTATTTGATCAAAATACCAATTTACTATATTTTGCAAGTCAAAATCAAGCATCTTCGGTCATTTATTATGTACTCTTACAAACTCATTCTTCTATTGAGAATGAATAGTGAACCTCCTACATGTATCCTTAGCAAGTATTTAAATCTACAGTATATGTAGGAAACAACCTCATGAGGGGGGGGGGGGGGGGGAGGGGATATGTGTCAGTGAGGCCTGTATGGCATCCGCGTCCATGAAAACAAGTAAAAAGGGTTGTTTTTTCACCACCAGACGGGTAACACGGGGATCTCATTTAGGGTCAAGAACAGGAAAATTCTGAAAAAGGGATATCAAATTCACTTGTGATGAGAAAAGATCCCCGAGAAGGGTAGGAAATTTGACAGTACCATTCAGGAGCAGCAAATCTGAAAATACATGATAAAAAGAATCCAAAGAGGTTCTTTTCTATTCTTCAAATGAAACATCACTCTGTAATGTGTTCAAAAGTAAATATCTGTCTTTAACTCTTCCTTTTTGACCAAAAAAGGGCCAAGAAGAACCAATACTATAATACAATACTATGCAAGATCTAAAAAATTCCTGTTAAGGATCTAAAAATCAGAATATTTTTGTGGGTTTCCCTGAATACGGTACCAATAACCTTTCGTCTTAAATCCTTGTTTAGGGTGCTTTTCAGAAAGTCAAGGACGCGGATGCTGTACAGGTTACACTGAGACATACCCATCCTCCCCCTGGGCTTAAACTTAATGACTCGGCGCATGATCCTAATTTGCATATGTGCGCTGGAGGATAATATGAGATAATTGGTATTCCGAAAATTATTTGATCTTTTGTTGTATGTTATCTCCAATGGTAATTACAACAAAACTTACAACAGCTTGAAGCTGATGTCAGCAATTTTTCTAGCTCAGCATTAGGCAGTACATGGACATGTATGCTCAAATAGCAAGATAGAGACTTTGTGTGATTCAAGATCTTGTAGAGAAATTTTAAAGAAACTACAGAGTGGGCGTGTCAAAGATAAGATAAAGGTGGTTCTTAGAGAGATAATATTCCGCTAAAACAATTTTCAGAATACCAACTTACGATATTAGCGCTGTATTATCTCCGGAAGATGCAACAAAAGTTACAATTTTCAGAATATAACCCATGGATTCAATAATCATTTCTTCTTTCATAAATCGTTTGTCATACTTGTACTTTCACTTACGTTTCCTATCTACACATTTATGCTGCCTGGTTTCTATATATTCATATCTTTCCAACTCAAATCAAAACCTTTTGCTTACTCTAATAAAAAGTCATTATAACTCACATGAGTTTGAACAGAATAAATAAATCAAAATATGCATTTAATAGTGTATCACGTGTGCAATAATTACACACTGAAAGGACTTAATACATGTAGTTATCATTTAAGTGAGACTTGCATCTAGCTTAAAGTGTGTGAACAGTCTGAAAGAGAAACTGCATAGAAATCAATCACATGTACATGAAAATGACTATTTCTCTTTCAAGAACCAAAACCTACTTTGATAAAGTATAAAAGTGTTTAATGACTATTTCAATATCTAGAGCAATTAGAGAGTGAAACCAATTACATGTAGGCCTTCTTTAACACGAACACCTTCAGAAACAATGAGGAGTCTTTCAGATTTTTTTTTTCTCCTTCACAACCACCAATTCTTATTTGAAGCTTACCATTCATATACATAAGCTTACCATTACCATACAATATACATGTAGTATATTATTATTTGTATGAAGGGTATAAAGCGACCAAAAACATCATGGCGTATCTCATGGTTTGCGCAAAATTACCCAGATGACTGTGCAATTTTAAAACAATATCTCACGGTTTGTGTAAAAGTACCCCAATATATTTCCATATATATCTCATGGAGTTCGTATGATGCATAAAAAAGTGAATACGTGTTTAAATACGCAAAGGTTAAGACAATGGATGTATGCGCGCAGCCCTTGCAAGATGCTTGGGTAAGGACAAAATAATGTTTTTCTACCTGTGTTTTATGTTGAAGTCAATACAAAAGCATCCTGACATGTAATGGTGAAAATTGAGGAACTAGATTTCATACAATTACTAATAATAATGGCTTTGCTTTCGTGGGACACGAGAGTATATCGCACTCGCTTTGAACATATTGCACTCGTCATGCCAACTCGTGAAATATGCTCATAGCTGGTGCGTGTATTGCACTCAAGGCCATTTAATATTATGCGATTATCAAACAAACTCTATGCCCCAATTTCATGAAAGACGTTTATCTTAACCCATGGTCTAAACTTTAAACACTCACCGTAGACTAAATTAAGCGTAAGTGTATATGAACGCATTACTGTCTGGCCAATGGGCAACACACAGACATGTGTGTACTACGCTTACAGAGGTTTAAACCATGTGTAAAAAGAAAGCTCTTTGGTCAAATTCGGGCCTATGATTTGGAATTTTATGGCATTGTGTTTATTTGAGAATCTACCCTCTTGGAAAACTATTTTTATTTCTTCAAAGAAACTAATGTTGTCAGCTTTACACTGAGAATCTTGATGTGTTCAAATATAAATGCCTTGGTATCACCTGAGGTGTGTAGTTTGCTACAATTCAACCAAATGGTATTTGATTGAATTGGCTAATGCACATGTGCAGCATTAATCTGAAGAAAAGACAGAAGCAGGAGTGAGTGCAACTAGTGAGAATTATCTTACCGTGTATCAAAATAGGGATCCTATTATGTAATCTTAAACTGAGGCAAAATCTAACTCAACCAGAGAAATGTCCCCTGCTTCCACAGTAGACCCGTATATGAACATATTCATTGGGAAAGTGCTACCCCCCTTCCAACAGGAAATCATATATGTGCATGTGAATTTCTCTTAATTCTGGATTTTCACTCTTTTTTTTTAATACCAAAAAGGAGCTATTAAAAGTCCTGAACACAACAACATTACTTGTTGGTACAGGCAGACATCCAGCCATCCTGATAATCAAAGGTTCATTCCATTCTCATTACTAATCTCATTAATTTTGTCAAAACTATGATACTGCTACCAATTACATTAGTAGAATATCCCCCAATACTTTGGAACTTTACTGATGACTATTTGGATTCTTGATGGTTGGGGGATCAAGAGAGAAGCAGTCCATGTTCATACCATTGAGGATGCATTTACTTGCTTTACCTTGTGAGGAGCAGACCATGTTCACACCAATTGGGGCTGCATAGACTTGCTATAGAAGCAAACAATGTTCACACTATCCTGTGATGCACTGACTTGCTTACCTTGTGAGAAGCAGACCATGTGGACACCATCAGGGGATGCATTAACCACTTCTTGAATGGCCTTCAAGTAGTATGGGAACTGTTTCCATAGGTGTTCCAGACTTTTGGAGTAACTGTAGATGTCTGGGATGGTGATGTTTGTACCAGGATGTGCCTGACAAAGGTAGAAGAGAGAAATTAATTATCAGCAAAAATTATCTCTGGTTGTGAATCAACACTAGTATTTATAAAAAGATATTTCATTTTTATGAAATGGAATATTGAAATAGGAAATCACTCAACCTGTGAGCATGCATACATTTGTGTGCAAGTCTACAGAGGGGAGAAGAAGACATCAATTGTGTTTCAAGAAAAAGTGCTACTGTGCAAAATGAATGTGTGGTTTCCTATTTCATGATAGTGCCGCCACAGTGAACCTTATCCTAAAAAATAAAATAAAAGTGAAAACATTCGTAAAATAATATGATCTGGAGATCTAGGGATCATTTAACAAACAAGATACATGATCAATGACAATTTCATCAAAATGAAAGTTTGAAACAAGTCAATTGTGAATTTCGAACCCATATCTCAAGAGTCACCTGGCGAAGCTCCCTGCAGTTAAATAAGTTATGCAAATGCTCGTTAAAGGACAATCCAATCTTTGCAAAAAGCCGATTTTTGTGAAAGGAGAAAAATAAAGGAAAAAGGGTTGTGAAAGTTTGGAAGAAATCAGACAAATAATAAAGAGTTATTATTAATGTTTGAAAAATGAGATCACTACATCTATGCAATTCTCAAATTGGCCATTTGGTGAATCGATTGTGACGCATTTACAGTCAACTCTCCCATTTGTCGTACACCAAAATATCATTAAATTCCGGTTTTCTCCTGAGCGATTTTTTCCCTCGGAGCAGTGTATCTACTCAAAATATATTGCAGATAGCGTATTGTTATAGGTCCTCCAAAAAGAAAAAGATCCAACTGAGTTAAACATTTAAAAAAAAATGACATTTGAGTAATTTTGTGTGTTGGAGCGAATGGGAAAGTTGACTGCCTCTACATGACAGTGACCGTACCGATATGGCCAATTTGAAGTTACCATATCTCTAGTGATTACAACTTGGTAAAAATCATAACTTCCTTATTGCTTGTCCGATTCGGTTCAAACTTTCGCTGATTTTCTGCTTTTATATAAATCAAATTATTAGTTTAGAAAGGTAGGATTGCCCTCTACACTATAGGCTTTAAGAGTAGTTAGTGCCCACACAGAACCCAAGTGTGTGTTGGGTTTCATGAACGCATTTTCATGTTAGACCCTATGGCCCCTGTTCTTAAAGTGCGGCCCATGGGCCACTTGTGGCCCGCCAAAAATATCTGAGTAAGAAGAAAAAAAATCTTGTTTTAAGAACTATGTTGATACATAATATATCATCCTAACTATTGGTAAATAAAGTATCAAATTTTTTGCTCGCTCGCAAATAGCGTACCATATTTATCTGTTCCCTGCCCTACCACATGTTTTTATAGTTTAGGGTTGTTTTTTTTTAAATCAAACAAAGAAAAAATAAGGAGGGTGTATTCTAAAATCGTTTAACCGTCCTTAGATGAGTCATTCGGGTATTTATGCATTAACGTCTGTGGCGGGGGATGGGGCCTGGAGCCCTCTCCCCTGAGAATATCAAAAAATTTCCTGCATTCGGGCCCCCACCATTTCATTTTTGGGCAGTGAAATGGTCTCTTTGTAATTTTTTTATATCTAATCTAGATTAGCACATTTTGACGACGAAATTACATTTTCACAATTCTTAAGTGTCAATTTTTTTTGCTCGCAAGCTTCGCTCGCTCGCTGAATGATAATAATAATAATTAAAAAAAAACAACAAACCAAACAAACAAAAAAAACAGAAAGCTAATACAAAATGTATTCGGGCAAGATTCGTGAGTCCCATGCGTCTTTGTATGTATATATCATACTCTGTGGCCCGCGACGTAATTTCAAGAATATTTCTGGCCCTCGTAACAAAATAATTAAGAACCCAGGCCCTATGGCCTACGGTAATGCTTTTATTCTTCACGCTCCTTAGTGGTTACCACAATCCACATAGATTTATCATGGAATCCTGGGGAATTTTCTTAGGTTGATTTTATGCATTTTTGCTATACACAAAAGGTGATTGGACAATTGGTACAGTACATAAAGTTAAAAAATAAGAAAAACTTGGAACTGAATACTGAGGCGTAGTGCCTGCGTTCAGTATCTTCCCTAGGTATTCATCCTAGCCTACCCGCGAGCCGGTACCAAAAAGTTATTATGGTGGTTAAAACAGTTTGATTTCTAACTGTTAGTGTTACTGTTACTGTTACTGTTACTTGTTACGTTAGTCATCAGTTTACTCACCTTTATGATCATATCGTGTAGAAAATGCATCTCTGCTGCTCCGTCGAGCATGCCATGGATGATAATAACCGGCTTATAGCCTTTGGTGGCAACGAGCAGAGTACTGAACAGAAGAAAAATCCAACGAAATATCGGAGCTGAAGTCTCCATATCGGCACCGGGTCTGCGGTGAGTTCAGGCAGCAGGAAGAACGCAATGCCGGGTCGGGACTCGAGTTGAAATATAGCACAATATATATTTTTTTCGCAGTCAAGTTTCAAACAAAAGCTGTCAGGGCAACTATTCATTTACAGTATGCCTAGTTGCCTACTATTATCAGCTAGCAGTTCGGGGTTTTCGCTAAAATTGTCTTGTCGGAGATAAGAACGGAGATCAAATACAAACCAGTGCCGTGACGTCATTATATTGCTGCCATATCGCGTGTTGCGCTTTGCATATATAATATATGCAATATTATCGCACGTGACTAAACCCGTCCGATAAACAAGGACCAATCAAAACAGGCCCAACTATCCACGCCCATGCCCCAGAAAATGATGAGAGCAACATTCACAGAACTGAGTGATAATCCTTTTATAGAAATTACGAGACAGAAACTCTGTATTAGCTTTCAGTATATAGCCTAACCCATGGAGTCTCAGAGCATACAACAAAATCATGTCATATTAAAGCTGATCCCCAGCTATTCTCACACTCCATAACAATCTCTCGATCAGACTCTGCATGTTCCCTCTTCTCTCTGCCCTTCAATTCTAATATATATTAAGTCGTCATTTAATTTATATAAATAATCTGAATGGTTATGGTTAATTATTTTAAAAATGAATGCAGAAAAAGGTTAAACGAAATGAACCATTATTTATCCAACAAAATAAGATGAGGTTATGTATATACAGGCATGTCATCCATTCACTCTTAAAATGTCTGACTGCAAACTGGTGTTGCTGATTAAAATTGTCTTCCACCTTATCTAATTTGCTTCTTAATGATATTTGTTTTTGTAATCATACTCAATTCTTAATGAATATGAATAACCAGCTTTTTTCAAACTCTCTGTATTAAAAAATATGAGCATGTTATTGTTGGTAGTTATTTCGTTGAACAGAATCAATACCTTGTACTCTTTATTTCCTTGAATGGAATTTGTCCAGGGAATTAGTTACTTGAAACTTTCACCTTTACAGGTAATAATAATCTCTAGCTAAATTCTTGGTAACCCCTCTCTCCCTCTCTCTCTCAGTTCAAGAGCGGTTAGAAGTGATAGTCTACATGGATGTAATTTAATCTTTAAACTAGTTTTCTCTGTCACTCTCTCTCTCTCAGTAAAATGTTAGGTGTAATATACTTGGCAACAATTTGAAATGTTATAGATCTTTATTTTTTGACCAAATCAAAGACATGAATATCCTTGTTTATCAGTTATTTAAAATACAGTATCATTGTGTGCAACACCTGTCATCCATAACATCTTTCACTTGCCAGTGTATAATTCATGATGCTGTTTTATGAATAAGTTGTTCTAGAATGGCAGGCACAATGATTCTGTGTTCAGAATTACTGTCTGATTCAAATACTATGGCTTTGATTTGTTGAAAAACAGAAAATCGAGTTACGAATCTAAAGCAGCTTATTTATGGATAGCATTTCAAGAAATGACATTCAAAAGACTCCAAGTAAAATCTACATTATTCAGCTTTACAAAAGTAAAGTCCATCTTGATACTAGTAGCAACTTTTAGAGTTATCAGTCAAATGGGGTTTGTCTTTTTCTTTTTTTTTACAACTAGTACAGGTTATCCTAATCTTGACCTTTACAGATCACTACTACTGAGCATTTTGATGTACAACTGCCTTCATGTGGCTTCTGATCTTGACAGCATGAAATCACTGCTGTCCAGTCCTTATATTGGAATGTCCCTGTCACACTGACAAGACCAAATCCCAGACCATACCGACACCAGACCAAACAAAGCATGGCTTAACCCCATATGGCCAAGATTCTGTCAGTCATCAGTCAGTTTGGAGTCAGTTTGGAGTCAGTTTGGCAGTGAGACTGGGGTGGAACTGTGGTGGAACTGTTTATGATACAGTGCAACCAACACTAGAGTATAATGACAAACATAAGAGAAGTGTACATTTTCACAACTACAGACAATTTTATTGACAAATTCAATCAAATCTATTTGATAAATGACTTACATGAAAGGACATTTGAATTAGAATTACAATTACAAAGGCATTGCAGATGAATTGTTTGTAAGAAGATAAGAAAGCCTTCACTTTCAGACTCTGTTATTGAACTTGCTTAGATGCAAGGCAAGTTTCTGTTTTGGGTACATTGTAGGCATTCATCTCCTACACAGGCAACTCTTATACATGTAAATAATAAGGCAGTTGGTTTGAAGACCAATGATGCTTTGCAGTACAATGATATGCTAAGATGAGAGAGCTGTTACAGAATGATTTCAATTATAATTGAATCACTGATCAAATTTGTGCATGAATTATCCATTGCAGATGTTTTATTCATAAACAAAGTAATTCATTGTTAATCATGATTTAAATTCCTATTCCATACTACAAGTTGTGCAAGGATGACAAATACTACATAAAACTTAGATACACAGGTTTAAATGCCTTTTGAATTCATATATGCATAGGGTATATGTAAAAACAACATTACATTACACTTAGAATGGATGTACAAACATGTACATTACATATAAGACTATTTCTAGCAGCTACACAGATGAACATGACATATTCTAGAAAAAAGCAATGACAAAACGGGGACCATTATACCATCATCTTCTCTGATCAGTGTTGTCGTCGTTAATCATAATTTTGTGAGTCAGCTAAATACTACCCTGTAATATGATAAAATAAATTAAAAATTTGAATTGAACTAAACTAAGATGATAAAAAAAGAATGCTAGGAAGTACTTGAAATAGCGTACTGGATATAAAAAAGCTGCAAAGTCTCATTTTCAGAAAAGGTCCACCCGATTATGTCATAACAAGAAAAATAATATTGACAAAGAGATCTTTACCAATGTACCAATGTCCTCTTTAATAACTATGTTAGAGTTTTTCTTTCCGAATGAAAGACACTTGGTTGAATGGTGAACAATCTAAAAATTCATTAATTTCTCTGTCGTTTTCTAGGGGTCAATCAAATACATGCTAAAGGAATGAAACAAGCTCCTTTTATAAATGGACTTTGAATGGTAAAAACTTGTCACCATGTCATAAAACACAGAACTTTCTCATTCTCATCCTAATGCATTTCTTTATCAACTACCACAAGTACATGTATAAAACACTAAATTCAAGAATATCAAATACATCTTAATATACACATATATACAATGGTTTAATATATGGGATATAGCATGCAGGCAATATTGGAGCAGACTTTTTAAAACCATTTCTGTAAGCACACAAAATTCATTGATTTAGTAATTATTGTGACTAGGGAGCTTTGAGCTAAGGAGTCACTTCTTTCATAGCATCACCTAACACAAGTCTACTCACTCACTGTTCATGATACATGTAGAAGTCATAGAGGTATCCAGGCGGTCATGATCTTCCACAGCGGATTTTTATGTATTAAAATACATAAGCTTAAGTGATACTATAAACATATCTTATATATAAGCCTCGTTACTTATAAAATACAAGAATTCTCTTGAAATCATCATATGAAAAAAAAAATTTGAATTAAAAAATAAAAATCACTGTAACAGGTCTGCCTCCTTATTGACCACTGTCCAATACAAACCTTACCAAACATTCTGAGTTTAATCATGTTATGGGAAAAAGCCTTACACAGAATTCCTAATGTACTTCCATTTAATTCAGTGAAATGCCTCATAAAAGTATGTCAGCCCCCCCCCCCCCCCCCCCCCTTTCCATAAACACATGTACATTATCCAACATGTATGTTTAGGAAATATATAACAGTACATTGAACTGAACCTTCATTTCAAACAGTACATGTATAAATATATACACATTAAATCCCAATCACTATTAACAAATATGGAGTAAAACATTCAATGGTATCTCAATACATACAACATCACTGAATCTATAGATGGGATAGAAATAATACAAATATTACATTCATTCTGTTTTATGATGGTAATGAATGGACTATAATGTCACTGACCTGACTAATACACAACATGACTTAACATAGGAATATAATATTGTTCTACTTTAAGAACACTGCATACTGGATTGGTCACATCTGATCCAAGTTTAGACTCTGGTAGCCTTGATTGCCTGTATGCAAAGATAAGATTAAGATCAAGAATACAAATGAGCCTCCACTGCATTTTATGAAATGGTTATTCCTTTTGAATATGCCAGTTCATAATTAGAACATGGTACAAATGACCCTACAATGACCCAAATTTGTGCACACACGTGCATCTGTTTTGGTGGATGCGCTACTTGTTAAACAACTAAAATCATACTGGTCTGCGCATAATGGTGCGTACACAATGACAGCGTACAAAGGTCATTTGTATTTGGTAAAAATGACTTTTATCTGGACATGAACAAATTGTAATTAAAAACTGGCTAATTAGTAGGTCATCAGATTTTAAGTTTCCCAATTTATTTTACTAATCAGGTAGTAGAGAGAAATGTACTTGTCTTGTGTAAAAAAAAAATTGTTAAAGAGAAAAGATAAAGTTAATCATACAAGGTAATATTGACAGACCACCTATCAGCCAGGCTGCTGTACAAATAGAACTTCAAGGGATATCTTCCTACCTACAACACAAGGGTCATGAGAGACAACTCTAAACAAAATATATTGTCTATCTACTGGCATATAAAACAAAAAGCCAGATTTGAACCCACAAATCAAATGATGATGGACCAATTTGCAAACTTCAAAGAATTTTATTTTGTAATTACATAATAAATGAAAGTAAACAATATCAAAGTAGCTGTACAATAAAAGTGGTATACAGAAAATTTGATAGAAATTCCCTCTTTAGTAAAAAAGACCAAGATTGGTTATGTGTAACAATGTCACATGAGACCATTGGTTTAAATACTTACCTTGCTGATGTTAACACTGGTCATATTCTCTATCAACAGAGGGAGCCTGTCCATGATATCCATGACTTCACCAGTAAGCTTCTGAGCACCAACATCTCCCTTGCCGCTAGACACCATAGTAATCTTCTTAGTCTTAGACAGGGGAGCAGCAATCTCTGCAGCAACCTATGTATAGTCACAAATTTTAGTTAATCACAATAATACACATTTATAACATGCTTCATTCTTGCTCTCCATGAGCTTTACAGATACCACTCAAATTAACATGTACCCATGTACATGTACATGTACATGTACCCATGTACAGGAACACAGTGTGTGCACCATCTCCACTCTCTCGGGGAAAGGGGGGGGGGGGGGTCTCCTACCACATGACAATTTAATAAGATACAGCGAATATGGACATAATGGCTTTTGATATCCTACCAAGTCCCTAAATCTTTCCTGTGTACGGGTAGCAAATGAAGGTTAGCAGAAAAGTCTAGCCAAAGAACACTGGCACTGAAGCTGGGATTTAATTTATAATGTGATGACTAATCATGACACTGCTTCATCTTACATATCCCATTCTTGCCAAGAGTAAAAAAAAATATTACACATCTTACAATTTTCCGTAAACAAGCAATGGAAATAATAACACATGGAAATAATAACATATGGATACTTATATCATCACTAATCTGACAAAATATTTGATATTGTCTTTGACAAGAAATTAAGAAAGCTAACTTGCTTTTAGCCACTCTGAAAACAGACAGCACAGCTAGTGAATACATTGCTATCTCTAACAGCAATGTCCTACATCATTACACCAATGTAATTTAGTACTGCACATCGTTTTGCTCAATGAAGGCAATTAAAAACAAACATACAAACAGATGACTGGATAGATTATACATTAAAAAATACATTTGATATAATCCATGACCTTGACCAAACTGTGTAGGAAACACTGTATAAACATTAATTCCCATCCAATAAGATTTGAAGTGTGAGCTGTCTAGAGTATGCTCTGTGACATACCTTGGGAAGGACATCCAAGACCATGTCCACCATAGCAGCATCTTGATAATCCTTCCAAGCATCAGCCTTCTTAGCCATCTGTTCAGCCTCAGCCTTGGCCTTCTGTTCAATAGCGTATGCCTCAGCCTCTCCTTTCACCTATCATACAAACATAAACTCGCTTTAAACTCTCCGAATACTAAGCCATAGTCAGGACAACTGTACAATACCCCATCACACAAGTAACCCTAAACCTAACCCAAATTCTAACCCTACTCTTAACCCCGAGCCTATGGGCTAACCCTGACAAACCCTGATCCTAATACTATCCCTAACATACATATATATGTAAAGAATAGATGTTCAGATTGCTATGGGCCTCCCACTGTCATACCAGATGAGGGTACTATCATATACTATCTTCATTGAGACAGCAGCAGGTTTTTATAAGCTACAAGTTTATGAAAAGTGATATTGTGACAGACAAGACAAGACAGAAAGACTTACTCGGATGGACTCTGCGTCGGCCTCAG
The DNA here is from genome assembly GCA_025618425.1 of Heliocidaris tuberculata. Lineage (NCBI taxonomy): Eukaryota > Metazoa > Echinodermata > Echinoidea > Camarodonta > Echinometridae > Heliocidaris > Heliocidaris tuberculata. The sequence continues at coordinate 13,879,173 of CM046848.1, forward strand.
CTTCAAGCATCACACGCTTCCTATAAAAACAAAAGGATATAAACAATCACGTAACAAGGAACATGAAAGTTACAATATTTATGATACCCCACTTGTCCATTATATGGCAAAGACTACAATTTGACAAAAATATAGCAACTGTATTTGGGATAGAAAAAACTAAGTATTAAGCATTAACTAACCAAATACAAAGAAAATCTGGTTAAAGTAAGGTATTTCAAGGAATGCACAAGTTCCTTCTTTTCAATTTTCAAGAGTCTCTGTATGGCTCTATGAACATGTACTTATTTGTATAATAGAAAACCCTTTTTTGGACTATTACATCATAATAAACAAAAAAAATCCTCAAAAGGCATCTGAGAGAAGAGCAAATTGTAACAGAAAAGGAAACAGGGAAAAAAAGAGAGAACAGGAGGAAAATATGAACGGGGGTAACCAACAACCAACAGAAGGCTGTTAAAAATAACATATTGCAAAATCACTGAGAGTAAAATACGAGGAAGTACATGTAACTTAAAAAGAAATAACAGGAGATTACTAGAGGGTAAACAGGAAGGGAGGATTAGAGAGGGAGAGAGGAGATAGAATGACTAACATGTTGGCATTAGCAATGGTCTCCAGTCTGTATCGTTCTGCTTCAGCTGGTTGTTTCACAGTAGCCTGGAGTTCTTTTTCCCTGCGAGCAATCTCCTGTTCCTGGACCTGGATCTGTTGAGAACGTTCCACTACTTTGATTTGCATCTGTTCCTCCTTGATAGCCTGTTTGGTCTTAGCAGCCTGGTGTAAAAATAATCATAACAGTAATATGAAACACTCATATATAAACCCCTCAAAAAAAGTTCTGCAATTCAAGTTTAAGCATTTATATCTCTCTAGTAACTGTATGATCATCATCAAGTTTGATATCATTGTAAAGCTTGTTTATTCACCTTCACAATGATACCACATTTGTATTGATTATGTAATCACGGAATGTGCAGTGCACCTAAATATAGGGCAAAGTCAAAAGTGAAAAGTTGCAGAATGCATTGTTATTGTTCACACTGAGTTCTTAACTGGAATGAAAGGTTTTGTTTCTTTGTTTTTGTTCCTTTTGGTTTGTTTAATTTTGTATTAGGTGTGCATGTTTCTGCTGTAATCCCTTGTTTGGTGGACAAATATTGTTTTCAGTGATTTTGAAGTGGAATTATTCTTTTGTTTTAAGATGGAATGTGTTTTAATCAGCAACTGACTGTGATAACATTAATATTGTGTTTTGGTTTCATGCAGAATATTGCAAGTTTCCACCTTAGCAGTACACAACTGCGGTGGGGAAAAAAGTCTCCCCTCAGCAAATTATTTTCAGCCATGTAACCCTATCACAGAAACATAAGCAACACAAACTCTCCTCTTCTCTTGGATTGCTTTTCACTTCAACAAACACATTCCCCTTTCTTGATGTGAACTCATGTTCTTTAACTCTCTCTCCCCTCTCTAACGAAACAAAAACAAACACAAATACACAAATTTGCAAATGACAAAATGTTTGGCACTTTTTATTGAGTAACATGCACATCAAATGTGGAATAGCAAAGGATCAGAAGTTCAGTAGCGAGTAGAAGATCCGAATACAGCTACGACAGCCTGGCATCTCCTCCTCATGCTTGTCACCAGCCTGGTGATGCGTTGCTGTGGGATGAGGTTCCACTCTTCGATAAGGATCTGTCGCAACTCAGCCAGTGTAGTGTGATCTGTCACTCTGGCACGTACAGCACGGCCAAGCTGGTCCCACAGGTGCTCGATTGGGTTCAAGTCAGGGCTGTTCGCAGGCCAATCCATCCTCGTCACTGCCTCCTCCTGCAGGTATTCGGTGATGATCCTTGCTCTGTGTGGGCGGGCGTTGTCATCTAAGATGGCGTTTGGTCCAAGATTGCGCATGTATGGGATGACCTCTGGCCGAAGAATGTTGTCTCGGTATCTCTCTGCTGTCAGGTTTCCATCAACGATGATAAGCTGTGTCTTTCCCTCAGCAGATATGCCACCCCACACCATAACACTGCCTCCTCCAAACGATGTTACCCGGTCGATGCAGCAGTCAGCGAAGCGTTCCCCACGGCGACGCCACACTTTCACCCTTCCGTCCAGTTTCCTCAAGCAGAATCTGGATTCATCTGTAAAAAGGACATTCTGCCACATTTCCCGGTTCCATCGAAGATGTTGCAAACACCAGCGTTGACGGGAATGACGATGCAAGGCCGAAAGTGCAGGTCTTCTTGCTGCCTTGTGAGCTCTTAAATTGGCTGCGTGAAGTCTGTTCCTGATGGTCTGGTCGGAGAGTCGCTTGGCAAATCTTCGAGCAAATCGTCCTTGCAGGTTCCTGGAAGATAACCTTCGATTCCGCAGGGCAGAAAGGGTCAGGAAGCGGTCTTCTTGTTGGGTTGTCTTCTTTGGACGACCACTCCTTGGTCTGTCCTTGACATCCCCAGTTTCCCGGAACTTTGCCAATAATCTGGAGATGGTACTGGGACTCACTCCAAATTGAGCAGCAACTTCTCTTTGGGGAATACCGGCTTCGATTTGGCCGATTGCTCGAGCCTTCTCAACATTTGATAGACGTGGCATGTTAACATACGCAAACAGCTACTCTTTAAAAGTAAGCACTGCCAAGCATAAAGCTTGTGCAAGGCACATTTCATCTACCAAACAGGAAATAAACTTGTTGAATCATTCATGACCCATTCAACATCATTCACACACACCTGACATTGCAACAAAAGCAATAGACAATAGCCAAGATAGCCATTCAATTTGCAACTTTTCACTTTTGACTTTGCCCTCTATTCAGGGGTGCTGTGCATTCAAGGATGACATAACCATTACAAATGGGGCATGGATGTGAAGGGGGATAAATGAACTTTCCAATGATCTAAAAATCAAGAATGATTAAAAAGCCGCCAAAAAGATATCAAGGCTCAAAGTTAAATTGCAGAACTTTTTTTGAGGGGTTTATATATATGAACAACTTTGATCAAAGTCCTATATCATTCATTACGACCTAGCTAATGCATCATTTTCACTTCTGAAAGAGAACTCCTACCATATACAATTGGTCAACATGCATGCATGGTAATGGCAAATTGGCAATCACAATGACTTTCAGCAATTCTATCAGCTAACCTTATCAACCTGGGTAAAGAGTGGCAAATGTAGACTAATGTCATGTCAAGGGAATCAAACTCTTGGTAACTAGTCGATTGATCATTAGTCAATGGTTATCTCCATATGATGACACCTATACTGTGACATTAGTGAAACCTGGGAGGAAACTACTTTGTATTTAAAACAAACCTTAATATTAATTATGTTTCTGTAGATTTTAAAGAAATATTTCTCATATCTGACTGTACAACCTACCTGTAACTCATAGATACATGCGAAACCTGTCATGAAACTACTTTGCTTCATTGAAACTTAGTATTGCTTAATATGTTTCGATACATTTCAAGCTAATATTTCTCATATCTGTCCTCGTCTTTTGAACAGCTGTGATTGATTCAAATCACTGGCAACTCTGTACTAAAGAGACAGGGGACTGCCAATCTTCAGCTATCTCCTGGACCCCGTACCAGTACTCGTTATGGCGATCGTGCCTTCTCTTCTCTTGCCCCCAAACTCTGGAACAATCTTCCTATTTATATTCGACAGGCCTCCACCATAGATTCCTTCAAGTCACTCCTTAAAACTTACCTCTTTAGGCAATCGTATCAGTAGTAGTAGTAGTAGTAGTAGTAAGAATTGTAGTATTATATTAGTAATAGTTATAAAACACTTTTGTATGTACTTGTTCATTTATGTTCTCTCTTTTCTCTCTTCTTTCCATTCTTTTACTTTCTATGCGCTTAGAAACATGGTATTAAGCGCTTTATAAATGTTGTATATTATTATTATTATTATTATGTGATCAGTCGCAACTCTTTATAAGATAGGGCCCTTATAATACAACCTACCTGTAACTCATAGGCCAACTCTGAGGTAGCCTTCTTAGTCTGTACTTCAAGATCATAGGCAGCTTTCTTCAACTCAAAGTCTCTCTTAGCCTTAGCAACCTCAGCACTGTTCAGATATGTAGCAGCCATCTTCTCTTCCATCGCTCTTGCTTCCTAAAATCACATCATCGTTTTACATGAATTGAGTTAATTTCAGATCATACATGTACATTTAAACGATAACATCCTAAAATAATAATACATAACAGGCTTGAATAAAACTCAAAAAATGAAAGAGGTCAAACTTACTAGATCTCTTCAGATATGGTGATATACCTATTACAGTAGACCAAGGCAGAAACATGTTCATTTCCAAATGCATGAGAGTTTATAAATCACACGTTAAAAGTACATGTAATACAAAATGCTGGTATAAGCTGAATCGATGAGAGAAATACATATTCTTTCACTTTTCTGATTTACCAACGTGTATGAGGTAGACCACAACCCTGTAAGGTTTGCTGCGAAATACCAGCATTTTTATTTTAAAATGCATGTTCACTGGTTCATGATATTACAGAATAGTTTACTTAACCCAACTGATCCTACACCCAAGATAACTTTGGGTGGAAGCTATAGAAATCATGTTATACCATAATCAAATTGTATCAAAATCACCTGCCTATAAATTTTCTACTGTTCACATACCTTGATTCCTGCATCCCTCTTTGCTTCTGCTTCACCAATACGAGCATCTTTCTTCACTTCAGCTGTCCTGGCCATACCGAGAGCCTTCAGGTAACCCTAAGACAACCAGAAACACAGAGGCATGGTTGATGATTAACTCTCCTTTAAAAAAATTGAAGCACTAATATAAATGTGACTCCCTAAAACTAATACACTGAAAAAATTTGAACAATTATTTCATTAAAGAGAAATCTAACCTTAACAGCAAGTTGTTCTGAAAGAAAGAGGAAAAATCAGAGATGCAGACTGGTGAAAGTTTGAACAAAATCGGACAAGCAAAAAGAAAGTTGTGAATTTTGGAAAGTTTTAATCACTATACATTCCATTGGAATTTCACATTGGCCGAATCAGTAACGTCACTGTAATGTAGTGGCAGACAAATAAATTGTCATATTGTCAAAATGTATTACTCAGTAGGATATTTTTCTTTTATGAGGACCTATAACAATATGCTATCTAAAATATATTTTGAGTACTGCCCCAAGGAAAAAGGTGCTTGAAAGAAAACTGCAAATTAATGATATTTTAGTATACGACAAACAGGAAAGTTGACCGCCAATATGTCATAGTCGACTCACCAAACGGCCAATTTGAGATTAGCACAGATTTAGTGAACTCATTTTTCACTTTTCAGACATCCATAGCATTTTTTATTTCATGTCCCATATCTTTTTCTGCTTTCACACAAATCAAATCTAAGGTTGGATTGCCCTTTAAGACATAGAAAGAATAATACTTACATTTTCATCTCTGATGTCTTTGAGTGTATAGCTGACGACAAAGATTCCCATGTTGAACAAGTCCGATGAAGCAACTTCAAACACATTCTTGGAAAACTTCTTGCGGTCTTTGTAAATTTCCTGCAAGTTTTTAAAATATACAAATTATATATAGCATGTAAAGCCAAATTATACATGTATATTAAAAAGGAGAATCATCTGTAATGAAAGAACAGTTTAATTTGTAATAAGAGTAATAAACCAGTTCACATCTGAATGATAATGTCACAGTACTCTATGGGATTGGATCAAGCAAATACCCTTTCTTAGTATAACATGTAGCTCTTTACCCGTTGTGAGTTGACTTGTATAAGAGGCTACAAGGCATTTCAGAGGGATTTTCTTCAATCATACTATACAAACTGATCACTTCCAAGATGTATTCAGGTGATAATCTTATCACTAAGATAGGTACATTGATCATGTTACATTGTTTTGGTTACAATCTAGGTTGTACAGGTCCCTCTCTCTATGGATAAATGTAGTCTTAGCAATATGCTTACCTCAACCGTCATGGTACCCATGATTGCCCTCTGATGACCTTCCAGTGTTTCCATGGCAATTTGCTCCACCTCCCTCTCTGACTTTCCAAGGAATTGCTGTGCAGCAGCCTTCAGCATGTCCCTGCTTGACCCCTGAACCTTGACCTGTAGGTCACAAATTTAGATTCCCCAAAGTGACCATTTACCACAGGGATATTTCACACGGGAAAAATACACATAATTTGTTGAATAGTTAATGAAACCTACATGAATCTACTTAAATGTATAAAATGTGTCTATTTCATTGACTCATAAGTTAGAAATACAGATTTTTAAAACATAAGAGTATTAGAAAAGTTTATATTCTGTTTCAACTATTCATCTGTAAAATGTTTTGATTCTTTTTTGGTCCATCTTTGCATATTAATAATAAAAATATGAGGACCTTAATTCAATAAACTGATTTGATTTGATATACTGTTGTGAATTTCTACTTACCTGTGCAATGCCTGTGACAGAAATAGGAACACCAAGCCTAGTGTAGACATTAGCTGTGTCAATCTTGAGGGTCATGGTGTTGAGAGAAATTCGCTGACTCTGTTGTAGGATGGGGATGACAAAGGTCCTGCCACCAGACACCATCAATGGTTCTGAATGACAACATCCTGCATAGCAAGAAGAACAAACTCATTATTACTAAGCCTGATTTGAATCGATTTGTAAATAGGTTCTTGATCAAGGCTATCGAGAGGCGGTGTTGTTTTGGCAAAGCCGGTGCATCGATGAAATTTATGAAAATGATATAATACAAAGAAAAGAAGTACACAAATCCTTTGCTTTAGTCTTACTGTCTTACACAATTATTATCATGTATTCAAGATACTTCTTACTTGGTCTTTTATTCTCTTTTGTGAGTTTTGCAGGTAATACAGTATTGTAGCCATATTTGATGCACTCATTTGTTTATATTTTATCATGATTCGCCGAATCAAATTAGTGAAATCTGGAGTGGTGATCGTAAACTATACGTACCTGAAATGACTAAGGCTTCATTTGGTCCACAAACTTCGAAAAATACCATTTTGTCGTCAACTATTTCGCAGTCGTAAACGTAACTTTCTGATCTCCACTTTATTATATCGATCATGTATGTAATGCAATGCACGACGTCGACCAAGCCTAGCCTGGCCTAGCGCTAGCCTATGCTTTATGCATATTTGCATGCATTACGTCATGGCAAAACACCATCACACACACACACACACACACACGGATATTGCATCAATGCAAAACATAGTACGGTGAAAATCGGCACACTATTTACTGATCAGTGCTCATTGAACGTTGCCAATCTAATGTCATTATCACCAATTGTTATCACTATTATGACTATCATATTCATAGTTGTATGAAAACAGAACAATATAAAAAAACAGTTTTTAAAATAACGTTTTAGCCCTCCACAGGCTATTTTTAGTCAAATAAAAGTAACATTTTACAACTCATCGAAACTGTTATACTTATTATAGGGATACCTCATCGAAAGGTCGATGGGATACCCAGGGAAGATACTGAACGCAGGCACTAAGCCTCTGCATTCAGTTCCAAGTTTTTCTTCTTTTTCAAGATGGCAGGGTGCAGGCCATTCATAATCATAATTCATAATCGTGGCCTCATTATTCCAGCACCTGTCAAAAGCTACTTCAAAACTCTGCACACACTCCATGGTTTACGTATTCGTACATAAAAATATTTTTTGTATCTCTGAGTTTGGTCTAGGAATCAGAAGCGGCGGAACCTCAGGTTCGGACAATGGAAGTGGCGGGGGGGGGGGGGCCGGGGGCACCTCAAGTTTGTCCTAAACAAAAGGTGCCCCCCGGCCCCCCCCACTTCCATTGTCCGAGCCCGACCTTTCGCTGCGCCTGCTAGGAATAAACAATTTTTCATTTTGTCCTCTTGTCTGATCTCTGGATTGTAATACAAGATATTTGGTGTTACATCAGAATCATATTTATCAAAAATCTTGAGTTTTTATCATATCGCCTCGTCCTCAATCCTGTAAGCTACATGGGCCGCGGAACCGGGGGCTGGGGGGCTGCAGCCCCCCCCCCCCTCCCCACTTTTTTGAGTAGACAAGTTAAAAAAAATATCGGAAACAAGGCTCGAAAATTGTCATTAATGAGTGAAATCGGATCAGCCCCCCCCCCCCCACTTTCGAAAACGCTCTGCGGCCCCTGAGCTAAGGTTCAACTGTCTCAGTCTTTGTGCATAAGTCAGCTCTTCTCAGTTGGACATTTTCCAACTTGACATGTTAGGTGGGGGCTCCACACAGCGGCACTCTCTTGATTTGGGGCGAACAAAGGATTTGTACAAAAGTGAAAAATTATCCTTATCTAAATAAGTAAATGTTTGTCTAATCAAATTCATTAGACTGATAGCCTTATTGATCTTTTTATGTAAATGTCCTTCTAAATTCAGCTTATCATCAATCACTGGCCCTCCCAAATCTCTCTCAGATGACACTTGCACGAGGGCACATTGTGAATTATCACAGGTCATAATATACACAAATGTTCTTATCATAAGACATGACAAACTCATGTTTCTAATCATATTATTTTGTACATTGCACTATTTTACAATCAAATTATAACATTTCAAGATTCATATATGTTTTATTTGTAGTGTAAACAGTTAAAATATCAAACATTTCTATACTTGTTTTTATATTTATGTTTGATAATATAGCTACTCTTTAGCGGGGGTGCAGGCATGTAACGAGCTTGGAAAACTTTTTATGCAGAAATGGGTTTAAAACCTCTGTATAAAGTCTGTACTCTGATAAGAATGGCAATAAAATATACAAATGTTCCAAAACAAATAACGGTTGTCATGAAAGCAGGTTTGATAACAAGAAAATCACATCAATAACAATTTTCATAAAATATGAAATAATGAAATACTGTATTGCACATTTAAATACCCCAATACCTACGGGGATGTAAGCAGGGGCCGATCCAGGATTTTGTATAAGGGGGCGGGGGGCACAAAATATGCAGGTTTTTCAACTTTTGGAACTGCTTGGAGGGAGACCCGTATTTTTTTGGTCTCGCCAGCTCTCGAAAAGTCGCTCAGTGGGGGGGGGGGGGGGGGGGGGGGTTATGGAGGTCCAGTTCCCCTCCATAATTCTCTGACAAGCCAAAGAAAAAAAAACAATTTTTGGTTCTAAAAGGGGGGTCACATTGCATAATTTTCTTCCAAGGGGGGGGGGGGGGGGGGAAGGACACACCCGGCTCGTGCCCCCCCCCCAAATCCGCCACTTTGCGTAAGAACATACTTTCGAGAGGGGGAATGACGCATTTTGTCCGAAATAATCGTTGATTTAAAAAAAAAAAATTGATAGAGAGAGAGACAACTACCCCCTGGACAACTGCCCCCTAGGACAATTACCCCCCCCCCCCAAGACAACTACCCCCAGGACAACTACCCCCCGGACAACTGCCCCCAGGACAATTACCCCCTCAGGAAAAAATTACCCCCCATAAAATGACGATTGCCCTGATACCCCCCCCCCCCTGACAACTACCTCAGAATTCAGGGGTGAGTTGTCCGGGGGGGGGGGGGTAGTTGTCCTGGGGGTAGTTGTCTTCGGGGGGGGGGTATTTGTCCTGGGGGATAATTGTCCTAGTGGTGTAGTTGCCCAGGAGGTAGTTAAAAAAAAAATTAGCCATATAGGCTATTTTATTGAGTCAAATAAACAACATTTTCCAACTCAATGAAACTGATATCTTAAATTCAAATAACACAATACTTTTACATTTCTCTCATTTTCGTTTAAACAAACAAAGATCGAAGTGACTGCCATTTAGTAAAAAAAAAATTGTTAAACAGACCCGATATAGAATAAATATATCTCTCATCCTCATAATATTGAATAATTTTTATCTTGATCATATACTACAGAAAATCAGAATTTTGTTATACTGAGCTTTTGTACAAACAATAATAGTTGCTTAATCAAAGTTACTATATGCAATTTAAAGCATCCAGGGGGTAGTAGTCGGGGGGGGGGGGGGAGTAATTGTCCAGGGGGTAGTTATCCGGATACTACCACAGCCGACCCCCCCCCCGAATAGCTGACCCTGCAAAGGCTGCAACAGTAGTCCATTTGACGCTCAGGTGCCAATCAGGCACCTGGGAACGATTTTGTTACTGGGGGCCGGTGCTGTGAGCAAAACAAAAAAAAAAAAAGGTCCTCAGCATTTTGGGGTCTCTTTATATATGTCCAAAAATCTCTGACAAGCAAAAAAAAAAAAAGTCATCAGCGTTTTAGGGTCTGTTTTTAACTACTTTTTAGCTACAGCACCCCCAGCACCCCCTACAGCACCCCCAACATCCTCAGCCTTCTAGGGGGTGCTGCGCACCCCCTCAAAAAATTCTGGGGGTGCTGCAGCACCCCCAGCACCCCCGGCTCCCAGGGGCCTAGTGCCAACATTGAACCTAGAAAAGTTCTTTCCGTTGATTTTTGTTTTGATTTGTAATCGTAAGTGGTCAGAATAACATTTTGAGCTTTGTTGCCCAAGGGGAAACCTTGAGCAATTTGCATAATTTGCATATCAAAATCCAGTGTCTTATTCATCTTATGAAGCAGTATTATTATAACCAGACGTATCTTGTGAGCTCGTCTACCATTTGCTCATGCAGTATAGAAAATTTCATAAATTTTATTTTCTTAGTTTTTGATGAAGGGATAGATTTGTTTCATACATATTTTTTGTAAAAACATATTTGCAGTAATTATATCTCAGGTGCATCAGCTAGGAGATGGAAGAGAGATTATATATTTCCTTTAGAGAAAATAAGTTTGGGGTACAGGAGCACGCGAGATACGTCACTGAGTTGCCAATTTGTGTTTGATTGATTACAACTTCAAATATTTCTTATCGGATTTTGCTCTAACCTTTACTGATCTGTTTTTTAAATTTTTTTCTGCTCCTTTTAAAACCAACTTGTAATCAGGGTGGACTCCCCCTTTATTAAAGAGCCTATAAACGTGTTTGCAGCCTTCATTATTTGGCATACATTTCTGTTTCAGTCTTCAAAATTTCTGGGGCGATATTTTGTTCTTGTTCAATTTTAAAAGTTCAGTCTACAGGTAGTTTAATTTATTTGAATGGCCTGCAAACAAAGATTATCAAAAGGGGCAAAAAAATATGCCAAGTTTGCAAGATGGCAAATCTGAAAAAGATTTATAGAGAATAATACACGACTCATTATCCGGAAATGCCTTATAAAAATAATGAATATATTATTCTTCTTTTTTATTGGGACAATATTTTATCCATTTTAAAACTTAATTTCTGTTTGTGATTAATCGTTACGCTTCAAACAATATTTAAATTGGCTCTTAGCGTGCAAGCGTGCAATCTTGTCCGATTAATGAGCTACAGCTTCAGTACCTATGTGGGCTTTGTTACTAAAAAATAAAATAAATTATAAATTTAACAGTACATTGATTTCCAATAGTAAAATGTTAATAAGGATTGCAGTGCATATAATATTAATATAACGATTAAGATTTAATGAATAAATTATAATAATAAGATACGATAAATAATAAAGATATGTTGTTCAAAGCAACAAGCTCAATGACGTCACGAGCATTTACAAACCGAGTGAAAACAAAATTGAGAGCTTGAAACTGGAGAAGAAGTTGAAGAACCTAAAATGACACAACAAGCTGCTGCTCTCCAGAGCTATAACAATGAACTCGTGAAATGTAAGACATTTATAAATTTCTATTACTTCATAAATTCATCCTTTTGTAGGTCTAGGCCGGAGAATACATCTAATAAATAGAAATCGATTTTGTGATTATGGTCCCACGTATAGCTTTTTATGTTTTTTGTAAGGTGGGAAGCCATTATTGTCTTTACTTAGTCTTAGGCTCAGCTTAAGCTTCGCACCTAAGATTTGACTTGAAAACTGAAATTGAACAAGAATTTACCTTATTTTCCCCTAATGCGTAATCTCATCAAGCAAATGCCTCTCAGTCTCATCCTGATAATCTAGAGCAGACTCTAGTAAGACAGAAATAGCCGTCTGTTATGGGGAAATCTTTAATATTTCTGACATTTATCAACCTTCCCCATAGACAGACGGCAAGACGCTATGTACGAAGCAAGGGTATGATCAGCCGGTCTGCGAGCTGGCCGTAATGCCACCACCCCCAAAGCTAGTGGCCAATCGGAGCAATCTTTGAGATTGGGTTTATGAATATTCAAATATACGTTGGCAAGCATTGATGCTAGCAAATGTTAGTGCTGTTTTTAAGAAAGGTGATAGATCGCTGCCGTCGAACTATAGACCCATTAGTCTTACATGTATAGTGTGTAAGCTTATGGAATCATTGATTCGTGATGAGATTCTGGATCATATGACTATGAACAAATTATTTAGTGTCAAGCAGTATAGTTTCTTGCCTGGTCGTTCAACAATGCTCCAACTGATATACGTAATTGATGAATGGTCTAGCGCTCTGGAGGAAAATGGGTCAATTGATGTGATTTATTTAGATTTTATGAAGGCCTTCGATAAGGTGCCCCACCGTCGGCTGCTTGCCAAGATTAGAAGTTATGGCATAAGTGAGTTGGTGGTAAATTGGATTGAGGCATTTCTAGTTGGGAGAAGACAGCGTGTATGTGTGAATGGAGAGTTTTCCAGTTGGGGTCTTGTTGCGAGTGGAATTCCACAAGGTAGTGTTCTTGGGCCTGTGTTGTTTGTGTTGTTTATAAATGATCTACCTGACACTATTTCCGAGAGTAGTGTTTATCTATTTGCTGACGACACTAAGATTTTCAAGTATATTAGAGATGAAAGTGATTGTATTGCCCTTCAGAGGGATCTTGATAGGCTCCAATGCTGGTCTGACAAATGGCTGCTAAGATTCAACCCTAAGAAATGTAGTGTTCTCACCATTGGTAACTCCCAGTCTGCCCCAGCAAGGCCATTTGTGTATAATATGACATGTGATAATTCACCAAGTGCCCTCATGCAAGTGTCATCTGAGAAAGATTTGGGAGTGGTGATTGATGATAAGCTGAATTTTGAAGAACATCTTCATACAAAGATCAGTAAAGCAAATAGTCTAATGAATTTAATCAGACGAACCTTTGTTTATTTAGATAAGGAAAATTTCTCCCTTTTGTACAAATCGCTTGTTCGCCCTCAAATAGAGTACGCTCATGCGGTGTGGAGCCCCCACCTAAAAAAACATATCCATGCTTTGGAAAATGTCCAAAGAAGAGCGACTAGATTAGTCCCAGAGTTAAAGGGGCTGCCTTATGCACAACGGTTGAGACAGTTGAATATCCCTACTTTAGCTTACAGGAGGGCTCGAGGTGATATGATTGAATTGTACAAGATTTTTAATAAATACGATTCTGATGTAACACCAAATCTGTATTACAATCCAGAGATCAGACAAGAGGGCATAGTAAGAAACTGTTTATTCCTAGGACCAAAACTCAGAGGTACAAAAATTCTTTTTATGTACGAATACGTAAACCATGGAATAATCTCTCTAACGACACCATTACTGCCCCGAGTGTGCACAGTTTTGAAGTAGCATTGGATAGGTGCTGGAAAAGTTAGCCGATTAAGTACGACTATGAGTCGCCTGCACCAGGAAATGATCCAGCCATCTTAAAAAGGAAGAAGAACTTGGAACTGAATACAGAGGCCTAGTGCCTGCGTTCAGTATCTTCCCTAGGTATCCCTAGGTAGGTATGATCGTCAGCGTGCACGCACGGTGGGGAAGTGGGTGGAGACTATTCAATGACATCATAGTCATGAATAATTTGGAGTCAAGATGGCTGACTGCAGTCATATGTGAAGATCTGTTAGTTTGAACTAGGATTCATCAAAAGCCCTAGTATGCAGACGTCTAAGGTACCTATTTTCTTAATTCTTATTTATCATAGACTAGTTTTATGTAAAAAATTTTGTCAGTTTTTCTTTGCTGACGACATAAAAAGGAGAAACTTGGCGTCGACTCGTTTTGAGTACACCGTCTGGTCACCGACCAATACGGACCCATACTACGGCATATACCGTCTTTCAGTCTCTATGTACGGAGGTCTAGTGGAGCCAGACGCAGTCTCAGCGGAACAACCGACGATACAGAGAGACTGAAGCTTTTGGTCTAACTCTAGTAGTGCTGGGACTAAAAACCGGGTACCCGAGTCCCGCCCGAGAGTGCTAGTCCCGGGTCAAAAAATTAGCTACCTGTTTCCCCAAAATAAGTAGTAACGATTACTTACGTATGTACATGACAAGGCGGTAGATGAATGTCGACCAGCCATTCAATATTTACCTGTAAAAATCCATTCAGCGCGCCACTGCAGTGATGCGCTTTTGATCCGTTCAACTTACTGTAAAACATTTACCTTACACATTTGTATACTCGGAGAGCAAAGCTTACAGCCGTGATTTGGAGACTGCTCATTGGTTCATCGAACCCATGACACAATTTGCATTTGAGCGCCCTTCCCCCTTCTTGGCAGTGAACGATACGTCATAGTCATGAGCGATTAACGGGGGAAAGTTTACAAATTCATGCATATTCAACAGTCGCTCCATACTCGCACGTGGCATCTCATAACTCGCATGTTAACAGATGTTTTTAACATCAACAAACACGATCTGACAGACCTTCGTTATTCATGCGAAAGTGAAAAGCAAGGCAGTGGGAAGCATGTCTAGAGTGCGCGCGATCAATATTTTCATTCATAAAATTGGGCTTGTGACCTCATTAGATGACCGGTTCGTAAATCACAAGTCATGACACTTGCAAAAATATGCCAGCCAGCCCATGAAGGTTTGCGCCTTCTTTGTTTTGTTTTGTTTTTTTGTTTTTTTGTTCCTTTCACACCATGGCGGCATTGGGCGAAAGGCGCTTGGTATAAACAGATCGAATTTCAAAAGGGAACTGCATGTGTGTATAAAGGATGAAGTTATGGTCGGGCAGGGAAGAAAATGTTGGCTTGATGATATTTTTTGATGAGTGATGAGTTTGATTAAGATGATATTGATGATGATAATTGTTTTGATGATATGATTATGAAGATGATGATTATGATGATAATGATGATATGATAATTAATGATGATATAATTATGATGATCATGATGAATTGATGATATAATGATTGTATGAGTTAATGACCGTATAATGATGATGATAATGTGTGTTACAGGATGAAGTTACGGTTGGTCAGGGAAGAAAATGTTGGCTTGATACTTTTTGATGAATGGTGAGTGTGTGTTAAAGGATGAAGTTACGGTCGGGCAGGGAAGAAAATGTTGGCTTGATGGTATTTTTTGATGAATGATGAGTTTCATGAGGATGATATTGGTGATGATAATTGTTTTGACGATATGATTATCAAGATAATAATGATATAATAATTATATAAGTTAATGACGATATGATGACGATCATGTGAGTTAAAGGATGAAGTTACGGTCGGGCAGGGAAGAAAATGTTGGCTTGATATTTTTTGATGAATAATGAGTCTGATGAAGATGATATTGACAATAATTGTTTTGACGATATGATTATCAAGATGATGATATGATGATGATGATTATGATGATGATGATAATGACGCTATGATGATGTCAAACTTATGATGGTATAATTATGATGATCATGATGAATTGATGATATAATGATTATATGAGTTAATGACGATGATCATGTGTGTTAAAGGATGAAGTTACGGTCAGGCAGGGAAGAAAATGTTGGCTTGATATTTTTTTATGAATGATGAATTTGATGAAAGATGATATTGATGGTAATTGTTTTGATGATATGATTATCAAGATAATGATATGATGATGATTATGATCATAATGATGATGATCATGATGATCATGATGATATGATAATGATGCTATGATGATGTGATGATGATATAATTATGATGATCATGATGAATTGATGATATGATTATATGAGTTAATGACAATATGACATGATGATGGTATGATGATGTGATGATGATATGATCATATTATGATAACGATAATATGATAGTTCATTTTCATCTCATCATGATACATTAATAATTATTGAAAGATGAATTTTAAAAATAGCACTTCTAATGTCGACTATCGTCTAAATGCTAGTACCTACACATTTTGAAATGCAATTTAGGCAAAGGGGTTCAAGAACCTTTTCTTTAAAATAAAACTAGTGACATTTATGAGAGAGAGAGAGAGTCAGAGAGAATGAATGATTCCCCCCCCCTCTCCAAAAAAAAAAAAAAAGACCTTGTTTTCAGTTTCCGTAATAAAACATTTTCTAAATTCTAAATGATCTAATGAGCGTGTTTGTGTGTGTATACGTATGTGTGTATTAGCGATGTGTAACAGTAGACTGGTACATGTATGTGTGTGTGTGTGTGACTTTCAATAATTGGTGCGTTGATCACAAGAAACTGTTGGTGACTGTGCGTGGGGACTCGCAATGTGTTTGTGTGTATGAGGAGTGTAGAGAGTAAAGAAAGCTCGCCATTTTCGCCAGGAACATCAATACTACGTGTGAAGTTTGACTACAAAGTGCCTCTTTATGATCACGCTGTCAAAATTTCCAAGGGCTGCTCGTGCAAAATTATTAAGAATCATCATCATCATAGTCTCGAACGAGTTTTTCTTCATAAGATTTCTTAGTATTCCCCTTCCTTTCAAGTACATGTACATGTATGTCATTTGAATGAACAAATGCGAGGGACTGTTGTCAGTGATTCCCTAAGGCGCTGTCGTGATTAAAGACGATTTCTATGGATTAGATTTAGATTAGATTTTGTCCCCACGATTTCCTCCGACAGTTTTTTTTTTTTTTTTTCCTCGAATGTTTTATTTCAGGTGCCAAACACAAAGGAGTTTTCCTAGAGTATTAATAGCTTCTTAGGGGTAAATATTAGCTTGTAATTTGTGTTACATGATTTTCGGGTAACCAGAATGCCCCCCAAAAGAGTCGGGTGCCCTAAATGAAAAAAAATACCTGAAACTCCCACCCCTAGACTCTAGTGTGTCAAAGATATCGTCAAAATTTAGAACAAACAATCAATTTTCTTGTTAATCATTTTCACAAGAAAAGGTGTGGAGGTCATGTCATTTTGACATTAAAAAAAAAGAAAAGCAAATGTGTCCCCATCATGTCTGCCGATAATTAATTTTCTTCTTCTTCTTCTAGTCTGGTAAAGTCTTCTTCTGCCGTATTATTGTACCTTGTGCTTGTCGTCATTTTTGTCTTTCTTATGGGTCTGTTTCACACTCAAATGACTCCTAAGTTAGGTGATTCTCTCGGTATGTCACAAGGTTGATCATCAGCGAGGTATTGCAAGGGGTCCTAAAGCTACGCATTCCGCAAATATGCACAATGTGCGTGCAACGTGTTCAATGCGCCAAATTTCTCCTGTGACTAAGCAACAAGAATATCATTTACATTTGCCAAAAAGAATGAGTAATTCTCCTTTATTTTTGTGAAATTATCACTATTTGGAAATCGGTGAAATTTAAATCAGTCCGCTTCAAAATCAAAATTTGCATTCATTTATTACGTGTGCGTCGCTTTAGGACCCTTTAATTTTATTTGAAAAGAATTTTCTCAGCGACTTATTACTTCAGAATATGTAGAACAAAGATATTTAAAGAAATTTGCATAAACCACTGAATAAAGTGACGTTTTAGCGGCTGGAAATGAAGTGCATAGTTTTAGGTCCCCCCATCATACATGTCTATAGTAAATGCTGGTGGCTAGAAGTTGGTGTTGGTGATTGTAATCTTGATCTTGATAAATACGGCTCAACACTCCTGTGGAGTAAAACGAGTAATAAAACATACCACACATGATTTTATTGTGGATCTCATTTGGGAGGATAACTTGGGGTTAATGCCTAGTAGGGTAGTCAGAGAAATGTCTTGAAGGTGATATGGAATGCTTGTTGAGTGCTTGTTGAGTGCTGAGTATACAGAAGAAAAAGGCTCTATCATCCTATCATGTCTATTGAACTCTATTACGATCATGTGCAGCTTATTGCTAAGAAACACAGTTCTGCATATTTGACATGAAAGATAACACTTAACTGAACTAGATTACTGAAATTAGACCTTTTCTCTATATATTTTTGTATGAATATGTTGACCCCTATTGCTATAAAGTAGAAAGGTTTTGTTGATCTATTTACATACATACATACATGTTGGTATTTATATAGCGCATTTATAATTATAAGCAACTTTATTTGTTTTGTGTTTTGTTTTATCAGCATAATTTCACAATTATGCGCATGCACAGAAATCCTTGTCATACTTTTGTAAGAAGAATATTACAACCCAGTCCCTCTCCCACAAATTAAAAAAGAGAAAAGGATAGGAAAATTCATTTTTGTTAGTCTACGCTAGAAATATTGACTTGTGCAACTTCAAGATCCATCATATGTTAACTTCGACTGGACTGTCATGCATTCACAGCCTGCATGTATGAAACACAGCCTAAAATTTTCACATAATCACGATGATAGTGGTCCAGTTGAATTGAAGGAATATACATGTAATGAATAAGATATACTCATCTTCAGAACAATGTCCTGATTATGATGCTATCCTGTTTGCCTTTCAGGTATAGAAGAGTTATGCTTAAAACGAGATGAGGTCCATAAACAAATCAAACAAGAAGAGGAAGAAAAGACAAAGATTCAGAATGATCTTCGTGTTCTGACTGAGAAGTTAGCTAAAATCAATGAGAGCCTTGCTAAGAAGATTGCAACAAGGAACGAGTATGACAAGACAATTAGTGAAACAGAAGCTGCTTATATGAAGGTAAGGAGAGGTATCTTTCAGCATTAAACATCTCTGATCCAAAAGACTTGACAATTGCTTTTGATTGTAATTGTTTACATGTATGTAAGTGTTTTTTTCATTAAAAAACCTATAAAAGAGGTTTAAATAGAGTAGAAGGGGTAAATTTGCACCTATTTTGCCCCTCTCTATCCATTTTTATTTTTCGAGTCAATTGAAGTCTATTTGTAGTAAAACTTTTGTTATCTATATATATATATATATATATATATATATATATATATATATATATATATATATATATATATATATATATATATATATATATATATATATATATGTATATATATATATATATATATATATATATGTACATGTATATATATATGTATGTATGAATAAATGAAAAATCTGAACAGGTTATACAATGACCCAATAGAGTGATAAGACAGGTGTGTGTTTGCATGTGTATGTCGTGTCTAAAAGGATTTAAATAGGATACGATGATAAATGATTGCTTTGTTTCTCTTCTAGATCATTGAAAGCTCACATTCTCTGCTCAATGTACTCCAGAAGGAAGCTGCTGTACTCAAAGATAAAGGAGTGCCAGGGTTTACCAATGCATCTTCAACAACATAACATCTCACCACACGGCCTTTCTCATTACTAGCATTTATTGTATATTGGTCATGTATTTATTGTATATATTGTATATAAAAGCATATTTGATGTGATCATATTTGTGATAATAGAAGAATGTATGTGAATCTTGTTCTCATTATGTAAATTGGACTGTTCAAAGTAATTTCAATCTCTTATCTTTCTAACATGAGGATGAAGATAAATTTTGGATAATGTGATAAAAAAATCTTCACATCGATTTCTCATTTTATTTGATGCTCAGTACTCACATGGGTAATCCAACAGGTTGAATTGTGTGAAAGCAGAATAGTCAGAAAAATGGGTTGGTGAAAGACTGTAAAAAATTGGACTACATGTAATAATAAGAAAGTATGAATGCTTGAAAGCTGAGATCACCAAATCTATGTGAGCATCATATAATTGGAAGATGCTACTGTGTTGGGACACTATCTTATTTGTTGTACAGTCAAATATCATAAATTTCAATGTTTCCCCCTAGCATCTTTTCCCTCTTGATTGTACTCGGGATATATTTTGGGTGGCAAGTTATTACATGTCCTCCAAGACCTCCAAATACGAACAGATCCTGTTATGCAATGAAATGTTATATTTTTGTCATTTTGTGTATGGGAAAGTTATTTGCCTATACATCACAGTGACTTTACCAATTTGATAACTGCAATTCCCCCCAAATAGAGCAATCTCAGATTTCAGAATTTTTTTATTGTTTGCACAATTTCATTCAAATTTCACTCGTCTGATTCTCTAATTTGTGCTTTGCTTTCCTTCAGAAGAACTACTTGCTTTAATGTTCAATTTCCCTTTAATGAAACATTAGTATTTCAAGTTACAAGTGAATGAGTAAATTACGCAATGCGTAATAAATGTCCCCGCCGGAAGTGCAGATCTGTGGAAATTAACTAGCCTGAACCTTAAAACTTCAGTGAAAAACTTTAGTGAATAAAATAATGTTACTGCATGCAAAAGAAGAAAATACCAACAATGCATGTATACAACTGAAATATAAAACATGAAAACATTATGAACCTTCAGCCATTTTGAATAAATTTGCATAAATTTGCATGAATAATGAATTTCAAAATTCTGTGTAGAAGTTTGGAAGCCCCCACCCAGCCCTATCAGATAAAACAATCGGAATCAAAATCCGATGTGAAATAGAGGAGAAGTAGCATTTTTCGTCAATTTTGAATAAATTTGCATAAATTTGCATAATTAATGAATTTCAAAATTCTGTGTAGAAGTTTGGAAGCCCCCACCCAGCCCTATCAGATAAAACAATCGGAATCAAAATCCGATGTGAAATAGAGAAGTAGCATTTTTCGTCAATTTTGAATAAATTTGCATAAATTTGCATAATTAATGAATTTCAAAATTCTGTGTAGAAGTTTGAAAGCCCCCACCCAGCCCTATCAGATAAAACAATCGGAATCAAAATCCGATGTGAAATAGAGGAGAAGTAGCATTTTTCGTCAATTTTGAATAAATTTGCATAAATTTGCATAATTATTGAATTTCAAAATTCTGTGTAGAAGTTTGGAAGCCCCCACCCAGCCCTATCAGATAAAACAATCGGAATCAAAATCCGATGTGAAATAGAGGAGAAGTAGCATTTTTCGTCGATTTTGAATAAACTTGCATAAATTTGCATAATTAATGAATTTCAAAATTTTGTGTAGAAGTTTGGAAGCCCCCACCCAGCCCTATCAGATAAAACAATCGGAATCAAAATCGGCCAAGAAATGACGGATAAGTAGCATTTTCTAACATTTGAGCACACACGGACAGACGGACGGACGGACGGACGGACGGACACACACACACACACACACACACGCACGCACACACGTACGGAGCCCGTTTCATAGTCCCCTCGCGAACTTCGTTCGGCGGGGACAATAATTTCTGTTATGATTTAATATTAACCCTTTCAGGACAGAAATTATTTAAGGCCAAATTGATCACATTTTGTTCTTCAAATTGACAATAGTAATATTTTTCTTTTAGTGCTACATGGTTCTTATAAGGTGTAAGAGGTGTAAGTAAGGTCTTTGAAAACAAGTTAGATGGTTAGGAATTTTGTTGAAAAGTTTAAAAATTTCCAATTTTGATGAAAAGCAATGATTATGATCCTCTCAATGTGTTGCCAATTTAAGGATTTTAACGCTTATTCTTGTTTTTAAAATTCCTGGCATCAAATGCAATCTGGTCATGCAACAAAAATAGACACAGTATGTGCAATAATTTTTGCCCTTTCTACTCATGCATCTGGTATATTTTCTAGGGCTCTGAATCAAAAACCAAACCACAAAATGTGGTCAGTTGTCTTGAAAGGGTTAAACATGATTTTGACTTTAATATGTGTCATTAGGCAGGACTGATCATTTATGATTAAGTGCCTTAGCATTCAAATTTTTACAGCAGGCATCCTAATAATTCGAAAGGCAACTTTTTTTTTTGCCATTACAAGCAAACTTTTCTCTCATATTTTTCTACCCCCCTCTGTCCTTCTCTTCTCTTCTCTCCCACCCCCTCTTGCTCTCTCTGTTTCTCCCTCTGTCTCTCTCTGCGCATATTTTAATTGTGTATGTAATACTTGTATCAGGTCACCCAAAATCTCTAATTCCATCAAAGTGCACTTGCCAAACTGGGCAACTAAAATTGCTCTTAATTGCAATTGTTCCAGCATAATGTGTTCCAATGATGAGCTTCAATTGAATCCAGTCATATTTGCTACATGATTTAGGAAGTATCAATATTACCTGGTAAATACATGTATTATTTGAGCCTTGAGATAATATGGGCTGATGAGGTATGTGACTCAAATGGGCCTCAATTATGAATGATTCATTTTCATGGTATTTCTAATGTTTACTCTGTATACATGTATGTACTTTGGTGTTGATTTTGAGGGTTACCCATCTTGTATTACATATGTTTGAATCATTTATTGTAAAGGTTTGCCTTTTTAGCAATATGTGTGAAAGTCAGGGGCATATTTTACAGCATGGTTGTAAAATCCTGAAACCATTGTTAGTACCAAACACTTTGTGCCTTGGAAAAAGCCACTTGTACCACAATATTTGATTATGCAACCTTTCATTGTGTAGTGATTGTAGTCTATCCATCTCTTTAGAAGTTCATGAAATGGCTTTAAATTTAGCTGCTTACATATATGAGAAAACTTCATTCCAGAAATAGAATGTACCATTCAGTTTTTTTTTTTTTTTGTGGTTTGCTGACCTGTCTTGAGGGATGCTGCATACTTTGTTCAACAGGTTTCTAATCATGCTTTAGTAGTGTTCATCTCATGCTTTCATTTACATTTATCAAAATTTTGGGTTTGCCAGACATAGCATGATTTTATTCAGCAGTGAGTACTTATGACCTTGGAAGAGTTTTACAATATTGAGGTGGTCTGTCGGTATCGACAGATCATTTCTTAATTTTGTCAAAATTTTCTTTCTTTCTTTATTTACACCCACTTTTTGTGCAGACGATTTCGCAAAATCGGCTCACTCAATTTTCATCAAATTTCAGTCAATTATCAGGCATATCAATGTCAAGTGCCAGAAATTTTTTCAAGGTCATCGTGACGTCATCCAAGCACCATTTTGTAAAATCACATTATCGATTATATCTTAACGAGTCATCATATATGAACCATATTTGACACACATAAACTTCAAATAGAGGGTCAACATAAAATCATAAATGTCATAAAAGTCTGCGCGCGCATTATGATGTGCACGTATGCGCGCGTCAAAATTTAAAAATGCTCAAAATCACTTTTTAATCAAATTGGAGTACAATTCAGGACATTTTAAGCATTTCAAAATTTTTCGTGCGTGCGCAGCCGCACGCACAGCGCATACAGAACGTAAAAACACTGTTTTTTCGCATGGTTTGTCTTCCTGACACTATTCTGAACAATATACAATTATTTACAGTCTTTCTTGACATTTCATAATGACGCGCGCGTCAAACTTTCAAATTCGTGCGCGCGTCAATGGGCAATATAATGTAAAAAGTGGTAAAAACATGCCTTTCTGGAATTCACCATAATAGGGTGTCGATTTTCTTCCAAATTTTGATATGTTGTAGCTGAGACAATTCTCTAAAAGATCAGTCTTCACCATTTTTCATTTTGACAAAGGGATCATGGTGTATTTTTGCGATATAAAGGAGGCATGACAATTTTTCACTTTTTGCGTGTATTCTCTATGGGACATGACTTTTTCTCAAATCTTGATTATGCATTCCAGTCTTCTTTGAGCTGTATCTCTGTTATTTCTGCTCGATTTTCTTCTAAATTTTAGTATGTTATAGCTGAGACTATAAGCTTTCTTTAATTGAGCTCCAATTTTTGATCAGGTGTCGGGATCATGCCCCCTTTTTAACTACAAAATGTAATTTGAGAATCCCGTTTTTAGTTTACGTCTTATCTCTATTGTAAAAGTTTTGGTCTATTGGTAAAGTACTTGCCTCCCATCCCGCTGACCCAGGTTCGAACCCCGAGTGGTCCATTTTTTTCCCTTCATTTTTTTCCTTCTTTTTGCCTTTTATTTTACCATCTGCTTCGACTACTATAACCTATAAAATCACAATGTAATAAACTTTTTTTATTTTGCGTGTTATGTCTAATAGAATGTAGTGTAAAGTAGCTTGTGTACAACCCTATGCGAAATCTGATTGCCTGTCGTGTATTGAACCTATGGGTTAATCTCCCATGTATAATGCAATATGAAATCGTCCGGTTTTCTTTGACGGCAAGTCTCCATCCATTGTCAACATCATCAGGATTATTATCTTGCACAAATATTATCAAAGCAATTTGCCAATGGGCAGACAGACCACCTAACTCGTCTTTAGTGATGAATTAAAGTTCTAGTTTTCCATTTGTGTCTTGTATACAAACAAGGTTTGTCTGTTGTGTAGTGTATTGAAAGGGGTAACCTCGTTAGTCATAAGGACCGCTATTCATAAGGACCACTTATTCATAAGGACCGCTATCCATAACGATATGAACAGCGGTCCTTCTGAATAGCGAGCAAACCATAGACAAATTTCCTCGCTATTCATAAGGGCATCCATTCACAAGGACTACTATTCATAAGGACTACTATTCATAACTACTCTTAAGGTCCGCTATTCATAGCACGTGTTAAATAAATAGTGGTTTTCTATGAATAGTGGTTTATGAATAGCGAGTGGACCCGTATTGAAATACAGGAAGTTGATCTGCTTGATTTATGAGATGGTGATTCATAGAATCCCAATATATCAACAAATAATTTGACAATTTGATAGTCAGGATATCATTATTTCACTTTTATTCTGCACACATAAGCATGCCATTACATTTAGATAATTCATAAATGACCATAAAGCCTGTAGCTCAAACAGATATAATTCCTATCAATGAACGGTACCAAAAATAAACATTTACTTTACTGACTACATTAACTTGGCCAACCAGCATTCCCAATAATTGAGTGTTTTGCTTTATGAATGATAATATATTCTGAGTGAAGAAATAAGAGAAAACAGAGAGTTGCAGAAAATGTGAAATATGTTTTTATGTGTAAGCAATATTGTAATATCTGTAGGAATTGGACAAAAAGGAAAGGAAAAGAGAAGAGAAAGATACAAATCCTGACTGCTTTGAGGGGCAAGGTTAAAACTAGTGCCCAAGGTGATCTCAAAATTGTACTGTGCCCAGAGACAAAGTTGAGGGGCATAAAGCAGTCTCAAGATCACCAAAGGAGCAAGTTTTATCTGTGACCCGAAAAATAAGCAGTAAATACTTGTGTTACATACCACATGCCGCGTGTGGATTCTCAAATGGGGATATTCTGACAAAATATGCATGCCAAAATGTATTTATTGTAGGTAAATTAACCAATTTAGGAGTAGTGCGCGTGTCTCACTGCTCGTATCCATTGCTAAGTTCATTCTATTGCATCATTGCATTATACATGCAAATAGAGTTATGCCCAGTCAATATTTTTCACTACACTGCCCTGAGGTCAGTAGCAAATTACATGCCTGCAGTTTTGACCAATCAGAGGCCTAGAATCTTGATATGCTGTTTGTAAAATAGAATGAGAGATTGTGGGAGTGTGAAAAGATGAAATACAAAAAGGAGCAAAGAGATAGAGTGAGAGGATATAATGTACATGTACATGTATGGAAAAGAGATAGGTTGAAAGAAGAGGGAGGAAAGAAATACGAGAAAGAGAAAGAGGGAGAGAGAGAATAGAGGAAGAAGTGAAACTGGAGAAAGAGCAAGACAAAAGGAAGAGGAATAGGAGAGAGAGAGAGGGGGATAAAAAGTGAAGTTCAGAGGGAGAAAGAAGTACAATGTAAATGGTGAAAGCAGGAAAGAGTGTTGGAAAATAAGAACTCTAAACTTAATCAGATTCATGCGTAAAACTAGAGAACTACTGGAATGGCCAACTGAGATATGCTTCTCTATTATTCTGGCCAATTACAACACATTACTCGTTCCACAGCAGCACCTTTTTATAACGGCTTGATTTCAGTTCTTTGCAACATGATTTCAATCAAAAGATTATTGTCCTGTATTACATGCATCATATAGCTACCTGCATCTTCACAAAGTAAAATAAAACATATTCAATAAGAGATAAAAGCACCAAATCTTTGCCTGAATTTTGTAAAACCTAAATAAACTTTCACACAATTAACAACACCATGACACAATAAATGTACAAGCCCTAAACTGTACATACATACATACATGTAGCTTTTCATAGTATTTCCTCAAAGAAATACAAATTATAGTTCATTGCTAAACTCAAATAGAAGTATGATAATACATGTGATTTTCGCAATACAAGTAATTCTGAAACTAATCACTACCGGTCTTGAATATGAATAGTTGAAAGAATCTCTCCCTTTCTTTCTTCAAAATAAAGAAAACTAAATCTCATGCTCACTTATCTTCAGCACAGAGTCGTTTATGATATGTCTCTTGCAGGTCAGTAAGCAACAATCAAAACCAACATATTAAGCACCAATTTAAAGCAAATATACAATTTTCAAAATAGCTTCAAATCAAGGTGTTTGTAACACCTGTCATATGTTACATCTTATTTCGCTTAAAGACTACAAACATATTTGCAATAAGAAAAAAAAAGAGTTGAAGTATTCTTACCGATCTTTCTTATATCTGATCTGAAGTCAAGTCCATCTAATATTGCCTACTATTTATACCATTCTAGTTTATATGAGCAATATACATTCCACAGAATATCATAAATATAGCTACAAGTAGATAAGATTTCATCTCAATTCGCTCTTTATCAAATCTCATGAATTAGTCCTTACTTCTATAAAAATTTCAGTAATTATTTACATCAGCATCATAAAAACTTCATTTAAAATAACTTTCTTCATTACACAATTCATTACAATATCATGAATCTAGACCCCATTCAGACATGTGCTTCACATTTCTGTATCTTATAACCCAGGGGGGGGGGGGGGGGATGTCTCAAAAAGACCTGTACATCATCCGTGTAAATCACCGTCTAACATCTCTGATTTGTATACCCATAACGGCGATTTTATATCATGCGTGGTATTTAACATCCAATTTGAGGATTTCATCATTATCATAGATCTTTTTTTTAGCCAAAAAGGAACGGTAAAAGAAATTTAACCTAATTTGGAACACATTACCGAACTATATTCCCCCCCCCCCCCCCCCTTATCATCTCAGAATTTGATACCTTTTCTCTAAATTTTTCCTATATTTGATACCCTAAATGCGTAAACCAGGTTACTCGTCTAATGTTGAAAAAGTACCCTTTTTATCTATTTTCGTGTACGCAGATGACGTATAGGCCTCAATGAGACATGCCTAGACACACACGTAGATCAAGCCAGGAGTACGCATAGGGGCAATTTTGCGCACAGCTACATATTATCATTACACTACAACATTGCCTCTCGTTATTCATTTTCACAATGAGTTTTGCCGCAGCGGTTTCTTGGGGTGGTTTACCATGACATGTCCAAATGGGACTAGATGTGTATTAATACAAGGTACATTTACATGCAAGGTGCAGGAGAGATCTATAAATCTATGATCAATACTTGTATAACAAAAGCAGTGCAAATTCTTACAGGATCTAAAATGATGACTCTTTGTACAAACAAGGAAAAGAATACTGTACTCAAGATATAACATGATATGACAGCTACCACTGTGATATTTGAAGAAAGCATAATACTGAAAATAGTAGAAAGCTTTTGCATAACTATTAACTATATAAATGCAGGTTTATCTCAGCACTGATTTTCAGAGCTAGAAAAGAAGATACAAACAGGAACAGTATTTTTAATGATGTCACCATCCATCCATCCCTAAAACTACAACTGGAGTAATAATTTTCAAAGCCCTTTGGCAAGGTGTAAAGATGTTATATCACAATGTGATGTGTGCTACGCCAAGAACAGAATATTGTCATCATTTACTTTGATTTCACTGATTCTCTTCATAGATGTATACTATGCAACTCGTTGTACAAACAAGCATGTGATTTGTTACATATCCTATAATGAAATATATGATGAACATTTCCAATTTATAAAGGTGAACACATATGCCAACATAAAGGTTTGTTACAGAATTATGAGTTGTACTATACATAGGACATTCAAAGTCCAAGCTTCAGTTTCTTATTTTAAACACTTTAAATTTCTGACTTTGCTCAGCTTAAAAGACAAGTCCTCTATAATAATATTAATGGGAAAAATAGTAGTAATAGTGACTTCTTGTAAGCACTCAAGTCAGTCATTTTGAGCTCCTTGTACTTTACCAGGCTTTATTTTGAATAATTAAGAACGATTTTCGACACAATGTCTAATAATGCAGTACAAAGACTTGAAACAAGTTTAAACTGAATTACAGTTATTATTTTTGTCACTTCATTGCCTAGATATTTTCAGATACTTCTGAATTTCAAGTCCACATAAAAAGATCAAATCGTGATTTAAAACAAAGAAGAAGGAAAAAAGGGCAGAAAAAAGGGGGACAAAAAAAAAACCTCATTTAGCCCAAGAAATTAAAGATCTTGATGAAGGACATTGGTGCCAGGGCAAGATTTGAGTCATCAACCTGTTGATTTAAAGAGAAGGTCGAGTTCTGGAAATGATGAAAAATAATTTGTAAGCTTTCTCATTCCTTATTTGCCAGTTTGGAAGAATATCATAGTAGAAATGTCCCCTGAAAAGGATTGCTCTTCAAATGCCCTCATATTCGAAATATGACAAGAAATAGCTGAAGTTATCGGCCAAGCATTCATGCCACAAGTATGTGCCGTGCCATATATATATACATTTCCCATTACCCATTTCCAGCAAATCAGTTCAATTTCTTATCATTTTGATTGTTCCAAAACCTTACATTATACACCATTCTTATGTAGACATGATCAACTTTCCAAATTGCTTTGAGTTTCTTACTCAGTGTAAATCACATGACCAGAACTCAACTTCATCTTTAAAGCTATGTGAATAAACCACTTTAATATCTCCATTTTGTCATTCCTCAAAGGGTACATGTATACCTGGGAATGGAAGTCATATAAATTCAGATCATAATACATCAATTTACAATAAAATTAGAGTTTAAAAAAAAAATGTTTGAACTACATATTTTAAGTATAAATGTACATGTAGATGTATGTGGCGATTGTAGCTCATCCCTCATACTACTGGCAAGAAGTATCTTGAAAGTTTTAAAAAAATGACTTAGAGTAAAATAACAGCTTGAATGATGATCTAACAGAACATACATGTACAATAATTTATCAATAGTTAAAAATAACATAATACATTCATAATTTATATACACAAGAGTTTCAAGTTTTTCATTCTTTCAAACTGTCCACTGTTGAAAGGTTTAGTCTCAGTTTTATCTCTACCCTTTTGAAGCATTTCATGATGCTTGTAAATTTAAGCGACAAAATATTTCCATCTTTTTGAAATAAGTCCTTTCACTAAGTACTGACAAAATCTTCTTCATATGAGACACAATTTAAGTAGAACCACACCTCAAATTTCAACAATGCTACCCTACCATTACTTATTTTATTTGCTCCTCTACTTCAAGACAAAAAGCAGAGGTGATTACAGTATGTACATTTACTTCAAATTTGAACAAATGGTTCCAGTGACACAATGCAGATTCTACAGTAATGTACACACTACAAAGAAACAATGTTCTCCTTAATAGTGAACTGTAGTCCACATACATTATACATGATACATATATTATAACTATCACAGAAATGGGGATTTCTGTACTAGGAAAAGCCTACATAGCAGTTTCCCCATCTGTCATACAACTGAATAATTCATAACGAGAGAGAGAGAAAAAAAAAGTTGCATACACTATGATGCATGTATACCATGAAACAGTTGCCATGGTTATAAAGAGATCCACACATTGACATAACTGATTTGGTATATTGCGGTCATGAGCTGACCATTTCCAACCTGAGCTGATGATAGTACAATTGTTGCTCTCCTTCAAATCTCCCTAGGATGCGCTATCTTCTGTTCTCTGTCATGTGATATCTCTATGTGATATCTTCTATTGGAACCTGCATCCATACATTCTACGGAACAAGAAAATGAAAAATAAATGAATACTTCCTTTAAGTTAGTAAATGGTAGACAAATTTCCTGATTACACAATCAAAAGTTATTTACCTATTGAGACTCTTGTCTACCATTCTTGCTGCCCTAATGACTTTAGACTTATTCTAGTTCATAGATTAAGAAATGACTAAGAGTGAATGTCCCACAAAAAATGTACTTGTTCATCTCAATCATATAAAGGGTAACCTTATTATTCAGACATTCAATTACAGAAATCAATTGGGTATGAGGTTAAGAGCCTTATTGGCAAGTCAGGGATGAACACTTTACAAATTATGAAAGTTAAAAGGCCTGTAATGAAAAAAGGGATAAATTTAGAGAGCAGTTTCATGTTTCATTGTAAAGGGTATAACTACAGGAGTTGAAAGTTGATAAAATTTGATTACCAAAGTTGAC
This sequence comes from Heliocidaris tuberculata, assembly GCA_025618425.1. Classification (NCBI taxonomy): domain Eukaryota; kingdom Metazoa; phylum Echinodermata; class Echinoidea; order Camarodonta; family Echinometridae; genus Heliocidaris; species Heliocidaris tuberculata. The sequence continues at coordinate 13,909,763 of CM046848.1, forward strand.
TACTGAAAAGTAGGATCCATGATGTGTTCAATGTCATGGACAGATGCAATTTTAACTCAACGATCAAGCTCTAAATTTGACCATCTTACCTCTCTTGTATGGCAAGTCCATCTGAGTATGGATTCATCATCACCATAGTAACCAGCACAGCTCACGACACATGGCTGTTTGTCTTCCAGACTGTTTGTGGAACAAATATGAATAAATAAGAAGTATGAATGTGGACAATCTAGTCCACTGCATTCTTGAAATATTTAGAAATATTGAGATATAAATGTTATTTCCAAAATATAAATCATCCAAAATACAAGTACATTAACATGTTACAAGAAAAGGCAAAAAGGAAGAAAAAAAGAGTAATTGTAGAAATATGATTTTAATGTCGGGTATCAGAGACGTCTTCATCCAAGATTTTGGAGTTTATTGGACTTCTCACCCAACTATGGATGAATTTATGACAAGAAAGAAAGTGAGAAAGAGAGAGAGAGAGAGAAAAATAAATAAAGAGAAATAAAAATGTTAGTACTAACCCAGTAAGAACCAGGATTCTGACTTGATGCTCAGATATCTTCCTTTTTGCTTCACATCTGAGTTCACATTGCTGATAGACTTCAATCTCAGAAGGATCAAAGGAAGTTCCTTTAACAGTCACAGTAGAGTAACGAGATTTATCATCATCCTTGACTCCCAAAGACTCAATGGAGGGTACTGATCCATTGGCTACCTCAAGAAGAGATTCTAGCGTTGTATCATCAGCAATGATGCGAGACCCTCGGCGAGTCTCTTCTCGTAGCTCCCGGCTGTAGCGGTATTTCTTGTGTTTCTTTGTTGATGACCTATGTGTGAGTTTACCCAGCACAGATTGTACTCTGTCTTTAGATTTATGATGAGAGCTGGTTCTACTGGTGGGTGATGTTTGCTCCTCACTGGATTTCTCACTTGAAGCAGATTTATGTCTGGGATTTAGGAGTTTCTTGAGATTGCGTGGACTGTCCAGCCTCTTACGGGAAGTCTTTGGTCTGCGGTTCTTGATAGCATAGTCTCTCATGTTGTGTTTCTCACTGTTGATGGTGCCATTCTTAAGACTGGTCTCAAAGATTGATGGATCATACTCATGTGTACCATCTTCATCTCTTCCAACCACTACAAACTCCTCCAGAGTCTTGGACTTCCTCATTTTAGATTCAGCTGTCTCTATCTCAGGTAGCATCAACTCAGCTCTTCGGTTATTCTGACTTCCTTCTATTTCTTCTTTCTTCATCTCTCCATCTTTCAACTCTTCCTCTTCTTCTTCATCTCCCGTCTTGAGCCCTTCTTTGCTTCCGCCCATCCCGCTATCAACAATGTTCTCCTGAGAGCTTCTCTCAGCTTCAGATGTCTTCTCATCATCTGAGCCAGTGATGGCATCATCACTGTGACAGGACACACCCTCATCATCCTCTCCGTTGGATCTGATGTCAAGCTCCTCTTCTGATCTATTTAAACAAATTAAATCCATACAATTCTCTCAACTTCACAAGTTCCTTCAGCCTTATATATGCAATATATCCAGTTCTTTGTGCATTTGTCATAAACCATTAGCAGCCATTGCATATATATTTCTATTCTTATAAATATCAAAGATAATTTATACCAAAGTATTTATATAAATTTACCTTTCATTAAGGCCATATTATTTCTTCACAATACATATTTTGGTAATTTTTCTTTTTACAAAACGAGCGGAAGTGAGCGTTTCAAATAGATACACATTCCATTCAATGTCCCATAACAATTACACATTACACAACTCTGCTTGATATGCCTACATGCTTACTTACTATACTAACAAAAATACTGAATTTCTACATATTTTCAGTAAAAGGTATCTATAGCCAAGAATTATTCCAACCATTCAGACAAATGAGTATAATATGAGTATCATGATTCCATACACTCATCTCTCCAAGTAAGCTAAGATTGGTTGTATCTATGAATGTTCTCAATTGGTATATTTCTATGATTGGGCAGAGAATAAATGTGTATTTACCTGTTAGCTGATTGTAGGGTTGAACATTCTACATCAATCACATCATATATGGTTAGATGACCATCAGCTGTACCGATCCATAGAGTGTTGTTGTACGGCATTACAGCTGTAATACGAGACATTGCCGTCTGATCACTTGGAACCTGATTAACAAAACATACCAAAAGTCTTTACAGAAGAGCATTTTTTCTAGGGTTTTTACTTCTACATAAGTGGATAAGTAGATATTTATGCCCACACAAACATTCCCATGAATAAAATAAGTAATGAACCTAATTCAAATCATAACAGCTGAAGGTAATATATAAAAAGATATGAATTGAGAATTCACTGATTGTATGTATATGGTAGAACTCTAATACACATCTTTATCATTAAATGTATTCTACCTGAGAATATACACACAATAGTTCAGGTTAAATTTGCATTAAGTATTTCTTTTCACATACTTTTCCACTAAACTTTCAAAAAAATCACAACTTTCTTATAATCTGCACGATTTTATTAAAACTTTCACCAATGTGCTTCTCTAATTTTTATGCTTTCACACAAATCAATTTATTACAAAGGTTGGATTGCCCTTTAATTTGTGAAGTGTTACAATACATGTAGGTATTCTTACCTTGAAGATAGGTAGCTGATCAGATGCTGTATCATACATCAATAGGCAGGAGAGTGAATGGATGTCCCATAAAGCAATGAAAGATGAACCACGCATACTGATCCACACACCTCTCTCACTCAGGGCCATGTTTTGAATGTGGATGTTAGGGTTCTTGGACATCTCAAAGCCGTCTAGTACATTCAGGGAGCTAAATGATAGAATTGAAAGAAATGCATATGACTGCTCGGGTTCTTATTACATCACACAGGAACATAAAAGAATTAAAACTAGATGAAAGCGATTACGTCTCCAATACCCCTCCACCTATTTTTAATCAATCAATGATCTTACAACTTTTCACCATTCAGGACCAAAATCTAATCAGTCTATTCTTATATCCCTCTACCGGTACATACATGTACTTGATCCAGTAGTTTAAATTCATTCAATGATTCTGAAGTTATTGCAATAACAGAAAGAGGAAAGGAAAGACAAACACGAGAAAAGATGGCCCATGACCCCTGTGCTCCTATTAGATACGCCACTGATTTGGTTTGTACCTAAATCTACTTCTTGTAAGGAGATTAAGAGATCTTACGTGTCAAGGATATTGACTGAGTTGCCTGATGCACACCAGATTTGATTGAGGTCTGGTATCAGTTGAATACATCGTACAGGAGATGCCCCAATTGCATGGTAGAATACTTCAGATGGATGAGAGTCAATGATACCCTGAAACATACAATATTCATCTCTATTTCAAGTCAGATTCAAAGCTAGAAATATCTAATATGAAAGCAAGCTACAGATTTGCCTAACAACAAAAACAAATATTTACATATGAAATAATACTGTGTATTAGGTTGCACTGAATCCATGATTCACTCCACTAAGTTTGAGAACTTAATTTGCTCATGTTATAGATTTTCATCACCTTTGATATCATCCAGATAAGCTATTCATTAGTATTGAAGTGTTTTATGTTTAGTATAAGACTATAAGCAGTGCAGTTTATCAACAATTACCTCCATAACAGCCAATGTACCATCAGCTAGTCCCACATACACATTCCTTGTGTTGTCTTCATGGGTTACACAGAGTGGTGTGTCTCGCAACCTCTCACACCAAAGCTCTTGCCTAAAAGGAAAAAAAAAAAAAAAAAAAATGTGGAACATTATATTAGTTTAAATGGCTTTCTTGGGGTAGTAAGTGACTTACTGAGTTTGTACAGTGAAGGGATATACACCGATTCGGAGAGCTGAACATGAAAGCATTCAGCCACCAATATCGAGGGGCATCAAGTACGCTAGGTAATAGTTGAAATATTTCCGCTTTAGTACAGGGACGACCATACACCTGTCTGATTACATACATGTGTAAGACATTGAATCAACTATTATTATGCCCTTGGATGACTCCCAGCTATGGTGGACAAAGTACTACTGTGCTCCCAGAAACCATGATAGGAACCATTATTAGGATACCGAATGACTTACTGTGTTTGTACATTGAAGGGATATAGGAATCATGATAGGGTACCAAACGACTGACTGTGTTTGTACATTGAAGAGATATAGGAACCATGATAGGGTACCGAATGACTTACTGTGTTTGTACATTGAAGGGATATAGGAATCATGATAGGGTACCGAATGACTTACTGTGTTTGTACATTGAAGGGATATAGGAATCATGATAGGGTACCAAACGACTGACTGTGTTTGTACATTGAAGAGATATAGGAACCATGATAGGGTACCGAATGACTTACTGTGTTTGTACATTGAAGGGATATAGGAACCATGATAGGGTACCGAATGACTTACTGTGTTTGTACATTGAAGAGATATAGGAACCATGATAGGGTATTGAGTTACTTACTGTGTTTGTACATTGAAGGGATATGGGAACCATGATAGGGTACCGAATGACTTAATGTGTTTGTACATTGAAGGGATATAGGAACCATGATAGGGTACCGAATGACTTACTGTCTTTGTACATTGAAGAGATATAGGAACCATGATAGGGTACCGAATGACTTACTGTCTTTGTACATTGAAGGGATATGGGAACCATGATAGGGTACTGAATGACTCACTGTCTTTGTACATTGAAGAGATATAGGAACCATGATAGGGTATTGAGTTACTTACTGTGTTTGTACATTGAAGGGATATGGGAACCATGATAAGGTACCGAATGACTTACTGTGTTTGTACATTGAAGAGATATAGGAACCATGATAGAGTACCGAGAAGCACACAGTCTGGTCCTGCCATTGACATACAGATCACCCTGCTGTCAAGCTGTTACATTTAAACAAAATAATTATTCGGCTTAAATCAGGTGAAAAGAACAGGAACACAACGGATATCTGGTGCTAACTGATAATTGCTAGATATCTTCATGATACATTATAAAATATTTGATGGCGTTTTCAAACCAGAGGAAGATGACATCTTGATTTGTTCAAACCATCAATTTCTTACTCTGACACTAGTTATTTTATTTTAAGATGAATTATATCTTCAAGATCTTTATAAACATTCAAAAGAATTTTCCTATTGAAGCAAGATGAGAGGGAAATACAATATATTCCTTACCCTAACACCAATGTTCTGTTTAGAGCACTGCTTTACATCAACCCGACTGATCCAACCTTGTCTGATATCACCCCGACATACCAACAAGCCTCCTGTTGGATACAAGGCACACAAAAATAAAACTGTGTAACCTCTCAACATTGAACATTTCAATTTCATATATATTCAAGGCATAGTTTACTGATAAATGGTCCAAAAATATAACACTATATTAACACAACTTCATTTCACATACTAAATGTTGCACATGTATGTCTAATCAGTAGTTAGTTGATATGTTGCTCATAACATCTGAATGTTATGCACTACACATGAACAAAGTATGTTGTTTACATGACTTGAAATACTTTATGATATACTTGAACATGTGCATATTTTATTTATCATCTTCTAAGAACAAGGTAGACAACAGAGAGAAATAATTAATGATGATGATGATAATGGCTTCTTGTATAATGCTGGCATCCGCCTCTACTTGATGCTCATGGTGCTTAATTGCTCTAAAATAGACTCTAATTGCTCTAATCGCTCTAAAATGGACATGTTGACGTTTCATCAAACATTATTTTTACAAGATGTAAATTAACAATCCTCTATCAATGTATAAAAACAACAACAAAACCCAAATTCTTTAATGCATCTAAATATTACATGATGTTGAAGGAAGAGGAGTGATATTTTCACCATTCTCCCATCATCAAGGTATTATATATATTTTCTTTTCAAATAAATGAGGCCAGTGCAAGGCATTTACCTTGTGCGTATTCTACAGCACAGTCCATCTTAAGATCGTGATCAGAGACTTCTCCATAGGAACAATCCTCAGTCCCACTTGTAGGTCCAGGTGTGATGGTTTGCACACTACTTGTTAGACCTTCTTGCTTCTCAAACTCCTGTCTTGCTCTCTCCTGCTCCTCATACACCTTCTGCAGGTTGCTCATGTAGTATGCCTGTCTCTCTTCAATCCAGCTCCAGGCCTGAAATTCCTTCATGTTGTCCTTCACAGTCTAAATTACAAACAAACAATTCATCTCCAAAATTAGGTTGAAAATACTATAACATGACATCAAATCATAAGAAATAGGGCAGGAAGTTAACTAAGAAAACAAATCAATCATTTCAGCATATTTCACACATTTGTAGATAACTCTGCACAATCCAGCTCAAGAAGACTTTAAAAATCATTAAACCAGAAAAGGAATAGAATAATAAGATCAATCTTAGAAAAATGATTACTTCATATAGGACAAAGAGAGATACTGCACATGAGCACATTATTGTTTTTATTTACATTGCCTCTCATAAAAATCACAATATTGTTCTTGATTTGCACCTTCAGTGTTTGCTTGTACTGTACCTGAACTAAGTTCTCTACATTGTAGCTGAGTTTACAGAGTTGTTTGGTGTCCTTGAGTAGAGCCAGAATGTCCTTCCTACTGAGTAAAGCTTCTTCATGATACTGTAGTAATGCCATGGAGAATTGAAAGAGAACATAGAGACCATCCAGGAGGAAGCAATCCCAGATCCTCAGTAAGGTCTACAGAAAAAGTAAGGAAGAATGTTCAAGAACATTCAAGCAAGACGATTGTATGACGTATGCTCCAGTGACAATTGCTCCATGGTCGATTTCAAAGACTAATCAAATGTAAAACTTCAACCTTGAACTAAACACTACATCTAACCCAAACCATCACTCTAAACCTAACTTAAGACTAATTACATAACTCAGGAACTAAATCGTAATTATGATAATACACCAGCGTCAGGGACTGTACTTCGACGTAAGAAGATATCTCTGATGAAAGGAGCAAATGTTCCTGGAACAAATGTTGGACTATCAAAAATACAGGTCTGAAATATCAGCAAAAGAAATGAATTCATACACAACATAAATAAGGTGAAAAATAAGAAAATGGACTAAAAGGCAGAAAAAGCATAAACTATGTGAGAGAGAGAGAGTATGCTCTTATATGTCTTGCAATTGTTACCTCAATTCAAAAGCATTATTCATACTTGAAAGTGACTTACATTGAATGGGACGACCTCAAAGTAGATAGCAAGGAACCAATTGAGAGTGAATGAGCACATCTCTACTCCGACATCATCAAGATGGGCATGTAACCGTGGTAACCGACACTGTAGGATTTCTTTCAAGACATACTGATCAGCTTGAGCTCCAATCAGACTAGCATCAAAGTAGTTGTGGGGGAAGTAGTACTCAACAACTGCTACCAGACACCTAGATTACGAGAGAAAATAAAAAACACAATGTAAATACCAACATGAAAAAAAATCAATTCAAATCTGCAGAGCTGCAAAGTGTGTGTGTGTGTGTGTATTTGAGTTTTTACAGACGTGTATCGATCAGATATGATTATTTACGTCTGGGGACCGACCTTTAACGTCACCATCCAAAAGACGTGACTCAGTCTCGAACCTGGGTCCGCTGAATCAGTTTATAACTTCCACTGTTAGCTGGATTACAGGCGCACACCACAACGCCTAGTTGTGCAAAGAGTACAGTGTATTCCTTACGTTAGTTTTGACTTGCCTCCACTTTTCATTTCTTAAAACCTTGCATCAGCCAAGCAGCCATATCAATGTCTGGGAATTTCAGTTAAGTACTATAAACATATCATTGCAACACTAAGAAAAACATTTTTTTCTGTCATGAACACTGTCCACATGTTTGATTTAATTGGACTTGGCTGATCAATTTTAGTCCCTTCCCTGCTGTTGGTTGCAAACCCTGCCCGAGAGGTGTTGTGGTATAGTGGTTCATTCACTTGACTCTCAATCAAAAGGTTGAGGGTTCGAATTCCAGCCCGGCACTAACATCCTTTGGCAAGACATTAATCCACAATGAATTTGTCATCGAAACATATTGGAAAACATTGATATTAATAATAATAATAATGGTGCCACTCTCCACCCAGGTGTACATGGGTACCCGATATGCTAAAGCGCTACATATTTGGCCGCCAAGCTATGACATGACCGGGGTAATGATGTTAATGCGCCAGGAGCGTCACAAAGTGACAGACATAAGTGCTATACAAGAAGCCACCATTTTATTATTATTATTATTAATATCAATGTTTTCCAATATGTTTCGATGACAAATTCATAATTGTTTTGTCCTGAAATAGAATCAGTTACATTCATTGTGAACGGTGCTCCCTTAGAAGATTCCAATGCCAATCTAAATAACTGAACAGATATTTTAGACCCTGCTTGACTCTAGAAAGTTCAAGTTGAAGAAAGTTGAAGAATTGTTTGCAATTCTGGTGGCATAGGAAGGGTTAAGTTCCATTGACAGGACAGTCCTAACAAGGTACTCACCAGAAAGCAGTCTCTATGTCCATGAAGAGAAGACTCATTCCTGCAATGAAGTTCATACCCTGACAGTAGCCAATCTCAGGGTTGTGAACACAGAATGCCTCCAAGAGCTGCCTCAGCTGAGAAATCTGCAGCAAATCAGAAAATGATTTGACAAATTATTATCAATTATTCTTAAACCATGCCTTCATATTCAAAACAACCAGTTAACAGTAAAGCTTCATAAATCAATTAAATCACCTTATGGTTGTACACAATACAGGACAAACATATTCACCAAATCAATAACCTTGAACAACAATGGCTTACAGAGAAGGTCGAGTTCTGGGAAAGGTGAAAAATCATTTGTGAGTTTTCTTGTTCCATTTTTTTGTCAGTTTGGAAGAACATCATAGTAGAAATGACCCCTGGAAAAGAAAAGTGTTTGAGCCTAACATTCATGCCACCTGTGTGTGCAGTCCCTTATATCTATTTCTGTGTGCAGCGCATGTGCTTCTCAGTGAGATCGGGTCAATTTCTCATCATTTTGATGATTTCAAAACCTTACAGAATACATACAATTATTATGTAGACATAGTCAACCTTTTTCAATTGCTTTGAGATAGTTTCTTTCACAATGTAATCTCATGACAAGAACTCAACCTTATCTTTAACTTCACACAGAATGTTGATGCAAAAGTGCTAACTTTCCATATTAGAAACTTCATTGTTGAAGTATATATTAGGTAAGATTGTTAACTTACCCCTTTAGAATGTTCATTGTTGAAGTGTGTGTTGTGAGGGATTGTTCTAAGAAGATCCAAGTTGATTTGACGACGATACGTTTCAACAGCTGGAGATGTATCACATTGATCACACAGTGACTGGAAGTAGTTTTCTCCCTGAAAAGAGCAACATACATAAGTAACAGCAAAGAGTTGGAATCGATATGAAGCAGCATCCAAATATCAGACTGTAATTTGAATGTGAAGTAGACTTAACTCACATTCTATGATTGTCATAACATATTATAAACTATGTCAGCACTTTATTACAATGCTCATATCACACTAAACTTTCAGTGTGAAGTAGGCTTACCTTGCCATCTTTTCTTGCCCTCGACATTAATCTGCATTCACACTTCACAATAATGTTTAAAATCAGACCATAATTTGAATGTGAAGTAGGCTAACCTTGTCTTCTTTGACTGCCATTATTCATAATAAACTGTGTCCACACTTCAATACCATGCATAAATCAAACAATCTTTTTTCTTGCCTCTATCGACAATAAGTTGCATCTACACTTCACTACAATGTCTAAATCGCATTAGAATTTCAGTGTGAAGTAGACTTACCTTTCCTTCTTTGATTGTTTTGACCCTATCCATGATAAGCTGCGTCCACACTTCACTCCGATACTCAGGGGGGACTCCTCCGTACACCAAGTTGTGCATCTCACTCTGTAAAGATATCATCATTTTCTGTAAATTTCTTTACCATTAATGGTATGAAATAAATGCATTCCCATACATAGCTTTATAGAAATCTCATGGTAAGTTAATGTTTAATATACTAATCATGGTGAAGAGAATGATTTTGTTCTTATTCAAAATCAATGATGCAATTATTTATACATTTCTCTTTATATTTTCTTTTTTGGGAGGGGGGTGGGGATGGTTGGTTTCTTTATACAAAGCAATCTCCTTATTTCTGGCTCATGTCATACAAGAGAACAGATTTTCAATGCCATTAAATTTTATTACCGGAAATTAAAATGGAAAGTGTATGTACACTAAGGATGAAAAGGTGTGCTTCATATAAAATGCCACAGTGTCCATACAGCTCTACTAAAACAAGTACATACAATTCATGCAATTGTTATGCCTGTTGTCATGAGTCATTACAGCAATCCCTGACAATGACTGCTATCAGGAGATAATATGTATTTGGTATCTCAGGAATCAACCACTCACATTTCACCAATATCAATTCAATAGTAGTGCTGATACTTTGTCATTCAATTCATTTACTTAGGACTAACACACTGTAATTGTATGTTATCAATTGGACTTACCTGATGATCCACAAAATTGTGATCATGCTTCTGTGTGTATGCTTCCCATGCTTTCCGATGTTCTGATTCTTTCTGTAAATGTAATAACAAAGCAGTAGTTTACGTGAGAAGAATCCTTGCATTTACAACAATGCACTGGTAGATGAACAGGCATTCATCTCGGTTTATCAACATAATGAAGGAATCTTCTGAACATTCTTTTAGATAGCAAATCTAAGAACAAGAGGAATTCAGCCCTCACTTGGAAACAGGTAAACTTTGTTAGTAGAGACCTACTGGAACATGTTGAGGCACTCAAGTTTTATGTTGACGGGGGTGTAGTAAATAGGTACTTGGTAGGGAAATTCCTTGAATACTTCAGAACTGTCGAGATGTTGTAGTCTACTGGACAAGTCATTGGACTATGAAGCAAAAGGTATGGGCTTCAAAAGTCTGCCACAGAGCACTAATGTCCTTAGGCAAGGCATTAATCAACATATTGTCTGTTTGAAGCCTGAAGGGCTTTAACTCTGTATTAAAACATATGAGATAATGCCCTTCTGGCTCCAAACAGATGATATGCCACTCTCCATCTAGGTGAAGTAAATGGGTAACCAATACAAGGATATTTTCTGAATGCTTTGAGCAGCTTAATATGGTAGTTCAGTTAAAGCTATGGTAATAAATATCTGCAAGGCCCTGAGGGAGAACAGTATGAATACTAATGTGGCTACCCAGGGTAAAGAAGACCTTATTATAATCATTATATTATTATTATTATAACTGCATAACTTCTGCTGAGCTAAGCCAGTAATTATGCTAAGCTTAGAATCACCACATGTTATAAATGTTATAGAGATGTACATACCCTTGAGTATCCATGGATATGTCTGTCAAGAAGATGACAGACTTGATGAAACAAGAGTGGTTGATTGTTATGATATTGCTGAAATCCATACTGATCAGTAATCCCTTCAGCCATTGCTAACCTGTAATACAACCATTACAATAACAGTCACAAAGGTGTCTTATTACAGTAGACATCAGAGATACTCAGGTCAGCGATACAAGCACTGGTCCCTACCAAAGGCACTTCATCGATATAATTTGCTTCTCTGTACCAATGTGTTTAAACAAGTACCCAGTAGGAAAAATACTGAAATGTATCTGGTTATCTTGAACTCTTTTATAAATTTATAATAATAATAATAATAATAATACATAACATTTATATTGCGCTTAATACAATGTTTCTAAGCGCCGAAGTAGTATTATTACCCTGGCTTTAGCCCAGCTGCCCTGTCATGATCTATTGTATTGCACATGAAACAAAATCAGACTACATGTATCATGGTTTTATATCTCATTTTTTGTTAATTAGCTAAATTTCACCTCACCTCTACCCCATTCCATTGGATACTAAGATAACTCTGGCTCGAGTTCATCAAAAATGCATGTTATAACAAAATCAAATTGTACCCAACGGGTTTGGTTTTGAAAATGATCTCTGTGCTCGTCCAAGTGGTTTAAATTGAAAGAAAAACACTGATAAGAAAACTCTTTTCCTATTCATTACTTTTAAAAAAAGTGTTATATATGCTGAAAACTCATTAAATATTTTGCCTTTAGCTGTAGGATCTAACTGAAATAAAACTCACCTTGGGTCTGGGAGAGTAACATCTTTTTGTCTGGCACTATCATACATCTCTAGGAATCTTTTGTATTTCTACAAAAAGAGAAGAAAAAACCCCCCCAAAAAACATGCATTATGCAAATTTCTAATTGTTTTGTTCAAGAGCAATTAACATAATTTGTTTTGATTACAGAATAAAACAGTAATGGAATAGTGTCTTGATTCATAACATTTCCTATGAGTTCACAATAACAAGATTTTCTTCATTTTATATTAAAATTACACCTCTTTTAATCATTTCTTTTTTTAGAAAGTGTATTCAAGTTTCACTCGTGGGAAAAAAACTTTAGGCCTGAGTGTCTGTTATATCCTCAATTAGTTATATCACTAATTGACAATAAATGCTTCAGTTAATTTAATGTTACTTATTTCCTTGTTGTGTGAAGGATATAGACTGGATTGTTCTATCTACAACAGGAGCTTTACAATTTGGAATATTCAACTAAAGAGAATATCAGACTTACTGGATCTGACCAGTCCAATTTCATGGGAATGTTGTCCTTATGGTCCAGAGACGTGACCTCTACATGACAGGTCATAAGGTGAATGAACTCTCGCTTACACTTGGACAGCTCAGCATCCATGTGGGCTATTCTCCTAAGGATGATCGAATATAGTAAAAACAATTATCACTATAAGTTTACAAATCAAATTCTCATTTTCTATCCCATAACTAATATAGTGAGCTTCCATCACAAATTCTTCCAGGACATTCACACTATATATACATACATATGGTACCATAATATATACATTGGGAAAAAAATGATAACTGATATTGAGTTAAAACTCATTGTATGAATTGTCATGGTCTGAGAAACACACTTTAGCAATACATTTATCTGAAATAAATTGAACTAAAGTCACGAACTGAAATGAAGAGAATGTTTTAGGAAGTGAAATGAATAGTTTACCCTGAATAGTCCTACATCTCATCCATCTACATCCCATAGATCTGCTGAAACCCAACTGTAACCCCAAAAGGGATGTAAAATCAAATGGATGAACAAATTAAAATGTCCCACTAAATCTTAATCCTAATTGGTTAAAAAAAAAAAAAAAATCCTCATCACAGCAGAATATACAACCAACTGATCTCTTGAAAGATCCTAGAGTGACTTACCTCTGCATTCCTTCCATCTTGGCCCTAGCTCTGCATTTGAGTCCAGCTTGTTTGCGAACCTCTGAGTTGAGGAAGACATTCTGTTCTTGGTACATCTTGAGTGTATCTTGAAGATCAAGTACATTCCTTCTGGCTGTCTTCAAATCCTCCTCATTCAACAAGTCCCTAAAATTAATCAAAATATATCTCAGCATCATCTAAATACATCAATTTCTTATCCACATATTTGGAGTAAATAAAAACTACACGGATAATAACTCTTGCCAACTTAACTCACCTTAATCCTAATTTCATAAACTATGACTGAAGTGTACTAGAGAAATGAGAAAAACAAAAACTCTACTAAAATATAATATAAAAGAAATTTGGGGTTTAATTTTGAATTTGATACCTGCTACAAAAATGTTGTATTTGTTTGAATACCAAGATGATTAGTTTTGTATTTATTCTAATATTGAAATTACTAGTTTATACCTGGTAAAATGATATCTTTGTTCAAATATTAACATGACATAATGCGACCAGGGTTCTAATGTCCAACATCATTAGTTTTAAACCTGGTAAAATCCTTCTCCTTCTGGTATTAACACAATTAGTTTTATACATGCCAAAATGCTGTCCATGTTCTAATAAACACTTACAAAAATCATTATCATCATAATATTGACATCTATGTGCTAAATAGTTCTTCTTGTTCTAATTGGACAAGCTTATTATCCACAACAAGCTGTCCATATTCTCATATTAACATATTATAAAAATAATTTACTATTATTATCATAATATTGATACCTGCTAAGATGTTGCACTTGTTCTAATTGGCCAAGCTTATCATCCAGTCTCATTATATCCTGCTCTCTCTTCTTCAACATCTGTTGATAGGTCGTCTCTCGGTTCATTGCACTTTTCAACTTCCTCTGAGTTTCCCTGTTTGGTAGTAGAGATAAACACAAAATGTCTCTAATTTCTTTAATGTTTTTTTAATACAAAATGCTAGTGAAAAACAAAACAAAGATCACCCACATGATAACCATTTATTTCAAGTAATTACCAATATTTTGATGCAAGTTTTAGAGTTTCTCAAATAAGCACTCCATTAATAAAAACTCACAATGGACCAACAGAATATTTCATGAGGAAAACAAAGCAAACATAACATTGCAATTGAAACAATGAGAGAAAGAAAGGCATATCAATGAAAAATATAATGGGTTATTTAAGGATTTGGTGATATGGGGAAGGAAATGAGTAGATAGTGGAGGACAGTAAGAATCAGAAGGACATGGAAAAGAAGGTACAAGGTAGAATAAAAAGAGGAGGAGAAAGATGAGAAATAGGACCAAAAATATGTGTCAACGTAGGAAGGAAGAAAAGAGGATGATAAATATGGACTTACATCTTCTCTTCTCTAGCAGCCTGTAATCTAAGTATAAGAGTTTCCTTGTCAAGTTCCTCTAGATCATCTTCTGTTCCTGCGTCACTAGTACTCTCGCCATCTCCATCTCCATCTTCTTCAGTCTTGATTGGTTCCTCAAACACCATGCTACTGTAATCAAACACATAGAAATGACAGCAGTGGCACATAGTCTTAACCACTAACTGGTGTTCTCTGGAGATCAGATATGGGGATCTGACATTTACTCTGTTGACAATAAGCCAGTTCGTAATTAGTTCATGGTACAAATGACCCTGAAATGACCACCAATTTGCATGCGCAAGCCCATCTAGTTTGGTGGACGCGCTACTTGTTTATCAACTGAAATCATAGTGCGCACATCATAAAAGCATATAAAGGTCAATTCGAGCGATCGCCAATAGGGTAAAAATGCCCGGATGCAGGTATCGGGGTGCGTTTGCTATGCAATGTGGGACAGCTTTTGTGACCTAGTTACTTCCGGAATCTGACCGGTCGGTGAATGACCCGGTGGCCGTGCATAACCTCTCAAATCAGCTTTCCAAGATACGGCTTTGTCATTAAAGTCTCGAACAGAGCCGTCCGCAGCGGGCACCCGTCGTCGCTTTCTGCCGGACGCCTCCCGGTCGCAAGGCTCAATAACGCTGTAACATTCAGCGGCTCTCCGTACTAGCAATTCCAATTCGAGTTTGCGTTTTCCGTTGCATGGAATGCCTCTTTCTGTCAGAAAAGCTTTCAGCTGCAGAACGGTCATATTCTTGAAGTCTTGAGAAACGCTCGCCATGACAATTCTACGATTACCTTAACTTTTATTAGATAAGTTTGAAGAAAAATTCCTGAAGTGTGTACCGCGGTTACTGTAACTTAGCATCCGTATACACCGGAAGTACACAGGTCCCGGAAGTTGAATGAGAATTCGCCAAAAACGGTACATCCGGGCATTTTTACCCTATTGGCGATCGCTCGAATTGTACTTGGTACAAATGACCTTTATCTGCAAATACGCAAATTGTAATTACGAACTGGCTTATTGCTCCCGGCTTTATTTTGTTAATGATATAGGGATAGGGTTAGGGTAGCAATTGGATTTTAGGTTAAGATTATCAGACATTGAAGTGTAAATTAGACTAGTTAGATGAGTGTCTAAACAGTTTATTATTCTTCTGCAGACACAGGACAGGAAAATGACAATAAACGTAAGTGCAGAATTCTATTTCGGGTAGAAAATTCCGAGTTTTATCTTTTAAATGATATCTAAAACAGAAAAGACAGGAAATGAAAATAGAAAATAACAATTTGACATAGATGATCTTTAGCAAACATTTTATAATAGAATGGTGCATGTTGAAATACCTTGAAAATTCTGTCTACACTGTCTAAATATGTATTGGTGCATTATGCTGTATAGTGAATATGTATTACTTGATGTCAGTGATCAACCATGAAGGGAATATCTCATCATATTATTAAAGTGAAGAGCCATAGACTTCCAGGTCATAAACTAGACAGATGTGCATCTGGGAACAGATAAGTCATATCTAAAAGACGAGTCATATCAAAATTCAATGATTCATATGACATATCATAATTAGTCAACCAAGCATGTAATGATGAATGCTAGCTCTTTCAGAATGAGTATGGATGTTATCCAGGTAACAACATTTTGAATCTTTAAAGCCAAAGTACAGTTTTGATAAGACCCCCACCCTGTGTTTGGTTAAAGGATAGTTAGACACACATATTGGCCCAAATTCACCAAAGAGGTTTATCTTAACCCATGGTTTAAACCTCCATAGTACGCACATGTCCTCGTGTCCAATGGGAGGGCAGTAATATGCTTGTATACGCTTATCTACACTTATTTAGTCTACAGCGGAGGTTTAAACCATGATTTAGACCATGAGTTAAATTAAACCTCCTTCATGAATTTGAACCATTGTCTCTCAGTATACATCTAGATGTAAAAATTTACTCTTTATCACTGATGCTATGTTCACTGTTTTCTCTGACGAGTGATAACGATGGTTCTTTGAGATCCCCTACAGACCCGATGTCATCTGTGGATGTAATACTGATGGAACTCCTGATGGATGTCGGTGAGAGATCTGGAGAATCAGCTGAAAATGAGAATAATAAAAAGAAAGAATCTTGTGGTCACTGTAGTAGGATCTACTACTCAAAAACAACCCCCCCCCAAAAAAAAACGAACCCTGATATATTGCTATAGTAATGATAATAATAGATGCATTTATATAGGGCAGCTACTATACAAAAACAAGATGAATGTGACTGCGTCTCCTATATGCTTCCGCCTAAATTCACTTGATGGCTCAAACTGTTCTTGAAATATTCTGATAACCAGAATATAAAGCCTCTAATTACATGTTAATTGACCCTTTGACATTTGACCTTACACCTTATAACCCAAAAGTCTGATCACTTTATCTCCTCCTAGTCATGAATACAAAATAGTTGAGATAGGGTGATAACAAAGGTAAAAAAACATTAATTTCACTTACACCTGTATAATGACCTCTATGACCTGTCACCTTTGACCTACGTAAACAAAAATCTAATCAGTTCGTCTCATTATGGTGATGCATTAATTTCACATACACCTGTATAATGACCTCTATGACCTGTCACCTTTGACCTACGTAAACAAAAATCTAATCAGTTCGTCTCATTATGGTGATGCATATAGTTCCAAGTTTGAAGTTAATGGATCAAATGGTTCTTGAGATATCACATTACAGCTAAAACCTGCAATTTCAGAATTGACCTCTATGACCTTTGACCTACATATCCCAAAATCTACTCAGATCGTCTTTCTATGGTGATACATACTAGCACCAAGTTTGAAGCTCATACCTCAAATGGTTCTTGAGATATCACGTTAACAAGGCTACACACCTGTAATTTCAGAAATTGACTTGTGACCTTTGAACTTTAACCTACATACCCCAAAATCTAATCATATCATCTTCCTATGGTGATACATGCTAGCACCAAGTTCAAAGTTTATACCTCAAATGGTTCTTGAGTTATCGCTAGAACGAGGCTAACACCTGAAATTTCAGAAATTGGCCTCTGTGACCTTGACCTTTGACCTTCATACCCCAAAATCTTATCAGATAGTCTTCATATGGTGATACAAACTAGCACCAAGTTTAGAGTTCATACTTTATGTGGTTCTTGAGTTATCGCTAGAACAAGAAAGCAGGACGGACGGACGGATGGACAACCCGAAAAATAATGCCTCCAGCACCACCTTCGGTAGGCGGAGGCATAAAAATACTGTGCTTAATACAAAGCATCATATTATTACACTGGCTTTAACGAAGCTGCCTGCCATGTTGGGGTTAACGCATTCAAGGAATTTCTTCTTTCCCGGTACCCATTTACCTCACCTGGGTGGAGTGAGGCAAATGTATGAAATATTTGCTTACAAAGAATCACATGTGATGATTTCAGTATACAAATGATGCATGAGAAAGAGTTCATTATACGATTTATCCACACTCGAGTTGAGGCTGTGTGTATCTATCATACAAAGCCGTCAAGTAAGTCACAAGTTTAGTAGGCTTCCTCTAGCACGCACACAAAGTATAAGCGCACTAACCTCTACACGCACCCATGCGCAGTGCTATGCGTGTCCTAGCTCGCACATAGTATAAACGCACGTAAGTCTACATGCACTGCTGCACATCGCGTACTAAAGGTAATGTAGAGTTTTGGTAAGCCTTCGAATATAATTTGTCAGATTTATTAGATTTTTGTTGATAAATAGCAAGATACTAGCAATACTAAGACACTGTAAAGATTTCGCCTCCTGAAGTTTAATATTGAACAAATGAGATGCAAAAAAATAATTTTTATGCCAGCCACATAAACTTCCCACAACGGCAGCATGCACTATACTAAACAGACACATGTAAACCAATGAGTAGCTACACACAGTGACACATATGCTGTCTCTATACATGCAAAGCCCCCAGGATTGTTGTGCAGGGAGCTGTCGTGGTGGAAAGGTCCTAGCATATTACAGACATTTACACTGAAATTCACAGGAAATCCTTGATGGAATACCAAATGATCTATTACAAACATCTCTTGATACAAGGAGAATAACATGAGACTATGTTTAACACATATCCTTTTGTTTCCAATACTGTACACAAGCTCTAAAAATAGTGGGATAATACTGTAAACTATTGCACTATTAAAATAAAAAACATGTGATAGTCTCCAAAAAATGAATCACATGTGACTGCACTCAACCAATTAGATTGGGATCTAGGAGTGAGTTGTATAATAGCTGATATCAAATATTGTCATGTGTTATCGATCAAAAGTTTTGTGAAACAGGGCAATAAGTAACCTAAACATTGCCCAATGATTTTTTTTGAATGGCATACTTACCAGGGACACCACCATTGAATGAAGCTGTTGGAGTACCTGGGCTTGGTAAGAGAAATGCTGATGCAAAGTCTCTCCTTGCTCCACTCTCAATACTGGTGTCGCTCTCAGCACCTGGTGTTATAGCACCAGGGGTATTGAATCCTGAAGCTATACCATCCGGTGTAAATGCACCAGGTGTAAGTGATCCCGGTGGTGCGACACCTGGTGTTATAGATCCAGGTAAAGTAGATCTCTTGTCTGAACTGTGGCGTCTAATAGCTGCAGGGGATGGCTCTGCAGCAAGTCCTTTTGTTGGTGATGCAGCCTGGATGAGAGAGAGAGAGAGAGAAAAAAAAAGACCCAAATAAAATACATGAACACAAACCATTGCTCAAGATATATATTAATATAAATAATAAAAGAAATGCTAATAATAGGTAAGATGAAAAAATCATAGTAAACAACTCAGGATGAAATTCAAAGACAAAAGATTCTGATAAAGTTTGATATTCAGAAGTCATCAAGGCAATCCGAAATGTAATACCTGATGAAATGAAACTATAACTGCACACTCAAAAGTCACAACTAAGAGAGTTCTGTTTGCTCATTACAAACTAGATCAAACAAAGAGGTCTAGAAAACTTGAGATAATTAACACTATGTCAGCAAAGAGGTACATAAAGGCTCAGTTAAGTGTGCCCCTTAAAGGCTTAAAGACACCTATAGGAAACACTACACGAAACACTTTCCCTTCAACATTTAAGACACATAAAGAAAACACTATACATGTAGGAAACACTTTTCCTGCTGGAAGTTCATGTGTCCTTCACTGTTCGATGATCACGTAAATTAAAAGACGAGGTCGCTAAGAAAAAGATTCAGACCACCTGAGGAAGCCAGGAGCAACTGGTAAAGTGTTGCAGAGCAACAGTGAGTACTTCCAGTATTTGATTTATAACATCACAACTATTCGACATTACTGGGTGAATCATAATATTGATGAAACACTATATGGTTTTATTGGTTTTAAAGGACAAAATCATAATGATGGCAAAGTTGTGTTAGACTGAATTGTAGATATAAAACACTATTTAGTTTGGTATGTCCCTCTGCATTTAGTCTTTTCTATGATCATATACATCCTGTAATGAGCTAAACAGAAACCAACTGGAAAATTCAACAAAACTAATTATGAAGTAAAATCTAAACTTCCTAAAATTGCCAGGAAATAGCATGAAACAATCTTAATCCAAATGGCCAACTGATGCATAATCTGGTAGGCAACATGATCAAACAATGATGCTTATAATGCAAAGTTACCTTCGACAATTCACATCTTAAAATTAGCCTAAAGTTATTCATTATTTTGGAAGAATTACAACAAAATAGCTTTTATTTGAATTTGTGATCTAATCTAAAAGACAATTCACTGTAATTTTTATGATACTTTGATGTCTTATTATGATATAAAACATCATAGAAAATAATAACATGAAGAATCTGTCATGTATCCACTGAGTGTGCATCTTCATTAAATAGAATACACATATTTGTTTGTAACATAGATATTTCTTTCAAAAGAAACCACTAATTTACATTCAGATTACATGCATACTGTACTTACCACAATTGGTTTATGAGAAAATGACTTGGGAACAGTTCTCTCCTTCTTGGTAGTAATGAACTGATCTCTGACTTCCTAATAACACAAGAGAATAGTAAAATACATCTTTTCAATGTTATTTCTTTATTTATCATCACTAATTGATAGCAAGAAAGAGGTACATACATGCGTGTATAACCAGTTGCATAGCATGGGTCCCGACCGAAGGGGTGGGGAAGGGGGTGATCCCTACATGTGGACGGGAATCACTCTTCTCACCTCTTCTCTTCTCTCTCTCTTCCCTCTATCCCTCTCTCATCCTCTATACATGGTCAATGGGGAGAGGGAAAAAAGATGGAAAAGGGGGATAGGGGAGAATGGACAGAAGGATGAGAGATGTGCCCCTCACTCATCACCCCTCACTCCTCACCCCTCACTATGCAACTGGATCTAACTTTATTCACAACAGTCATACCACTCTGTCTACTATTTGTCCTGATTATGGTGAATTTCAATTTGAAACCTAAATCATGCTCTTTTTTTCTCTCTTCAAAAATCAATTCATTTAACAATTAAAAATCTAACAATGCTCTTGAATTAAGAAGCAAACAATGGTATCTGAAACAACTATCATTCTAATTTACTAATGATAAATGAAATTATTTATGAACCGAGGTATGAGGCCATCTGGTAGTTACATGAGCACCCCGACAGATTGCTCTCTTCATCTGAGCGCCATACAAGAACCCTTGATGATATTATGATGATTATATGGGGTTCCTGTGTCTCCTGGCATTCATGATTTATGACATACTATTCCAACCAAACAGGTAGTCTGTGCACATTAGAGCAGCCATATCCACCATTAGTATCTCTTCTAAGTGATATAACATGATATTTTCAGGAAGTATCAAAGTGGAGAGGTACCATTAAACTGAATAATGAACCTTCAATATTTCAATTTCTAATTTTCAATCATAAAATTTTTCTTTGTTCTTTCATTTCTAAGAAATTAAATTTTTTATATTAAGGTAATCAATTTGGTAAATGGGTTTTCTGGGTGTATGTTTTCAGTGGCAGTGATTCTATGATCATGTCCTCCACAAATTTTTTTCTTTTTCTTCAAATGAATAAAAAAGGTCCCCTGCTTAATGAAAACATGTATACAGAATTTAACAATCGACTCTACAAAGCTCTCTCCAAAGTATGATTGAACTTAGGAATCATGATATTCTATCATAACACAAACTTTTAGTTTAATGTGTGTTCAATAGGGCCTATGGCAAAGTGGAATGAAAATTCTGAAGAAAAAAAATTGTCTGCAAGATATTCAAAGTAGCTGTAACATTAAAAAATCAATTGACAATGGATACAATGTACATACTCAGAACCAAACATGTGATAAATGTCTCAAAAATGCAGCTGTTCAAAAAGAATTTTTAGGTCTAGTGTTCTACCATCAGGTGGATCCCAAAATAAGAAAATTAAACAAATCCATCTTTGACCTCTTTACATTTTACTAACAATGCGCATTACATTTAACAATGCTTGGACTTTAATCCATTTCCAGATACATGTAGCAAGATCCCCTTTCCCCCTCGCTAACAAAAAAAAAAGTGTTAAGAGGGTCAGGTGTTTAGACAACTTCATATATATTCTGCAAAAAGATAAATCTGTACACATCAACATATGTAGTCCTATGTTGCCAATTTGGTACCCAATTTTCATGGTATAATGACAAACATTCTGCCACATCCTGCAAAGGAAAAGGGCATGGTAATCAGAGTGATTGCACTATGCACTATGCTGTAAGCTGCATGCATGCAAATCTGTGGTTTGTACAATTCAGTACTTGTTATAACCCCCCTCCCCCTCTCACTGCCATGTATCTTTTATTTTGTAACAATTCACAATTGCAATTATCCAGATACATGTACCTAAGAGATGAACAAAGTTTCCTAACCTTTAATTTAATGTTACCATTCAAGAGGGATACCCAATTAGTAAAACTTATCGTTTTCATCAAAACTGTTCATTGAAGGGTGTGAAAAGAGGTCATTAATCTTTATTCAGAAACTTTAAATTCATGTACTGCATCACGTCAATATAAGCAGGCTTCTCAAGATGATCATGTGCATGCATACTACACACATACACTTTTTATCTGTACACCACATCCTTATGCGCCAACATATTATTGGTGTGCCTGTATGTATAGTAGCCTCCATGCATGGGAATGCCTAGGCTATAGCTCATCTACTATGTAGTTGTCTACCCTCAAGGAGGTGAAACTTATTAATAACCTACTCAGAAACGCTTTGGTTGTATTTCCTTGTATTGCATTATATTGTCTTATCTTGTCTTGTATTGTATTGTATATTGGTATGATATTGTATTGTATCGTATTGTAGGCCAACACTTAAATTACATATATACAACAGAAATGAGGGTGAATGTTTTCCAGGAGCGACATGTAGCAATAGCCACCAAATATTCATACTAGGGGATGGATTTTTCAATGAAAATATTGAGCCCATGAGAGAAAAATATATATTTTGACCCTAAAACAATGTGGGTTAGCAATCAAACAGTGTAATCAAGGCTACATGGAAGTACGATCGTACAAGAAACACAGAATTAAACCCCTAAACCCTGGCCATTCTGACTAATATTATGAACTCCACAATATAAAGCTTCTTAATAATATACATGTACATGTACAATTTGAGTAAGCCAAAAATCAAGCATTTACATGTATTCCTCACTGTGTCACACATATAGTGTACATGTGGGATATTGGCTAAGTCAAAGAGCACTGAGTCAGTCACAGTGAGGGGATACAGTGTACAGTTATTGCACGTACTGAACAGGTGAATTGTTGCAGGTATAAACTCTGAAGGTGAAGGCTAATTAACACTGATATGATGCTATTTGTATTACAGGTATGAAGGTCATTCAACAATTACACTTCTAATCTCTCAGATAGTGATACAAATTAGGCCTATTTTACGGACACCAAATTTGCTGTCACTTTTATATCAGCTCATGTAAATTATTATGATATATATGGTCTATATTAATGTATAAAGGGTAGCCTCATCAGTTGTAATAATGCTCTCCCTCAGGGGCCCTGCAATGATATTACCCTAGCATTGCCAGGTAACCATCCAATACAGCTGGGTCATGAGGAATGTGGGTAAAACACACAGTCCCAGGGATGTAAGCAGAAAGCTCAGGTCCAACCCATAACCCCTTGCGTGAGTGTCAAGATCCTTCACCAATATGTGCTCCATACTGGTAATGATGAATGAACTTCAACAGAATGATGAGAATTTTCTTCTGGAAGATTTTTGAGCCTTGAGGTTACATCATGCTCCCTAAAAGGCAAGACTCTGGAGAGGCTATACACCTGTAACAATTTGGACAGACATGCAGTTGTGCAATGATTGCTTGAATAATGCTTTAAACAATGATAAGAAGTATATAAGACTACATACAGATTTCCTGGAGGAGAATGTGTGCTGAAACATGTCTAGTCTGTCATATATACGTCACATCAGCACACAGCATGACTTAGAAGTCTAAATAGTTCTGAAGTCTGAACATCTTACAAGAGTTCACTTTTCTGCAGGAGAATGAAAGGAATGCTAAAAATCTGTTTGCTTGCAGTATGTACTTGTATACAGTTTTTAATGTGTTTGTCAGTTTCTTGAGATTTGACTTGACCTTGCCAAGATACACAGCAGACTTCAATTGGTCTCATTTAGTCTAATAAAAACAGACCTTATTACAACAACACAATCAGCGTACATGTATATGAGACTGAAATAAGTTCTGAATCTTACGAATGTACATTGTATCTAACCCTTGTTAGTTTATTTGTTCATAATAATAATAATAATAATAATAATACACTGTATGTCTTGTTTGCACAGGGTAGCCTCATCAGTATTATATACTGTTCTCCGAGGGCCCTGCAATTATATTATTACTCTGGCTTTTGCTGGGCAACCATGATAAGGCGCTGAAGCATTTAAGAAATTTCTTCCCACTCGGTACCCATTAACTTCACCTGGGTGGAGTGTGGCAAATGTAGATTAATGTCTTGCCAAAGGACATTAGTGTTGGGGCAGGGAATCGAACCCCTTACCTTGTGATCTGCAGTCCGGTGACTTATCTACTAGACTCAGTGGTCATACAATTTCTATGTTTGGCTGACGTCTTAAGCCATAAAGATAAAGTTGAGTTCAGGTCAAGCGACATTACACAAGAAACTGTCGCAAAATAATTGGGAAAGGTTGATTATATAGTACAAAAGAATTGGTGTATGCTGTAAAGTTTTGGAATCACCAAAAAAAGAAGAAATTGACTCAATCCTGGTGAGAGTCACATGCACTGCACACAGAAATGTGTATATGGCACTACATACTATCATCATACACATGTTCGGCACAAATAGTTTGGCTGTTTCTTGTCATATTTTGAATGCGAGGGCATTTGAAGAGCAATCCTCTTCAAGGGATATTTCTACTAAGATGTTCTTCTGAACTGGTATAAAAGGAATGAGGAAGCTCACAAATTATTTTTTACCTTTCCCAGAATTCAACCTTCCCTTTAAGCTTGCCATATTACTGTGCGTTTCTCCAATATCCACAACTGTACAAAGGCCTATATATGATCACAATTGTCTTCTAAGTCTACTAAATTGTTTAATTACTTTCATCATGATTAAACTATGTAATGTGATGAACCATGCAGAAATGAATGAAAAAATATATATTTGTAGTCTTCAACATTAAGTGTTAGTATTGTTTTATTTTGTGAGAATTTATTTTCTATCAGTGCCAGAACTCATGACTTGTAAATAGAGAAAGTCTTTTGTTAAAAAAAATGGAAATGCAGATTATATGTATGGAAATTACTTCAATCATTTATTATCAAATATTTTGTAGATAAAAAATGATTTGCTTGTGAATTGTCTTGCACTCTACTGAACAATGTTGAGACTAGTCTTCTCATCAGGGTATCATCTAAGTCAAGGACAAACCTAATCTAATATATCTACAGACCTTACACAGGTTCACACTACCATCAGCAGACCTTATAGGTTTACACTATTAGATCTACCGGTACATACATGTACCTTAAAACACACTGACAATTTCAGTACTGCAGTATAGTTGTCACACAAAGAAAGATACTAGACGATGTAGTGTGGACACAAAGTTCTCATGCACATGCAGCAAGAACATTTAATTGTCCACAAATATTGTGGCTACAAGGCATATTCTCATGGTTCTCTTTGTAAAGTCACCATATTGAAAAAGACCGAGATTTTTGCAAATTTTGTAATATAGTGAAAGAAAAATATGGAAACGCATTTTAAGTGAGTTAACTAGATGAATGCACCTAATAGTTATAAATATTTACAGACGGACAAACCAACCAAGTGATAAAATGTGAGAAGATATGAAGCAGCCAGCACACCACCTATGGTTGCTAGGACATTCAAAAGAAAGATGGCTCCAACGACTGACCTTACATTTCATAGCTGAGTGAGTGATATGAAAGGAGATGGAAGAATGATATCGTGAAGATTGAGGTGTGAAGACAGGAAGAAAGAATAATAGAAAGGAAGTTATGAGGAATCCTTTCACACCTCATTCAACCATGTTTGTTTTTACAGAATAGAGCCACAAAAACATTACGATCAAGTGTCCTATCATCATATCATGGGAGACAGGCTGAAAGCAAGCCTGGAAGTACACATAATGCAGATAGCTCTGAATACTAAGTATGCAATGTTTGTACACTTCTTTATTATATTGTGAATATTCATACATGTACATCCCTTCTGTAGCCAGTAGGCCTACAATATAAAATTGTGCGTACACACAAATACAATATGGTACAGAGAAAATAAAATACATTGTAAGAAATCCCCTCAGAATAGGAATGTGGGAATGGGAAACTTGTTGTTAATAGAGTATCAGTAATATCGACCTATTTTAATTGTATTATCAATGGCAGGGGCGTCGATCCTGGGGGGGGGGGGGGGCAGGGGGGCGATTGCCCCCCCCCCCAAGAAAATAGATCTGGAGGTGTAAAATATAATAAGGAAAAACTGATGCAAAACTTGGGAAATGAAACCTTCCAAACAATGAAATACAAAAGGTTTTACACGGTCAGACTTCAATTTCGCCGCGCGCTTTGTGCGCAAATTCTCTAATCTTTACTGTGTCATGTAACCATGGAGAAGCTGTTTTTAAGAGGCGTTCCAAAACATCATGACGTCATTAAAAAACGTTCTGAACATACATAATTCAATTCAAAGTTTAAATTTTCCTATTTATTTAGTTTTTTCTCTATTTTTTCATATCTTATTAGTGTTTATTTTTTCTATTATTTTGTGTTATATCTTCTCTACTCAATTTTGCTGTTATGTAAGATATATTTTCCCATCATTTTATCATTTTCCATGTGATATTTAATTCCATTTTCTGTTCATGCTATCGATATGCATACTTTATTTAAGTTCAAATTACCATCATATCTTTATCAAGGTTATGATGATCAGAGGCAGCACTCTGGGGAAGGGGGGGGGGGGGGAAAGTGCCCCCCTCACTTTTTCAAGTACCCCAAAAGTGCCCCTTTTCATCGCTGATAAGTACCTTTTTCTTTCTAATCAGTGTCCTTTTTACCTTCTGATGAGTGCCCCTTCTAACCTCAGAAATAAGTGCCCCTTTTGTTTTCTGATAAATGGGACATCGGTAGATACTGGTATATATGAAGTGTATATATATATATATATATATGGGTATGTATAAAGTCCACAAAGGAGCCTTATACATATAGCTCAAAATAATCAGAGAGGCTTCATAACAATACATTCCCCTACTGATATCAGCACAATAGTGAGGCAGTGGAGCAGGGGGTAGGAGGGGCCCCAATGCCCTAAATTATACAAGAATGAGCAGTGCTCCTAAATTATAAAAGGAACGAGGACAATTTTTTTCTAAAATTTTTCCAAAGCTCACTTGCTACGCTCGCTCGCTCGCATTTACTATTATCTTCTTATCATATTAGGAAAATCGCTGTATATAATTCAACGCCCGTTGCCTTCAGCATTAGAAATAAATCTTAAAGTTTTTGCTCGCTTGCTTAATGAATAATCAGGCTATTACACTCAAGTGCAAAGTAGTTTTTATCTAGAACCATGTTAAGATACAAACAATAGCATGTCGAAAATGATCCTAGGTTGTGTATTGATCAGACTGTACCAGTATACTAATGTTTCGAAGTGGTATTTTCCGCCTTGTTTCCATCCTTTGTAGGTGCTGCTTTTTGTTGGTGCCCCCCCACTTTAAAAGACACACCGCCGCCCCTGATGACTGAATTGAGTGCGAAATGATCATTGTTACGATAGGCTGTCTTGCCCCCCCCCATCCGAAAAACGGATCGACGCCCCTGATCAATGGGTCGTCATATATTCAATACTATTACTTTAGCTAATAGGTTCCCTATATTTAGTGCTAACTCAAGGTCATAAGTGCCATATTTTGTGCAATTTGTAAGATTAGTCTTCAATCTTTCATAATTGGTTTAAGGTACATTTGTCTAGCTATATTTTTATTTCTAGACTGTAGTGCTGATCCATGTCAAATTATTGGACATATACTGTAACTACTTCTTTTCTTTTTTTGCAAAAGGAATATACATGTAGGACATCCAAAGATGCTTTTTAATACTTTATAGAGGGCTGTGATATAAAATTAATTTATATTATGGTCTGCAAGATGACAAGAAAAGCAAACACCTAGTGAAGTAATGCCCTAAAAATAAAAATTTGTAGAGTCTATACAGAAATTTTTGTCCGCATTTACTACACTTAATGATAAACACTTTGATTAAAGCTATTAATTTTTAAGCCTCTTAAAGATGATGAAAAGTAACGGTAGTGAAAAAGGACTTGGAATGAAGCATGTTAAAGGGAAAATCCACCAAAGCAGAAAAATGAGAGAAACAGATTAGTAAAAGTTTTAGCAAAATCCAATAAGAAATAAGAAAATTATGAATTTTTAAAGTTGTAATCAATCAAACACAAATTGGCAACTCCGTGACATATCTTGCGAGTTCCTCTCCCATTTGCTCAGTACAGAAAATTTCATAATTTTTTATTTTCTTAGTTTCTGATGAAGGGATAGGTCTATTTCATAAGGTTTTGTGTAAAAACATAGGAGCAATGGTTATAATGAAGGTGCATGTATGTTTGAATATTTTCTTTAGAGAAAATGGAAATTAATTATTTTTGTGGTACAGGGCAAATAGGACAGGAGCTCCCAATATACATCATGGAGTTGCCAATTTGTGTTTGATTTATTACAACTTCAAAAATTCATAACTTTCTTATACATATTTGCTCAAACCTTCAATGATCTGTTTCTTTAATTTTTCTGATTCTTTTAAAACCAAAGTGTAATCAGGGTGGACTTTCCCTTTAAAGCTAGTTCCTGTTGTATGATGATATCATTAGAATTTATGTCCTGGGCCAAGTGAAATAAAAACATATTTTACCTTTCATTAGTTTGATATTCCACTTGGAGAGAGAGAAAAAAAACCCCTTCAGAACAGCTTATAATAGTATTACTACTCTCTTCCTATCAACTAAATTAAAAGAAATCAGACAGAAAATTTGTGGGTGCGGGGTGGGTGGGCTTATCAATACTGTAAAAAAATTGGCTTTAAAATGCACAAATTTAAAAAGCTACATTTAATTTAACTCATTATCATCCTTGAATCAAAACATCAGTCACATACATGTTTTCAAGAAATATGAACAAATTTGTTTCCTATCACACATAGATTTTGTATGTACAAACTATAACCATGGCTAGTCATATTTGATTTCCAAAGTATATGTGCTCTTATCAGTAAAGCTTTTACATTTGTGTTCCCTTAATACCTAAAGTGGTTTACTGTTGGTGCAATCACTCAAAGGAATAAGAGAATCTGACCGAGAGAACACCTAAACTCTCACAAGACATCTTTCTTTCTCTCAAAACACCTCCAGCTCTACAAAAAGGACATCTAAAAAACAGGTCAAATATGCATTGCTTTGTGTATCTTTCTTCAAAGGGCTTTCTTCAACACTTTGACTTTGCTCAAAATTGAAAGAGAGCTCTTTGACAAATCCTCTACTTTCAGTATTGAGAGGTGTAACTTGACTTTAAGAGATATGAAATACTAGTATCAAGGCCAGTGTGGTGCACTTTATCATTTCTGTGAAATCTGAACAACAAAATAATGACCATGCACTTATCTATAAATGTCTAACACCTATAGTCTTGAGCATCATAATGAAACTGCTAAAATGCATGTTTACATGTACTGTGAACAATTAGTTCACTGAGACACTAGTCATTATAAAGTAAATTACTTTATAATGACTAGTAAGTAATATAAAGTTTGGACACCGAGACACAGGAAAAAAAAATCAAAAAAATCTTTAAAGGCTCGCTAAAAAATATCTACATTTTCAAAAATTTATATTTTCTATGAAGATTCAGAGGATTTATTGGTCACCCATAAATTTCTTCTATTAACTGGTGATTTACTCGAATATAAATATCTCACAGATGAAATTGTAATTCTGAACTTACATTCAACATATCATCAGCTAAAAGAAAGAAGGGCATTTAAATATGTAAAGTGAACTTATGTTTACAATGCTTTTCATTTGGCACTTGATCTGCAGTGGGTATACATGTATTGAATTCAAAGATCATGCACATTTTATTTTTTACTTGTTTTGAAAATGCTCAATAGCACCTTAATCCTATCATTATCCTACACAGCAAAAACGCTGTTTAAAATTTCGCTGTTTAAAATTGTGTTGTTTAAATTTTAAACAACGTTGTTTAAAAAATGGACCCTGTATTTTAAACAACTGCTGTTTAAGACATCAATGATATTGTAGAATAATCTTTTAAACAACGTTGTTTAAAAAGATTGAAAATTTCCTTCTCCGCCAAACACGGCCGGGCTTCATCATGGCGGATGACTTTGTGGTTGACATGTTGCAGAAGTTCCAAATGCCGGAGCTGATTGATACATTCAGAGGTAAGCATTTAGACTAAATATATTGTAATCTGATCAAGTTTATACTCAAGACATATTTGTGCTGCCATGATATCTAGATCTAAGCCACAGTCACATAAT
This sequence comes from Heliocidaris tuberculata, assembly GCA_025618425.1. Lineage (NCBI taxonomy): Eukaryota > Metazoa > Echinodermata > Echinoidea > Camarodonta > Echinometridae > Heliocidaris > Heliocidaris tuberculata. The sequence continues at coordinate 13,940,827 of CM046848.1, forward strand.
TGATTATGATTTAGACCTGCAAATTTGCAAGTCGCCCTTCCAGCGTAGCGCAGCACAGTTTAAGCTGCACACAGTGAACGCACGCGTGGGTCAGGTTTACTGTGTGCAAATAACTTAAACTGCGCTGCGCTGCAAAGTTCCAGGTCTACATAATTTATTTTGTGGATGTGGTCTAGATCTAGACATCATGTAGATGTCACCGCAACACAAATATGTCTTGAGTATAAAGTCGATCAGATTACAATATAGTTAGTCTAAATGCTTACCACTGAACGTATCAATCAGCTCTGGCGTTTGGAACTTATTTGTGTACAACAGCCTTAAACAACCGTGTATGTTTAAACACATCTGTAGGCCCTATAATGTTTGAAACAATTATTTTGAACAATTAACTTTGAATGTATTTTTTAAACAACAGTTGTGCAAAAAGTTTTAAACAACTTCATTTAAACAACCTAGATGTTTTAAACAACTTTTTTTAAACAACAAATATTTTAAACAATAGTTGTGAAAAAGTTTTAAACAACTGTGTATGTTTAAACAACTTAATTTAAACAACCTAGTTGTTTAAAAGCCGTTGTTTAAAAAAATTGTTAAAAATTTTAAACAACAGGCTGTTTAAAGTTTAAAGTGATTGATTAACTTTGTGAAAAATTGTAAAATCAGCTCAAATGCCAGTGAATTGTGTGCAGTCCTCTAACTACATATATAATTAAGGATATGTGAGAGTATGAGAGAAAATGGAACCCGTTTACTATCCTAAAAAAGAGAAAATCGCGATCAATCGCTAGCGCAAGTCGCTCGGCTTCTTCGCTGCGCTGCAGTCACAAAAACCAAGCACCAGCGCTTGGCGATTTCAGAGCGGGTTTCCAGCCCGTACGGTATTCTGTGATAGAGCAAGGTATGCCAACCGTAAGAGTTCTTTAGGGTTCGGTGGTACTCCATCCCGACATCAATGTTCAATCGTAAATATCTTGATATATAAACGACCGATCAGCTTATAAAACTCAGGCGATTCCTGTCTGAGCTAAAGGTTTGCAGTTATGATTACAGCATTAGCTGGAACAGTGATTTTTTTTTTCAATCCTGGGCAAAGTTAATCAATGCCTTTAAACAACCGTAGTTGTTTAACATTTTAAACAACAGTTGTTAGAGTGACCGGCTTAAACAGCGTTGTTTAAAAATTTTGAAAAGTTGTTTAAAATATTTTTTACTGTGTATCAATGCTACAAATATGTTTCACACAAATAAGTCAGAATAACATGCCTCAAATTGAGGAAGGCCCGCAGAGAACTAACACAAGTTCAACTTCAATATTCCTCCAAGATAAAATTGATATCTAAGTTACCTTTAGCTCCTGTTCATGAAACCATATTTATAAATACATGTTAATTCAATGATCTGTACCCAAAAAACTTAATGACCTAAAGATAGTTTTGAACTTATGTTGACCTCAATGACCTCTTATCTACATGCAATTGTACACACAAAGGATGATCTCTTTAGAATAGGTGCTTTGCATACTGCAAGCCCTAGTTAAAGTTCACGTGACAAGGGAAAATATTAATGAGCCTAGCAGCAGTAATAAAGGAAGTCTTTGTACGAGGATGTGATTCTGATACTGAAAGAGTATAGGTTGGTCAAAGTATGTAAGAACTATTAAAGTAAACTAAACTAACCTGAAGAGCTTGTAACCATTGCATCATACTCCTATGGTTGTCTGCTGTCAGAATGTGCTCCTTCCCTCCACTCCTGAAATGATAAAAAGATGCATAGTGATTACCATTTTGCCCTCCACTCTACACAAGGCTTAGTCATACTGCGTCACCTTAGTACTTCAAATATTTATCAACTTTGTTACAATGGCCTTATCTCAGAGACACTGATAGAAAAGACAAAAGTTCAGTCCAATTCTAGAAGTCAGCATCGCTTAAAATAACCATGGAGTGAGTTGAATAATTGCACTGAATATGAAATGATATAACATGGCTCCCATATACCTTTTCTTAATTGAAATTTGGAAATGGGTTAGACCGGGTTTGGAGATGGCAGACTAACCCCTCTCCTGTATTTTATTCTGTATATTCCCATCTGTAATCAATGAGCTGTTTTATTTAAGAAAGTGGTGGGTAGGGAAAACCCTCTTGCAAAGCAAAACATAATCCAAAATGGCAAATGTAAAACATACACCATTCATGTTGTTGATATTCATGATGAATCCAAGTTTTCCAAATTTCCTATGGCTACAGTAAACAAAACAAGGTAAATTACATGTTGAAAACAATGCATGATGACACTCATTTGCTACCTGTATGCTTTTGGAAATGTGTTGATCCAAGTTTTGAAATACATCAAAGCACAATTAAATCAAATAGAAAACATCCATGATGAATACGTGGTTAAATCTTTTCTAAAACACACGTTTTGAATTATACTGGTATCTATACAATTATACTCACTCTGCTCAGAGCCCATAATATAATCATGGACCTGACTATAATACAAAGCCTACATCCATGGAGATACTTGTTTGTAGTGCATACATGTAGCTTCATTGGGTCAACAGAACATTACACCTGCAAGTCACATCTCTCAACGCAAAAATGATATGCAGAATATCTGAGGGAATTTGACACATACCAGATGCTTTACTCAAATTCCCAAATATAAATGTGTGACGATGTGTCTTGTATTACAGGCATGTCTCCCCGGCCTACAGCCTACTCGGCATGTAATATGAGAATATACCAGTCAGCACAAAATAGGTTGCAAGAAAGAATATTTCACTCTTTGGAATCCATGGGTTTTACTTGAAGCACATAATTGTAATAATGGACTCATACATGAATTCCTCCATCCAGCCTCTATAAGACATTCAGGTAGTGATGTATTGGTATTTAGAAGATTGGCTTATGATCTGTAAGTGTAATCACATTTTTTGATACAAGTAAAGCCATACTTGCCTTTCAGCTATGCAAATATGTCAGCCTGAAAATTTTGACTGATGTGTTACTTTCTTCTATCACTTTCGCCCATAGCAGTTCAGAGTTTTCTTAAGCCAAGATCTAAATAAATCACTATTTCCTCCTCAAATACATGTAGGCTATTTCCACTCCTACATAGTTTAAAAAATAAAAATGTATAATGCAAATGAAAAACACTAAATTCAACAAAATAATTGCCAATTTGTACATGAAAATAATGATTATGAATTTTACACTGCCTTGCCAATATACAGACTTTAATGACTATTTACATTCAAATCATTCTTATTAAAGAATGGCAAAGGGTACTGCATTAAAATTGGACTCAAAATTTTCTATAATTTTTGCTCTTTCTGTTCATGTATAATGCATGATTCCAAGCATTCTGGATCAAAAGATAATCCAATAACATCTCTAAAAGGAGACACTGAGCTGCTATGCAGAGAAAATATTGACAAGAACTTCGAACAAAGTCAGTCTTTCAGTCTTCCTTTAAAGATATTTTATACTATGCTTGATATTCCCATTCATTAGTTAATTACAAAAACCATTTTGTTTTCATTCCTATTTCAAGCAAGTTATGGGTAGGCCTACATATAGCCAACATGTTGTTCACAGAGTTTATCAGACAACATGTGTAACAAGTTTCATTACACAGCTTGAAGCCTGCTCATGGAGGGTCAAGTCATGCTAAATTCATGTACATGTATACATGTACATGCTATCTATCCAAGTTTTTTTTTCACCATAATTTGTAAATGTGGTAAATATATATAAAGATATATTAATAAGAACTGTGTTAACACAAGGCACTAGAATGCTTATAAACTTCATTAACATTTACTCTCAAAAGAGCTTTTATGAATAGCTGCTCAAAGTCTATCACAGTATACATGTATGATGGCATATCATCCATCTATTATTGTGAAGTAGGAGGGTGTTAAAATGTCTTCACATTGAGTTAACGACCATCTGGTTTTCAGCACAAGCTAAAATGTTTGAATTCAACGGTGGGTTTATAAGCTCCCTCTAAAGTTATATTAAACAAAGGATTTCAACCAAGGTCTCAGTTTTCACTTTGTTCAACATGACTTTAGTCCTCACGTTGGGTATAACTGAATAAGTAGAATATGCGCCTACATGTGTACATATGTATTTCAACTACACAATGCGTATAAAAAAAAAGGAATATCCAACTTTGGTAGCTTCATAGTAAAGAGCAACTTATATTCTGTGTAAAGATACGTTATTCATAACTTTGCTGCCATGGATGACTGAGCAGCAGGCTTTTCAATAAGTATTGTCAAAATCTTCTTGTTCCAAGCTTGGGCTGAAGCAGCGAGTGTGATCAAACCAATTATGCATTAGTTATATCAGTTGGAAAACAATTGCTGAGTTATTTTCAATTGATTTTGTGCATTTGAAAAGAAAAGGTATTAAAGTCAACTCAAACTTAAGGGCTTATTACAAGCTAAATTCATATTTTATTTGCCATGATAACACAATCTTGGTTTCATCCGCATCCCTTTTTTAAGGTAAGCCTTTTTACTGAGTCATTCAAAATAGACAACATTTATTTGCGAAGCTATCTTTTTTCTTGAAAGTCTACTGTTAATTACCTTGGTAATTCTCAACATGCATATCCTTCTTTTTCTTTTTTTTAGTCAGTATTTACCTTTGAGTTCATGTGCTATTCGCGAAAAACACCGTGTGCACCTTATGCAGATGAAATGGTGCAATGAACAAATGAGCAGAGAGTTTTTAGTTATCACGAGACAAGAAGTTAAAAGACTGTTAAAATAATTTAAAGATTATCATATGGATTGAAACAAGGTCATTTGAAAACTTAGATACACTGGATTACTTTAAACAATAAAGCATTGAATCACAAAGGAGAATTCAACTTTAAAAGTGATTTGAGACTAAAGTAACACAGGCCTAGGCTTGACCCACATTCGTTGCATCAGCCCAAACTTGGAACACAGAGATTTTGACAACACTTTTTAAAAACCCTGGTGCTCAGTCATCCATGGCAGAAATGTCATGAATGAGGTACCACTGGACAAGCAATAAGTTACTCTTTACCAAGAAATAGATTTCAAAGTCACATCGGTTATAACATTTTAATTAGAAGCTATCAAAGTTGGGTATACATTTTTTTATACGCACTGTATAAAGAATATCACAATCCACTTAAATATCTTGTTCAAATGTAAGTTTAAATATGAATAATTTATGTGCGAGTGTGTGTTATTAATCTACGCCTGAACATGTGCTGAAAATTGTATTTCACCATCCTATATTTTGATAAGCTAGCCAGCATATACATTACCCAATAACCTATTAATAAATCCAAACAAGTCAAATATAGGGCATAGCGGTTCGCGAGAGGGTAGGTGCATGACCACAGGCAGAGAGCAATCAAGCCTAGTGGTTGACGCCACAGTCCACGTGGGTTGTTCTAATGACGTTCAGTAAATCAAACTTCGCAAATCACTACGTCATCACAACGCCTCAATGGGAAAAACATAGTTAAAAAAGACGAAGCATACTGTCTCCCTTGTTGTTATCAATCTAATTGTGTTGTTCCTTTCTGGGAGAGTTGAAATGGTGGCCTGAGACAGGAAATAACTGACCACAAAGTGGTTGTATTTCATTAATGAAGTAGTAGCCAGACAGTGTTCATAAACAAACCTTGCCCTCCTTACTATTCTGCATGAAAGTACATTATAATGTGTTCATAAACTCATTTCTAGGACTGGATAATGTGTTTTTCAAACATGTTTGAGGCTAATTTATACACAAAGATTTTTGTAACTGTAGGTGAAGTTTTAAACGATTTTGTACTACTCAGCATATCTCAATGCCTTTTAAATAAACAAATGTCTACATTTAATTCATGAAAGTATTACAGTAAACAAATGGAACATATTTCTATAATATATTCTAAATTAGACCTATTACATGTTGCATCTTTGTAAATAAACATACACCATGTTCCTTCAATCCTTGGCACTCATTCAATAATACTAAGGTAATTAATAGATGGAGCAATCCAAATTCAAGCACGGAGCTAGTAAACCAACCACTCTATCTGCATATATTGTATTTCATTTACACTGCAACACTAGAACCTCCTACCAATCACTTAAAATGAAAGCGCTTCTTTCTTATCATATAAAGCTCATTTGATATGTGGCTTCTTCTTATATTCATATATTCTTTCATATCTTCTTTCATTTCAAGGTTATCATCTCATAAAATGGTTTTAAAAAAACACATAAAGAACAGAATACAGTATTCCTTATCAAAGGTAATTTAAAAAAAAGTGAGTACAAAATGAAAATGGTTGAAGAGTGAATACATAAATATATAAATATATAAATATATATATATGTACAAATACATGACATCATTTTCCGAAATTTCAATCTAAATGATTACTATGTGGTGTGCTAATAGAAAAACACGGCTTATTTGTTTTTCTTTGCTCTTTAGTTTGTTTAGTGAAAGCATCATGGGGACAAATACTGTATGGCTATAAGTAATTACAGTCAAAAGTCATATTTGTAGGGGGTCAGGTACTAGGTGTTAAAAAAAACAAACAGTTGACAAATTTGGTTGTTAATAACTCAAAAAGTTATAATTTGTATCAGACTAAGATTTTTCATATTATAAAGTTGAATGATATATAGTTAATTTGGAAAAACTTCTGCAAAATTTCCCTAATTAATATTCTTAAAATAATGCCTTAAGTATTTAATCGATTTCCACTTTTTTAAAAATCAAGGCCACAAAATCTTTGTGCATCAGTAATTAATTCAGAGCACAATAGTTGTTATTGTGCACTGCAACTGAAATTTCAGAGCTCCTCTTTTGAGGACAATAAACAGCAAAAGGGCGGTTGGCAGAAATGACAGGTGCGATACACAATTGTATTGGTGTGTTCTGAATTTAATTACTGATACACACACTGATTTTGTGGCCTTGATTTTTCAAAATGTGAAAATCTAATTAAACATTCAGAGTATTATTTTAAGAATATTAATCAAGGAAATTTCACAGAACTTATTTCAAATAAATTTTATATCATTCAACTTTACAATGTGAAAACATCAGTCTAATATAAATATAATTTTTGATATATTAATGATCAAAAGTGTCAACTGTTTTTTTGAACACCTAGTATTTACTTGGTATTCGTTTTCTTAGTTACCTTGCTACTTTATAACACTTTTTTGGTTGTCCAAATGTGAAATGGTTTATGAACAGCTTAGAGAAAAGTTTAGTTGATTATTTCTGATTATTTGGTGACATCTAGCTGAAACAGAAATAGTTTATCAAGCAGTATAATCTTTTACATTTTATTTCACAGTTACGAACAACCTACATGCAAATACAAACTTATTCTGTCCTTCCAACTTCTTACATCTGGTATTGGGTATATTGATCACCATATTATCTCATTAGATATTCTTAGTATACAAACAGCCATTTTTCATTGTACTAATAAGCTTTGTGACATTGACTCAATTGATTAGTGTGGGACGTTACCATGCAAGCAATCAAATTGAGGTCATCAAGGACAGTTCATGTATGTATATGTACAAGTTATTACTATGACACTATCATGCATTAATATAGCACAAGCCATTTGACAATATAACTTCTAAATGATGATGATGATGATGATGATGATGATGATGATGATGATGATCATAATAATAATAATAATAATTAATAATAATAATAATAATAATAATAAAAATAATAACAATAATAATAATAGTAATTATAAATGATAATAATAATAATAACAATAAAACAACAACAATAATGATAATAATAATAATAGTAATTATAAATAATAACAATAATAATAACAATAAAACAACAATGATAATAATAATAATAATAGTAATAATAAATAATAATAATAATAACAATAAAACAACAACAATAATAATAATAATAATACATGGTATTTATACAGCACTTTCAACAAATATTTTGAAGTGCTAAATTGTCAAGAATTGTAATAAATTTTTCATAAATCATTTTGATTTGACATGGAGACATTCATACACGATGTGGGATATAAACTATCAGTTTCCTCATTCAGGCAACCTGATAAGGCTGAAATTTATATTGACTTTAATTAGTCAAATCCTGTTATATGATATTTTCTAAGTACAATGCTAAACTTACAACTATACTTGCCAAATCCAAATACATCCTGGCACATATGCTGATGTTTGTAACTTCATTAATTCATGCCAACCTTGTTTTTGCTCATTCAATTTTGTCAACAAAAAATATGACACAATGCCACATTGCATTATTTTAAAGTTGATTTTGAATTCAGAAAGGTGCCATAACTCAATACAATATTAACATGTTTCTACTTCTACAGACTGAATATAATTAATTTGTATGTAATTAATATGTAATTAATACTGACCTAGAAAACATGTACAGTTCAGAAAAGTTCAGAGCATGTTCTCTATATATGTTGACTGCCAACATTTTTGCCCAAAGATCATTTCAAGCAGCAACAACACTAAAAAATAAATTACTTTTTAAAAAAATATGACCAGATGAAATGAGAGACTGTAAGTCTGTTCAACTGTTGCAATTCACATTGTCAAATAGTTTAATTTGAAGAGAAACTAAATTGGATAACAGTAAAATGGATACAGGATGTGCAGAGATGTTTAGGCTCTTTCAGCTGTAAAACTTATATGATGATCTATATATCTTTCCAAAATTTAAATTCACCAAAGCAAAAATATAACTGGGTGAAGTGTGTAATAGTTACTGAGCTGCTAATTGATTTACTGAATTATGTAACAACACCCTTTCAGTTATATACAAAAATAGTCTTTAAGGAACTGATTAATCACTTCCCTCATGCTTGACTCACTGACAAGGGGTAGCGTGTACCTATCTAATTAAGAAATATTTATGTGCTGAAAGGCTGCTAAATGAAAGGATGCTCAAAATGAACAACACATTTTTAGGTAAAAACATTTCATGTCAGGCTGAACAGAGACACAAATTATATTGGATTATTTTACTGAAACGTACAGTTACATTGCCTTTTAGACTGTATAGGTGAACAGAAAAATAAAGCATATTTTCACTAAATGACCTTGAACAACACTTTTGTACACTTGTAGATTTCTTCTGTAAGTACTCCAGTCGTGATCAATTGATCTACACTGTAACATACATACATTACCAGGTATAAAAAGCACCTAATATCTCTACGACTAAATTCACAAAACATCACCATCATTTCAACAGCAATTTTTATGCAGACATTACTGTAAATACAGCAAAGAGTTGGACATTTTTTCGTCAAGATAAAATGCAAAATCAATGGCATCTTTTGTTACATTGCCATGTGGCATGGCCTTGCCCTAAAATGTCACTTTTGTGGTGAGCATGTGACATTCTTAGCTGGGAGGTGAAGAGTATTGATTAGGGAGAAATGCTGAAGGCATATCACCTGCCTATACTAGACTACATCATACAGGCATCCCTTCATTCAATCTTTCTTTCTTCATGTAAGCATCCATCTCTATGTCCTATACTGATGCAAGACCTGGTACACATGTGGCCAAAGCAAACCATTACCTAAAGGCTCAACCATCCATCCAAGAGGCTAAATCATTCTCTCTTAGCCATGTCTTTACTTCTTGTTCCAATTATTAAACAAAGAATACAAGTTAATACTATTGAGAACTGAACATCCTACTCACACACATGTACACACACAACAAGTACATCAATTTCCTCATATACACATTCCCCCTTCATTCAGACCTACACGTCATAATCTATCCTTGAAGATATTCCACCATATTTGATGAGATGAAGAATTATAATCCCTTTATCTAATCATCAGCACGTATTCAGTCCCTCTTCTCCTACCCACCGGCGTTTCTCACAAGCCAACGTCATTTAATATGGGACTGCCACATTGAGCATAATAGAAAGGCTTTCTTGCCTATGGCTAGCTCTACGTGTCAAGAAAACAAATGGAAAGGGGGGGGGGGGGGAAATCATGTTATGTCTTTGTCAACATTCAAAGCCCATGCATCAAAAGTGAAAAGTAAATATTACAAAATATTTATCGAATGATAATTAGAGAAAGAAACAACACAGGACATATAAGATTTAATCTGAGACCCTGTTGTTTTGAATTTAAGTATCAAAATGTGTATTTGAAAGCTTGAAAGGCATTTTCTCTGGGATACAACTGCAAAACAGATAACATGTGCTATGTGCAACACACAATAGTACAACTCTACCTCTTCTACATAAAAATAACCATTAACAATATATATTTTATCAAGCTAAATTGATGCTACTCATACCGTACATTAGTTTTTCATGAAAGCTGCAAATTAAACACGAGCACTGAAGTACATGTAAATGGAAGGATTTGCAAATTGAGTTCATTCCATGTAACTGTCTAATGTTGGCTGAGCATCCCTTATGTAATATAAGGGTACTTGCAAGATCTAGAATGCAAATAAAACTCAATTCGGTTCAATTTATTAAAATAATTACTGATGAACACACAAACCATTCTCTATTGAGGGTATATAGTGAGTTGTGATTAACCATCTTTTGCCTTCATCAAATTTAAATTCAAAATACTCCAGTACATAAAAAATGAACACAAATCTGCATAACTGATTGCCAATCTTTCTTTTTAACTATACAATAGCATATCTATAAATTCATGATGACCAGTATCTTACCTATTCAACAATTTAGGATTACTATATTTAATAATATATTCAATTTCAAAATTAACAAAGGTAACATGATAGCATAGTATCATGTTTTCTTAATTTCCTACATGTACATATCTGTGTTTCCGAATAAATGATGTCCAAAGAAGATGTGAAGTTTGTAGCTGCTTATTTATACTTTGAACTGTTCCATTCTTTACCAAGTGTAAGTATGATTCAAATTAATATCTATGCATCACACCATCATATCATTAATTTTTGTAACATGCCTACACTTGACACAGAATGCATGGAACAGTTGAAAGTATAAATGAGCAGCTACAAACTTCACATCTTCTTCGGACAGCGTTTATTCAGAAACACATACATGTACATGTAGGAAAGCTCTTAGAAAGCATCCCTTCTATCAACACATATAAACAGGTCTCTCTTCTCTAGGTGTTCTCCCACTGTCTGAAAGGACATACAATCATAAATCACCAGGGGTAAGGGATTGTAGTGGTCAATCCATGATGCATAGGGCAGCAGCAATACACATTGGTACCTACTTACACTGCAGACATCTCATAAACTAGTGCACAGGACAAATGGAAGACAGTTTTACATTGAAGCATATGATAACTTCTCATTTTAAAGACAAATTATTTGGAATACGTTTAATGCAATTATATGCAAAACGATTTTTGTAGTCTGTACTCTAAATATTCATAATTTACATTAAAAATAATAAACATAAAAATACAAACCTATTAAATTATTCTCAATTTTTCAAGTTTATGAAGGAAAATATGTATTTTGATAAGGTCCATACATGCATATAACCTATGCTATATGGCATGAAGAGATCAGTTTCTTAAGGATAAAATGGGAAATCGATGGTATTAAAATACCAGTATATTGATAGTGAGGGAATGATGTCACAAGCACACATTATTGCTTTGCAAATTTGTCTCCATTATTTATTTTCATGTCATTAAAAGATTCATAACTTTCTTATTTCATGTAGTTGTCGGATTTCCAGTAAATCTTTTTATATCTATTCAACTGATTTATCTGCTACATTGTATATTAAATACAATATACCATGAGGCAAAAGTTCTCCTAAACTTTCAGTGTATTTCCCACAAACAGAAAAAAAATCTTCAAGATTAAAGTGAATTATGGTCATGAGATAACACTGTAAAAAAAAAATTGTCTAGAAGCACTGGAAAAGATTGATTATTTAAGAATTGGTTTATAAAAACTATACATGAAAGAAATAGACTAGATATAGAGTAATATTATAAATGAGGTCTGTTATAAAGACTATAGTGACATTGTGTATGAGGTCTGTAATAGAGACTAGTGTGACATTCTAGATGAGTCATCTTGTAAAACGAATCTCTTTCAAGTCCTCTGCCCTGCACAGCGATTCAATTTTGCGAATGCCATCCCAAATAGACAACAACCTGTTAATGTAAGAGAATGCCTTTCAACCTATCAAATACACATTCTCATGCATACATGTTCCTCTGAAGCTCTGTCCACAGTATGACGTCAACTATAAAAGGTAAAACACTGTATATTATAAACATGCATGATGACACTAATAGGACTTGGATATGATACACAAAGGGTAATAGGCAACTTAAATATTACACTGAAGAGCTGATATAAATAATGAAAGGATTATTATATTTAAACAGATTCTTTGGGGTAATTCTTAGTATTTTCATGATCATAATAGTTCTATGATTTGGTAAAAGAAGAATATAGTATAAAATGTGTGTGCAGCTTTTTGCATGATGATGAAACACATTCATTTACTTCATTTACATGGGCCTCTAAGGTGTGACATAGTATTCATTTAATGAAAGCTACTACTGCATGTTACAAAAAATTACTAATTTTTATCCCCAATCATAGAGGCCTACAGATTATGCTTGAATTTGAAGCAATCAATAATTAAATATAGGTCCTAATTAGTATTCAGTGGTAGGTACAATTCAAACTGACACAGTGACACTATGCTACCTACGTGTAGTGAATTAGGTTAAACCAAACCCCTGCAAACTACTAATCATACTAAAATATTCTGCCCCTCATTTTTCCTTATCACTTCTATACCAAAAAAGCTGCATTAGGACCTGAACGTATGCCTACAGTGGGGTAGCAAGCACACAGTGCCAGCAAGACAGTCATAATTGAATTCCTAGACAACAGTCTGTATCTTGAGGCTATAAGACCTCAACACTATAGTGTAAACACAATACTTCATTGAATATGTGCATGCCTTATAGCCCATGAACACACATATTCCACTTTATTTCTTTCTCATATTCATATGGTACACATATATTTCATCACAAATGTGATAAAGCGAAAAGTGCCGGTGTAGCTGGCATCTATACAATCCTTCATGTACATGCACATGAGCATACATATAGGAATAGGACATGGTGAACCAGATGGGTAACATGGTAGAAACACAGTGTTTGTTCCATAAGGTTCAAAATTAACATTATACATAAATTGATGCAAAAAGTGTAATCAAGCAGCAAGATAACAAAGAAAACACAACATGGAAATTGCATTCTCTTGCTTGATAAATCGATAAAATAAGCAACCCCAGTAGTAGACTACTAAGGATAATGCAGTACCTACATGTAAGCTATTGGGGAAGGGGAGGGGGGGGGGGGGTGGTAGTGCAAATAAAAGCTATTTAGTCTATGGGAGCTATTTTTGGATTTGCTTTTGTGTATTAGTTTCACAAGTGATATTTTTATGTATTTTTTGGTCATTTACCAGAGCTATTTAAAAAGAGCTTTCCAGAGCAAATCACCCATCACTCCTAAATGTTTGTATTCTTTTCTCTCTTTTTTTTTTGTGGAGGGGGGGGGGGGGTATTGTTTCAGAAAAAGATATTTAAAAAGGCTTACATATAACAGAGAGCACGCATAGTTATATTGATCAAAGCAAAACTAATCATTTGCCGACATTCTACCTTATGTGACAAGTAATCAATTCCTATGTGGATTCACTTTAAATTCATTTGATTAGAAGACAATACCTAAGGCCTTTATGAGGCTTCATGATTCAATTTTCCATCTGACATATAATAATATTAAAGGGATCAGTTTCATGAAGGTGACAGAATGAGTTACACATATGCATTATACAAATACCCATTTTATTTTGCAGTTTTCCTAATTATTGTTCCATTCCATTTTTCAGTTTTCCTTGAAAGACTGATAGGATGTTCCATAAAAAATAATAATTCTCCTTTCTATTTGACAGAATAAAAACAGAGAACTGAAACTGAAATAGATAGTGGCCCATTACAATTCCATAATGAAATCATTTGGTGATTAAGATCTATGAGTCAATATTAAAAGCTTTGTTTATTTTTAAATCACCCCCCCCCCAAAAAAAAAAGAAGATCTACATCAACTTATGTATTATAGAACCTTTGTATATAATGCGAGTAATTTATGTTAATCATTTAGTCTGTAATTGATACATTTTTTAAAAATTAAAATTTTACAAGAAAATCTTCTGCTCCTTTCAAAAGATTGTATTTTCAAACATATTGCAATGTGCATGCTCCCAAAGTTAATGCTTATTTTTTAAGACCTTCCAAATGGATTTTAATATACACTGTATGTCAACAGTTTTGACAAAGCTTGAACCTTTCATTTGATTTTTCAATTCAGTCTAGCTGCATATCAAAATTTGTTCCATTATTCTCCAAAGTTTACCATTTTGTTTTAAAATGCTAATTAAATAATGATCTGATACAACCAGAATCTTTTGTACATGTACTGATACAATAAAATGGTCTGGTATGATACAGTTAAGTAATTTTATGTTAATACATATTATATAATATCCAACAGTACTTTATACTTCATTCCTGACTAACCCCTCCAAAAAACAAAACAAAACAAAACAAAAATACAAGGGGCTACCACGTGAATGGTATAAGCTTCAAACGTGATACAAACAACATATGTATACAGACCTGAGAGTGGGGTTTCAAAAAAAGAGCTGAAAAAAGCTGCAACTAGTTTACCTGATCTATTTACTTGTCTTCCGCTTCATATCTTGCTTGTTACGGAGCTCTTGAATGTTTTCATATATGCTCTTTAATAAAGCAGGCAAATATGAAGTTGGTTGGCCAGCGGGAAGTTTTCAGAACGAAAATATGCGGTTTCCATCCACTGATGTAATGCAGATTGAACGGCCACCCACGGGTGGCCCGCCCGACACATGCAGCGGAGCAGTCCACAGTTCTCCGTTATACGAATGCAAGCAGCATGAACTTCACTTCGCGCATGGAGTGTGTGTGTGTGTGTGTGTGTGTAATTGGGTTTTTACAGACATATATCAATCAGATATGATTATTTACGTCTGGGGACCGACCTTTAACGTCACCATCCGAAAGACGTGACTCAGTTTCGAACCTGGGTCCGCTGAATCAGTTTATAACTTCCACTGTTAGCTGGACTACAGGCGCACGCCACAACGCCCAACACATGAAGGCAAAAAACATACAGTATATACATGTATATGGTACATTGTTTTCCATATTTGGTCTCAAGAGAGCTAGACTGCACTCGCGCTTGCAGCCGTTTAGCTAAACTACGTTTCCAGCCATTTAAAACCATTGAAATAATGGTTGCCGATAAAACAGCAGGAATAGCACATGGGAAAAAAGTGGAAATAGAGCACAGAAAAAAGCTGAAACAGAAATCGGTGAGAATAATTTTTAAAAAGCGGATTTCTGGAGATCTCACAGGCCTGTATATATAAGAGTGATGTATTCATTCTACAGACTGCTGAAAAATCTGAAATACTGTGTACATTTTAACACACACAATCTAATCATCTAACTGTTGTACTATATGTATGTATACTGCAGTAGCCATGCATATTTTTATTTTTCAGCATTCCATACACAGCATATATTTTTCATATTATGTATTTTCCTAGTTATGTGAAATAACAATATTCAAAAGGGTTAAAAATGCAAGTAACAAATTAATGCACTATATTAATGATTAAATGCATACATAATGGTCACAACACACAAATTCTCTTTGTAAACATTTTCAAAATAAAAACAAAACATACCTTCAATTGCAGAATTCAACACTGGTCTATATGCAATATATCCTTAGATGATTCTGCATGATTTGTATCTACATCTACGAGAGAGCATTTACTCTTCTTCAAACTCCTGACCAAACTTGTGTTGGAAGGTAATATATGTTGCAGACATGAATCATTACCTACAAATAGCCTGTGAGTTTGGTGTGATTTCTAGAGGGAGCTAGGCCTGATTGAATTTCATATTCACGAATGTTACAGAGGTGATTGGTTGAGTGCACTCTCTGTCCTTATCATGGCACTCCCTCCTATCTCAAGATGCTCTGTATGGCCAGACTTGACATCAAAGGGCTCAGAATTTATTTCATTTGGTTCATAGAGGACCCCATTTTGGGAGGTATGTTTGTTAAACTTCTTTAAAATTTTTCTCTTTAAGATGAGTTCAGCAAATCTACTATATCATGAATGGATGGATTGCAGCAATTTGATCTGAAGGGAAAAGCTTTTCCTGAATAAAATCTGACATTTTGTTTCTCGTCTTTCAATGCATATGAAATCATCTTCTCACTATACTACATGTACATGTATACATAACATCAGAAGTTTCCCCATAATATGCATATGGGGAGATCTTTATCATAGTAAGGGGCAACAATTGCCAAAATAAGCTCAAATCACAATGAAATAATAATGACTGTGTGAAAAATAGGATTCTCGTATTATCATCAGCTCATGAAGTTCATGAAGTTTCACCCTTCTTTTTCAATACATTATATCATCGGTATTCCACATGAAGTCACAGAATCAGGAATACCAGCGACTACAACAGCTTGTGACGGATTCACTATTGAACTGACAATGTGAATTTGGTTCAGAATTAAACAGAATTAGATCTTGAGCCCTGATAGTGGTTCTATGCTAACATCATTCATTTATCATTCCAAATGCTCTTAATAAATCAATTCCAGGGTCATAAGTCTGTCTGGAATACATTTCTTTCTTTCAGGTGGGTTAGATCCATGAAAAAGTATTTTTCTATATAGTTGTCTTTTGTTTCTTTTATTGAAACCTCCATTGAACATCGGTAAAATGTGTTGGCAAAGCACGTCAACATTACACGGTAGTCATGTATGTACTGAACATGTGCATTGGCTGCATCACATGATTGTATTATCAGTATGTGGGAAATTTGATAATCCTTGGAAAATGTCTGAAACTAAATGGATTCTAAAATACAATCAAAACCGTCTAAGATTGAGGTCTTATTTTATTGAAACCGCCATTGAACATCGGTAAAATGTGTTGGTAAAGCACTTCAACATTACACGGTAGTCATGTATCTACTGAGCATGTGCATTGGCTGCATCACATGATTGTATTATCAGTATGTGGGAAATTTGATAATCCTTGGAAAATGTCTGAAACTAAATGGATTCTAAAATACAATCAAAACCGTCTAAAATTGAGGTCTGGGGAGCCTTTCATCAAGCGTTTTGTCAGTGATTTTCACTGACAAGTTTGCTCTCAGCCAATCAGATACAAGGATTTCAGTAGCTTATAACAGTTGTCGGTAAAAATCACTGACAAAACGCTTGATGAAACGCTCCCCTGAAAGACATCCCTCTCTAGCTCCTTGTACAATGTGTAGGTCTAATGCCTGAAATCACAGACTACATGTACTGTACATGTACTGTATGTACATGTAGTAGGGGTCTGAAAGACATACAGTATTATGATGTTTGTTATCACCATACACTAGGGGGTCTGTAAGACATTATGATGTCTGATATTACAGACTATACACCGGGTCTGAATGATACAGGTCTTTAAAGGGCAATCCCACCTTGGTAATAAGATGATTTGTGTGAGAGCAGAAAAATAAGAAAAACATGATGGTGAGAGTTTGAAAGAAATCAGACAAGGAATAAGAAAGTTAAGGATGTTTGAAAAATGAGATCACTATACATCTATTGATCTATGCGAATCTCAAATTGGCAATTTGGTGAATCGATTGTGACTTACTTCCAGACAACTCTCCTATTTGTCATACACAAAAATATCATTAATATGTGGTTTTCTCTGAAGCACCTTTACCTTCGGGGCAGTAGATATTGTAGATATAGCATATTGTTATAGGTCCTCATGAATGAAAAAGATCCTAATGAGTAATGCATTGTGAAAAAAATAAATCACACTTTAGTCAAACTCATTTTATGTGTTGGAGCTAATGGGGGAGTTGTCTGCCACTAAATCACAGTGACATTACGTATTCAGCCGATTTGAAATTCCCATATGTATAGTGATTACAACTTGTTCAAACTTTCACCAAACTGATTCTCTGATTTTTCCTCTTTCTTTCAGAGCAACTTGTCATTAAGGTTGGATTTCCCTTTAACTTTGGCTTTGATCAACCAATGGAAAAAGACAGAGGACTGCCACATTCGACTTTTGGCACACTTACAAATAAAGAGTTACATAATATTAAGATGTCTGATATCACAGACTATACCACAAGTCTGAAAGGCATCCCCCTTTGGCTCCTTGTACACGTAATCACTACATAGTTTATTTCTGATCAAGTACAGTCTTTAAATAGATGATAGGATAATAATGATTCAGAAGAGTGAAAAGTTCCCTCTATTCCACATACATAATGACATTCAGCATTATCATCAGACCCATTATTCTGACATTACTGCTTTGAACTATTAAAAGCAGATAAATAAGAGACAAAAGTTGGTGAAAAGTTTGAGAAAAAATCTGATGAAGGAAAAGAAGAAGTGATAAATCACTGTTTACAAAAAAAAATTAAGGAAAACATGCAAACTGGCAACTCTCTATATATGCAAGATATCCTCCGTACAGGAAACTACTTCCCCATTATTTTATGTAAACAAGAATAGTTTTCAAATAACAGACCTTTCCATTATTCATACCAGGGAGGTCTTCCACCTCCCTGTTCATACTATTATGCAATGTACTCTCTCTCTCTTTAAAGAAAAACTTTCCACATTCACCAATAACAGATTTATCAATCTTGATCTTGACAACAAGTTTCTCTTCTAAAAGTACACAATATACAGATATAAATCTTCGTAATGCACCCTTTGTATTCAGGATTTAGTATCCCTTACAAGAAAAAAGAATCCAGTTTCTTCAGGAAAAACACTCAAAAAGTATTTGTTTTGAAGGTATTCTATTCCCCAGCATCTCTCACATATTCACAATCTACCTTTTCTTTTTGTTCTCCCTGCCCTTTTCCATTCTAAATTTTGAGTTTATTTGTGAAGTCTGAGCTTTTGATAAATGTATAAGTTTCCATAAAAAGAAACTTTACTCATTTCAGTCTGATTGTAAAATTAAATAAGTAGTCCAAGACTCAAAGCAGTCACACGCAGAAAATTGAGGAAGCATGAATACCTTGAGATGATTAATTTGAAAACCTAGGACATCAATCACTACTGATGATTTTATGGTTGATTTCTATTGACAACAAAGGCATGAACTATATGATCTCCTTCCTGTCTCCTTTAATACATGTACATATAGGGATGAACAATAAAAATATCAAATGACTCTTGTTTCTTGTTTAATCTTCATAAAACCTATATTACCTAGGAGATAAGCCAGACATATCAGCATACATGTACATGTACCAGCCTACATTTTGAGTTGACATCATAAACAGAAGCGATTTGAATAGCTGGCAAAATGCATGGGACAGGACTGGGGTTGAGGAGACCTTAGTGAGACATTTGTGGGGTTCAGGGTTTTGGATCTGGGATCATTTTGACCATAATACATGTATACAGGTACATGTAACTAATACTAATACCTTTCTTTTGGGCCAAATTAGTATGTCCTGTTAGTGACATTCTAGTGTTTGTCATAAATACATGTATGTTCCTAAAAATCAGGAAATCAGAGTAACCTGATTTTTGGCCACTGAAAAGACAGAAAATTACAGTAGCTCCAGATAAAACAGAGTAGTTAGCAGGCATACATCAGTTCCAAAGTCTCAAACACAGTAAAAAATATTTTGTTTAAACTGTTAAACAACCAAGGTTTAAACTTTAAACAGCCTCTTGTTTAAAATATTAAGCAATTTTTTAAACAACAGCTTTTAAACATCTACATGTAGGCTGTTTAAATTAAGTTGTTTAAACACACACAGTTGCTTAAAACTTTTTTTCACAACTATTGTTTAAAAAAATTGTTTTAAAAATTTGTTGTTTAAAACAATTGTTTGAAACATCTAGGTTGTTTATATCTTTTTTCACAACTATTGTTCAAAATAATACATTCAAAATTGTTGTTCAAATAATTGTTTAAAACACTATACAGATGTGTTTAAACATACACGGTTGTTTAAGGCTGTTGCGCACAAGTGCCAGAGCTGATTTAATATGTTCAGAGGTAAGCATTTAGACTAAATATATTGTAATCTGATCGAGTTTATACTCAAGACATATTTGTGCTGCCGTGACATCTATATGATGTCTAGATCTAGACCACATTCACAAAATAAATTATGATGTAAACCTGCAACTTTGCAGCGCAGCGCAGTTTAAGTTAGTTGCACATACAGTATACTGGACCCAAGCGTGCGTTCATTGTGTGCAACTTAAACTGCGCTGCGCTGCAAGGGCGACTTGCAAAGTTGCAGGTCTAGATCATAATTTATTCTGTGACTGTGGCTTAGATCTAGACATCATATAGATGTCATGGCAGCACAAATACGTCTAGAGTATAAAGTCGAGCAGATTACAATATATTTAGTCTAAATGCTTACCTCTGAATGTATCAATCAGCTCCGGCATTTGGAACTTCTGCAACATGTCAACCACAAAGTCATCTGCCATGATGAAGCCAGCCATGTTTGGTGGAGAAGGAAACCCGTCTAGCAAAAATTTTCAATCTTTTTAAACGTTGTTTAAAAGATTATTCTACAATATCACTGATGTCTTAAACAGCATTTGTTTAAAATACAGGGTCTGTTTTTTAAACAATATTGCTTAAAATTTAAACAACACAATTTTAAACAGTGAAATTTTAAACAACGTTTTTGCTGTGTACATCCTTTGAGAGCGTACTTTATGCAGAATATTTTTAAATGATGTATGGGATAATCCTGTTAATCTCATAACCCTGTATGTATCTTTAACATCTAACATTCACTAGCAGAACAAAGTCATTCATCACATGGTTATTCTTCAAGACTTGATTCAAAGGATGTTTGGTCATTTTTTCTGTCCCAAACATACCAAGTATCACAGAATAACATCTTGACACCTTAAAGGTAACAGACAGTTTTGGGAAGCCCTCAAAAACTTTTCGTGAGATTTCTTTGATTTTACTTAATAAATAGCAGGGTACTAACATAACTAAGATGCTGTGAAGTTTTTTCCTCCTCAAGTGAAATATTTATTGAATGAGAGGTGAAAAGTAATAAAAATCCCTGGCCCAAAAAAGAGGGGATGCAAATTAAAACAACGGCCACACACACTATCACATGAGGATTGCTGTGTGTATAGAATATGCTACACATAGTGCGAAACGCTGGGTTCATTGTGCGGGGAACCTTCGGGTGGATATGGTCTTAGCGTGAGGCAGTGAAAAGCCGTTACCAAGCGTTTCTTACAGATATTTACACTAAAATTTGTTCGAAATCGTGAATGGAATGTTGAATAATCTCGTACATGTGTCTTATGATAAAAGGAGAATAGTATGTGACTATGTTAGATAAGTTTCTTGCCAGTATGAATTTTGCTACCGAGACTGTCTATGAGCTTTAAAGAGAAGGTTGAGTTCTGGTAAAGAGGACAAATAATTTGTGAGCTTTCTCATTCTTTTGAGGTCAGTTTGGAAATATATCATTGTAGAAATGTTCCCTGAAAAGGATTGCTGTTCAAATGCCCTCATATTCAAAATATGAATAGCTGAAGTGTTCAGGCCGAACATTTAGTGTGTGTGTAGTCCCACTTACCCATTTCTGTGTGCAGTGATGTGCTTTTCAACAAGACTGAATCAATTTCTTAATCATTGTTATGATTCTTTAACCTCACAGTATACCCTATTCTTAGGTACATATACTACACAATCAACCTTTCCCGATTGCGTTGAGACATTTTCTTTCACATTGTAATTGCATTGCATGACCAGAACTCAATCTTATCTTTGACTTTAAGGATCATTTTTCTTGATGTATGAGCAGGTTCACCATCTTGTAGGGTTATCAACCTACATGTAACCATCAGGTATACTAAAATCTCTAAAGTAGTTGGTAAAATATGGGAAAAAATATCTCAGATTTGCCTACATATTCACCAATTATCCTTCTTATAAACAAATGAAAATGTCTCATGAGAAGATAAATCAAAGAAGTGAATAAAAAAAGTTACTGTCAGATTTGTATTCATAAATATAGGCTACGTTGGCCTATAACTAGTGTACTGTAACTCCATGCACTTTTTTTACTCATACAAGTAAATACATATACATGTACGTGGTGTGCATAAAGCCTAAAGCAAGTCAATAAGGGAAATTAATTTGCTGGATCTGGAATCCATGGTAATTTCTTGGACATGCAATCATGCTCATAAGACTTTCTAAATCCAGGAAATACATGTTTTGCATCAAGAGCAAAACTATTTTCATGAATACATGTACATGCAAATGCATTTATAATTCCAAATGTAATAGAAAATTGTTTGTTCATTCAATACTCTTAAAGGTGGAAATTTGTTGTCTTCATGTCATACAATACAATGTACCTATGTTACTTTCCTTTTTCTTTCTAATTAGATAACAAAAGTTCAGAATTATCTGAGCAGCAGCAAACCAATTTGATTGGCCTATTTGGCACTCGCCACATGCTTACAAGTCTAACTTGCAATAATCATCTATTAATACCTGGGGCCCATTGCACAAAGCTTGCGTTTGAACGCAACTCAGGAAAATCAAACTCAACTTTATTTTCAGCCAATCAGAAGTGCGCTTTTAGGACTTGCGTTTGATTTTTAGGAGTTGCGATTAAACACAAATTTTGTGCAATGGGCTCCTGAAGTGGCTATTGTTTGAATGATTAGACAAATGTAAAAGTAACAGGATGTATACAAGTAGCATTAAGTGTGCAAGCTCAATTCCTTTCATGGAAGGCTTCAAGGCCCAATTCTTCAATATTATCAAGATGAACTGTACATGAACTTGAGAAAATTCTCTCACTCAGTCATTCTCCATCTCTCCCCCTCCCCCTTCCTCTGACTCTATTTCTGTAAGTTCTCTTTTTCATACATATGTACAAACAATACTGTTAAGGGATACTACATGCAGCATGTCAATGAATGAGAAACTGATTGTTAAGATCTTAAAATGTGTTACCTAGCAATGATGACAACAAACAAAACTGACATTTTCATATATTTTTTCACAAGTAAAGATGGGAAAAGTTCACTCTAAAGTTTATGGCCTAATGAAAGTACACAATATGCAGCTTTTTGGGGAATACCATAACTAACAGACTCTGCTTACCAAAGCTACAGCTAGAAAGCTCAAAACCTTCAAATACTTTAAAAAAACATTTTACCAAGAATAATTCAGTTTGTGCTGAAACAATCAGGCAAAGGAAAATAGTTCAAAAAGTTTTACAATACAAGATTGATAAATTTCCAGAAATCCAAATATAATTATTGTCAATGACTTATGGCTAAAGATTTTTTCTTTGAAATTATTGTTAAAAACCAATGAAAAATCATAACACACTAAATATGAAATGGCTTTAAAACTGTTAAAACAATGTTCTGTTTGTCCCCATCACCCTTAAAAAGATATCTACATGTATATATCAAATATTCAAAATACACAACTGTACAATTTATTAGAAATGGGGCATTGACAAAGGATGTTGCTATTAACACTAATATTGATGTTCTGTGATGAGGGTTCCATGTAAAACAACTTAAATTATGGCTACAGTGTATCAAACCTAGTAAATTGTTTGAATCTTGTACTTCCAATGAACATAAAGCCATGCTGGAAGCGTGGTACATTATTCCAATCCACTTGGATTTCTTTGTGGAAAATAATGTAAAGTAGGTAGTGCTAGTAAATGGTAGGAATGAAGACAAAGTAAATATCAAACAGAGAAAGTGGAGACTGTTCTTATTTACCAAGTGTCTCATTTGATTACATCCCTGTCAGGTGAAGTCAGTATGATCAGTTTTCTGTAATTTCAGCCTTCTATTAAAATTCATCCATTCAATGTTTAATTCATTGAGTGCAGTGTGCTGGTTCACTCTTCAGTAACAAATCCACTTCTCTGTCTTTAGTGGGATTTACATACATGTACATAACTTTTATTTTGATTTATTTTCTTTAAAATACAACATTTTCTAAAATATCCCATCGATTCCTAGTCTCCTGATCATATTAACCATCGTCCATTAAGATTTAACATGTCACAGACTGAAATATAAGGCAGAATTTTACAGTTTTAAAAGTCCATGTACATGTATAGTCTTCACAATGAACAAACTTTGTAACTATTCTTAACAAGTTCTCTGGGATGACTTGCATCTACGGAAATCCCCTCCCCCTTGCACCTGGTTGACGTACTGCACCTCTTCTAGCAGCTTCAAAAGAGAGATGCTAGATGTCAGGCTTTGTTAGACCTGGAATTGTTAGACCTTTTAAAGGGAAAGTCCACTCTTAAGAAAATATTCAATCATACACGTACCTTACATATAATCAATGCTTATATGATTTTACACAAAAGTTAATGAATGCTTAGCTCTTTCTTTTAAAATGTCTTAAGAGTTTTTGTTTTGTTTTGTTTAATTGATTTCAAAATTGAAATATTGTGCATATATATGTAATTCAGTGCTTTACATGTTTATACAATGTAGCTGTGATTTCTCTCTCTTCAGTGTGGTTCTTAACTCTTTGCCCTGTGCATTATGAAACCCATGGCTGCTGGATTATTTCAAAGGCTTATTACAAATATCTTTTGTACGTGATTTCTGTCGACGATCGTCGACAGAAGTGAGAACCCGGAAGTGACAGTGGTCGACAATAGCAGGCTATGAGTTAAACTATTGTCTTACTCTGCTAATATTATAACTTGTATTTAAACTCAAGATCAGTATACAATCTAATGTGAAAACTCAATAATAATAGCATTTGTGCAATACACTATGCCCATAGGGATACATATAAAGACAATCCCTACGCTAATTTTCAAAGATTTTGAACAAATACTTTAGAAATAGAGTAAAAATTCAAAAACTTAACCTCAGGTTAAGTTTTTGGAACACAATTGAACTCGATTGACCTTTATTGACCTATGACCTTGATATTTTGACCTGAAATTTGTTCCACATTATTTGGGATACTCTACAATACTTGCTTGCAAGTTTCATGGATATTGAACGTATTCTTTTGAAATGAGAGCATTTAAAAAAAAATGTTGACGCAGCTGTCGGAAAAGCGGCGCATATGTCTTGATTTTTGCTTACGAAGGCAAGACAAAAATGATATTCTGTGGCAAAATATCCTCTGTCTTATCTCCTTGTAATATCTCTTTTTCAAAGTTCTGAATTTTCCAAATGGTGTGCCTTCCATCCAAGTACATGCACCTATTATCTCAATTTAGTTATGATTTACATGTATAATGCAGGACTTACATTACATTAATTTATTATATACTGCATATCAAGATTCTAGAGACAGTACTGTGCTCCTCGACTTTGTCTTGTATGAAATCAATTTTGAGATCACCTTGGAGCAATATAGTTTTAATTGTGCACCTCAAAGCAGTCAATATTTCTATATTATTATTTGTATGAAGGGTTTTCTGGCGACCAGAATAATTGGCGTATCTCATGGTTTGCACAAAGGTAAACGGATTTAAAACAATATCTCATGGTTTGGGGTGCGCATGACGTGTAAAAAAGTGAATACGCGCTTAAATACGCAAAGGTTAAGACAATGGATGTATGCGCACAGCTCTTGCAAGATGCTTGGGTAAGGACAAAAATGTTTTTCTACCTTTGTTTTATGTCGAAGTCAATACAAAAACATAAAGACATGTAATGGTGAAAATTGAGGAACTAGGTATCATACAATTAATAATAATAATATTGAATGGCTTTTCTTTTGTGGGACACAACGATATATCATACTCGCTTTGAAAATATTTCACTCGACATGCCGACTCGTGAAATATGCTCATAGCTCGTGCGATATATCCTTGTATCCCACTCAAGGCCATTCAATATTATACATGTATAAATATTCGTCAGCAATGAATGGAGCAAAACATACAAAACAAATGACTGAAGTTATTCATACATAAGCATAATACTTACGCAATGAGGAATTGATTGGAATGTTCTAGAAGAAGAGAGATGCAACCATCTTTGACATCAATGACTCCCAGCGGTTGTCCTGTATCATGTTGAGACTTGAAGAATAGAAGATAACATGTTGAACGGTCAAGCACAAACCAAGACCGTCTCTTCTTCCAACGACCAAGAGCTAATGATTAAAAAATAAAAAATAAAAAAAATCTTCAAAAATCAGAGTACAAGAAACTGTAGAAAGAAAGGAAAGCAAACTATACCCCCCAAAATAGTTCTGCAATTCAAGTTTGAGCATTGATATCTCTCATATACTATCATTATTGAATTTGTATCATTAAAGGGATTTAGACCCAACACTCAAGAGAGCGCTGTTTGATGGTGTGATACTCGCCGCCATTTTCATTGTGAAGACTGACGACATAAGTCACATGCAGCTGTCAATCAAAGTGGTAGATCCACCCACCGTGCAGTACAGTGTGTGTGCTTGCTGTGTATATGTACCGTACCAAATCATGAGCTGAACTGTGATTAACATTATTTCAGAACACGTACCATGAGAATCGGTATTATTCGGGCATTCGGGACATGGCATCTGCCTAAGCGTCAAAAAATGTTGGTGTCAATTAGGCAACTTGCACTGTCTGCCAGCGCATGCAATTCTGAAAGTGCCCTCTTGAATGCCAGGTCTAAATACCTTTAAAAGCCTGGTTGTTCCCCTTTACAATGAAGCCCCATTTGTAATGATTAGGCTATCATGGAATGTGCAATACACCTGAATATAGGGCTAAGTCAAAAGTAAAATTTTGCAAAATGCATTGTTATTATCAACAGTGAATTCTGCATTTGTTTGGAGGATTGGTTGTCTTTTAAAGATGTTGAGATGGTAATACATAAAGTGCAATGTCTTTTTCACCTGTTCTTTGGAAGATAATCATGAGATTATCAGTTTTTTTCTATACATGTAGTTCTATTGCAAGTTTGTCAGGTTTTTTTTTACTCCAACCAGGGAAACTCCCATCTCTGTGCTCCAACCAACACTTAATCCTCCAGAAGTACAGCAGAAATAAAATTCTCTCCACAACAGTACATTGTAGATATCCCTCTCTACATAATTTTACAAAAGCTATAATTACATGAAAAACTTGGCAGTAAATACTATCAAACCTTAAAATCATTCAAGGCACATTAATCTTCCAAACAAAAGAAAAAACACCATTGCATTCACGAATGACCACCTCAACATAATTCAAAACAAAATCCATTCTCCAAATAAATGGAGAATTCACTGTTCACAACAATGCATTTTGCAACATTTCACTTTTGACCTGCCCCTATATATTCATGTGTACAGCATATTCCATAATATTCCAATTACAAATGGGTCATCATTTTAAGGAGAACAAACAGGCTTTCCAAAGATATCAAATTCAAGTATGATAATATAGTAACAAAAAAGTTATCAATCCTAAAATTTGAACTGCAGAACTTTTTTTGAATGGTGTAAAATTAAAGAAACAGGTCAGTGAAGGTTTGAGCAAAATACGATAAATAATAAGAAAAGTTATGAATTTCTAAAGTTGTAATCAATCAAACACAAACTGGTAACTCTGGAACATATCTTGCGGGCTCCTCTCCCATTTGCCCTGTACCCCAAAAATCATTAATTTCCATTTTCTCCAAAGAACATATTCAATCATACATGCACCTACATGTATAATCATTGCTCATATATTTTTACACAAAACGTGTATGAAACAAATTTATTCCTTCCACACAAACATGGAAATCTATGAAATTTTCTGTACTGAGCAAATGGGAGAAGAGCTCACAATAAAACGTCACAGAGCTGCCAATTTATGTTTGATTGATTACAACTTTAAAAATTCATAACTCTCCCATTTCTTATCAAATTTTGCTCAAAATTTCATTTATCTGTTTCTCTCATTTTGCTTCATTTATTCAAATAAACTTAATACCAGGATAGACTTTCCCTTTGATCTACATTTATGATCATGAGTGTACCCTTGGTTTTTGCAGCAAGTTTCACGAGCTGACCAATGCAAATTCTTGCTCTTAGCATACATATTACATAATAAGTGTTTTTCACATGATACACTGGCCCTTTTCTCAGCCAGCATTATATACATGTCTTGCACATGTATATTAGAGATGATGCCAGACTAATACATGACCACTGTGCAAGCATTGAAAATGTGAAACTCGTTCACTCTGTGAGTGCTGCTCATCATATGCACATTATACAAATTTGAATATGAGGGGAGAAGGTAACTACATGTAATATTTTCAAGGTACTGCGGGCTGCAGCGACAAATTTTTTGACATATTTTTTTTTCCAACAGAAACATTTACCAATGAATTTGCACTCGAGGCATTTACTTGTAGAAAATATGAATTTTACATGTACATGTATCTATAAATCCACCCACATCCAAATTTAAGGGCTAATTCTCAAAGTATGCCACAACACCTCCCCTGGCTGTGAGGGGAAAAAAAAGCCCCGCCTCTTTAAGGTAAAAGCATCAGAATGAAGTTTACAGTGGCAATTAAATTACATGTACTTGATCATGTGCATAAATTATATTAAAAGCCTGTAATGATTGACACAGACATTTATAACCATAGACCAGTCTCTTTATATCCTTATGAAATGATCTATTTCCTCATACTGTCCATTGTCTTTCCAGAAACAGAAACAGAGAGTACATACGACATATTTGACCACTTCAAATCTACTTGTCTCTTCCTTCACGGCACTCATTAAACTTGATTGTTCAGCAATAAAAATGGATCTTACTCAGTAAGATGGCTTTTACATTAGCTAATGTTTAGTTTTTAGATCCCCCACATGTAGGTAATACATTTCGGGTTTGTGTGTGTGAAACAATTTTCATGAAAAAAAAAATTCCTTACATGTACATGTATTTGTTTAAAGCAAAGTGAATGCGGAAACAATTACTATGAGTATACCTTTTTATTAAAATAATCCCTTCTTTTTTGTTTAAAGTGTACCAATAACCATAAATATTTTGCTCTGAATGTTTAATAGGGGTTCTATGTCGATATACAATGTATTCAAAATGATTTGATAACTGATAATTGATAATTGATAATTTTATTCAGTCTGATCCACATAAAATTGTGGAAATTTGATTTCCACCAGCATTACAGAAAGAAACATGAAAAATAGTACAGTACAATACGACATAACAGACATGTATTATACAATAAAACAAAGAAATTCTCTGCATGACATTAATTTTGCCCATTGATTTTGCATTTATGTTTTACTATTGAAGTACATGTATTAACTTATACTCCTTTCCCTTTCTATTTCGTTCTTATTACTTTCTAATTCGTACGTTTCTACTTCTCCTTCTCATCACCTTTTCCTTCTTCTTATATTTCTGACTGTATACTATGTTCATACATAACTAATCATAGATTGTGCTCAAATACTATATATATGTACATGTACTTATTACTTGTTTGAGAAATAATAGGTGAGTTTGTTTCCTTCTTCTTATTCTTTTTAACTTCTATTTCCTTCTTCTTCTCCTGATTTCTTATCTTCTTTACCCTTCGTTTCTTGTCACATTCCTATATACGTCATGTATTAGCTTACTGCTCAAGCATACATCAATTTTCAATGCAACTTTAATATTAGACATTCATATTTTTTAAATCAGAAATTTGATATACACTTTACATACTGATGTAAAGGTGTGCAGTAAAGACAAATTAAATAAACTATGGCCTATACTCCCTTCTGACAAGTTGGTTGAACATGTGAATCGAGTTGGGTACAAATGATTGGCGAAAACGTGTTCGATTCGTACGCGGCACGCGCAGCCTGATACCAGAGCGATTAAATGAATAATGTTCGTTAAGAGGATGACTTTGATCATTCATAATTTTGTTAACTTTTTTGTTAACTAATATGAGATTCAAATGTTGATTCTATTTAAAGAGATATTGTAAGTTGAAATACACTCCCAATTAACGATACAGCGACTTGTGAGGAGCTGAATTTGGAGGGGGTTTTATGTTTACCTTCATTTTCTCCATACTCCTTAACCGTTAACGCGCAGAAGGCCAGGTAAAGTGTTTTAAAGTTGATTTTTTTTTTTCATTCTAGCTGTACATAAATTATTTTTTTAGGTGGTTGGTACACTTCAAAGCAAAATGAATGCAGGGGGTGTTTCATAAAGCTGTTCGCAAAGTTACGCATGACTTTATGAATAACTTGAATATGAAGTGCCAGATAGGATGCCCAAAGTTTTTCCTGATGTTTTAACAAAGTGTAACTGTATTTCCAATAACTTCAATTAAATTATGGCAAAAAATATACTTTGCATTAAAAATGTTTGTTATTATTATAAGAATGTTAATCTACATCTGCACAGTTCAACTTAAGTTGACGCAGTTAAAAATGATCTGGCTTGTCATATTTAAGTCATTCGCAAAGTCATGCGTAACTTTATGAACAGCTTTATGAAACACCCCCCAGAAACAATTACAATGAATATACATGTACCTTTCCATTAAAAACAAAATCCCTTCTCTTTTGTTCAAAGAAAAATGAATGAGGAAACAATTAACGGTACTATGAATGTACATGTATACCTTTTAAAAAATCTTTTTTTGGTCAAAGCAAAATGAATGTGGATACAAGTACTATGAATATATACAATGGATAAATGCTTGAAGAAATCACATGCTTTGAGAAAAAAAAAATTATATTCTTTGTATCAAATTATACAAGACAAGAGGTGAGTAACAATGGTGAACAATAGGTGACAAAAAGACATAAGGGCAATTCCACGGTAACGGAAGGACATTCAGACACATTTTACCAACTTCAAACCATAACTACAACTTTTCTGTAATGGTAGAACATTTCAAACATCAGAGATGTAAGATTAGATCAACTGCCTTTGATTTTCACAATTTTTTTTTTTTGTTATTGCCAAGCAATAATGAAATTTGCATATTAATGAGATTGGTAATGGAAGGACGTCAAAATGGACATAGCTTTTTGAGCTAATTCGTTTTGATCAAAAGTCTGTGAAGTTAATGAGTCTATCCTATTTTAAAGGGAAATCCAACCTTAATAGCAAGTTGCTCTGAAACAAAGAGGAAAAATCAGAGAAGCATATTGGTGAAAGTTTGAACGAAATTGGACAAGCTATAACAAAGTTATGAATTTTTGAAAGATGTAATCACTATGCATATGGGAATTTTAAATTGGTCGAATAGGTAATGTCACTGTGATGTAGCTGTGGACAACTTCCCCATTCGCTCTAACACACAAAATGATTAAAATGTCACTTTTTTTTCAGAATGCATTACTCAGTAGGATCTTTTCGTTCATGAAGACCTATAACAATATGCTATCTCTAATATATTTTGCGTACTGCCCCGAGGGTAAAAGCGCCTCAAAGAAAAACGCAAATTAATGATATTTTTGTGTACGACAAATGGGAGAGTTGTCCACAAAAATGTCACAATTGACTCACGAAATTGCCAATTTGAGATTCGCATAGATGTAGTGATCTCATTTTTCAAACATCCATAACTTTCTTATTCTTTGTCCGATTTCTTTCAAACTTTCACCATCCTGTTTTTCTTATTTTTTTTGCTTTCACACAAATCATCTTATTACCAAGATTGGATTGCCCTTTAAAGGGAAGCTTGAGTTCTGGGAGATGTAAAATATAATTTGTAAGCTTTCTCATTCTTTTTATGTTGATTAGGAATATTATCATAGTAGATACATGTATGTCCCCTGAAAAGGATTTCTTTTCAAATACCCTTGTATTTATAGCTGAAGTGTTTGGGCCGAACATTCGTGCCACATCTGTGTACAGTCCCATATGCCCATTTCTGTGTGCAGTGCATACATGTGCTTTTGAGCGAGTTTGGGTTGATTTCTTATCATTTTGATGATTCCAAAACCTCACAGTATACACCAATCCTTATTAGACATGATCAACCTTTCCCAATTGCTTTCAGACAGTTTCTTTCATGGTGTAATCGCATGACCAGAACTCAACTTTATCTTTAAAGGTAGACATTTCATTCCCTAGAGTTTTATCTATATGTTGCTAATTTTCATTGTAAATTTGCCAACTTGTATTTTAATTACAACAAATTATGTTCATTAATGTTTGGTAATGGAAGGACAGTAACGGAAGGACATAATGTTTCCACATGCGTTTATGTGTAGTGATGAGTGTCTTAAGTATACTTAAGATCACAATATACATATATAAAAGCAAATCTGTGAGCAAAGGCATTTTATTAGACATAATTAGTCTTTCAATATTTTGATATCTAATATTAATTTCAACTTTTGATCTTCTTTTACATGTCAATTAAACAATTAATGCTTTGGTGTCACCATATAATGAAGCTTTAAACACATAATATAAGATCCTATTTCCTTCCGTTACTACTTTTGGTAATGGAAGGATATTTTTAATTCATTCATAATTAATTAGGATAGAAGTGCTTTGTGGCCACTTAACATCAAATTGCAGGCCTACAAACTTGCTTTACATACAAATTTTCAGCCCTCTCCAATCACTACTTTAAAAGTAATATTTTAAAAAGTCGTTTTTTTTTTTGGTAACAGGAGCTCAAATCTTTTACACCTAATATGTTTGAAACATGATTACTTAAGACTTTTACACAGAACATCTTGTTTAGAGGATATCCAAGTTTTGTTTGTCATTTTTCACTTTCTGAGATTTAATTAAGTCGATCAAACAAACTAAAAATTTGACCTTTAAATCTGGTAAAAAGTACTTTTTTTGCCAAGATCCATAAAATATAGATGTTATGCTTTCATTTGATACCAAACTTGTGTCAGATACATGAATTTGAAATTTGAGGTGCCATGTCCACTTTGGCGTGGAACTGCCCATAACAAACTCATGATGAAACTTAATATTTCTCCATTTGAAAACAACCCTTGTCAGAAAGTTATGAGCTGTATATTTAGTTGTCTAATTTTCCCAATTTTAATTCTACATCAGTATGTTATTATAAATGGCCTGAAGATGCTACTTTCAGGCACACCACAAGTTGCATTTATATATAATGTTAGTGCCCTATAATACAAGTACATGTACAGTCTACTTAAGTCCATTTTAGGCATGTTTACTGTTTGCGCGTGCATGCGCATACATACACATATGCATAGGTTAAAGAACAACATTCTGTAAATGATGCTGGATTAATCAGAGTGCTAGAACAGTAAAAAATTAGTCATTTTTATGCATTATAAGGCATTTAATATATGACGTGGCACGCGTGAAAAATTTTCAAATGTGTAAAATGGCCTGAAACATGCCAAAAATTGATCCCAGACCATGTCAAGCATTTTCAGGTTTTGTGCACGCACAACTTCCCCGACACGCGCGTATGTGTGTGCACCCTATGTTCAATTAATTTCTTTTTTAATTAACTTGCATCATGCC
Organism: Heliocidaris tuberculata; assembly: GCA_025618425.1. Classification (NCBI taxonomy): domain Eukaryota; kingdom Metazoa; phylum Echinodermata; class Echinoidea; order Camarodonta; family Echinometridae; genus Heliocidaris; species Heliocidaris tuberculata. The sequence goes on from CM046848.1 coordinate 13,974,525, forward strand.
AAATATGGTTATGTTATGACTTTTTATTGCAGATATAAATAGCATGTCAGAATTTTACAAAATGGCGCCTTCACTGTAGATGATGTCACAATAATATTACCATGTTGAAAAAGTGCGGGTGCCGAGACATGTATGTACATGTACATCTATCATCGTACTGAATTTTTGCACATTTGAAAAAGCTGTTACGGAGATATTGGAGATATAACAATAAATAAATAATCAATATAATAAGGAAAATTTCGTACAAAAATATGAGGTGGTCTGTTTTCGGCCATTTTAAATGGTGATTTAACACTTTACTTTTTAGAGTGTATACACGTACATGTATTTTTTTCCCTTCTATTCTGAACGTTGTATTGTTTTGAACAAAAGAATCAAGGTCTACACATCTACATGTACTTCTCATGTGAATGCTGTTGTACAAAAAACATGTAACTACGAAGGGCTTATTGTGAGTGTGCACTGATATAACTAGCCACCTATCATCTTGTATCCTAGAGCAACACCATGAGACTGACAGCTTTCCTCCCCAAAACTTGTTTCTTTTTACATTGCTTTATAGTTAAATACAATACCCGGGTACTTTTTTTATCATGTGTGTATGGCCTTTCATTATACAATGATTCTTTTTTAAAACTTTCTTTTTTCTTGAATTTCGTACAAATTCTGTTTAGACTGAACAGGCTGTAGGAATGGGGAATACATACCTCCTCCTGGTCTATGTTGCAGGTATCCTGCCTTAGCAGCTGTAGCTGATATGGTACTCATTGTAGGAGATTGTTCGCTCATGTTATTACTCTCATTATCAGGGTTAGCCTTGGCACCAAGGATACTGTGATGACTTTCACCATGACTCTACACAAATGACAAATTAAATATCGTAACATTACATTTTACAAATGACAAATTAAATATAACATTACAAATGACAAATTAAATATCATAACATTACATTTCACAAATGAAAAATTAAATATCATAAAATTACAAATGACAAATTAATTATCATAACATTATAACATGACAATATCATAACCCTAATTACAAATGCCAAATTAAATATCATAACATTAACAAGATGAATGCGACTGCGTCTCCTACATGTACATGTATATGCCTCCACCTAAATTCAGTTGATGGCTCAAACTTTTCTTGAAATATTGTGATAACCAGAATAAAAAGCCTCTAATTACATGTTAATTGACCTATTGGACATTTCACCTTACACCTTATAACCCAAAAGTCTGATCACTTTATCTCCTCCTAATCATGAATACAAAATAGTTGAGATATGGTGATAACAAACTGGTAAAAAAAAACACATACACCATACACCTGTATAATGACCTCTATGACCTGTCACCTTTGATCTACATGAACAAAAATCTAATCAGTTCATCTCATTATGGTGATGCATACTAGTTCCAAGTTTGAAGTTAATGGATCAAATGGTTCTTGAGATATCGCGTTAACAAGGCTAACACCTGCAATTTCAGAAATTGACCTGTGACCTTTGACTTTTGACCTACATACCCCAAAATCTAATCAGGTCCCCTTCCTATGGTGATACATACTAGCACCAAGTTTAAGGTTCATACCTCAAATGGTTCTTGAGTTATTGGGAGAACAAGACTAACACCTGAAATTTCAGAAATTGGCCTCTGTGACCTTGACCTTTGACCTACATACCAAAATCTAATCAGATCGTTTTCCTATGGTGATACATACTAGCACTACGTTTAAAGTTCATACCTCAAATGGTTCTTGAGTTATTACTAGAACAAGGCTAACACCTGATATTTCAGAAATTGGCCTCTGTGACCTTGACCTTTGACCTATGTACCCCAAAATCTAATCAGATTGTCTTCCTATGGTGATACATACTAGCACCAAGTTTGAAGTTCATACCTCATGTGGTTCTTGAGTTATCGCTAGAACGAGAAAGTGGGACGGACGGACAGACGGACGGACGGACAACCCGAAAACATAAAGCCTCCGGCACTACCTTCGGTGGCGGAGGCATAAAAATAAATAACAAATTAAATATCATAAAATTACAAATGACAAATTATATATAATAACATTATGATAGTTTATCACAGAAATGACCATAATGATCATGTATAGTATACAACAGTGCAGTGTGCACATATTAAGATGATTATTTCAATATATGTATACATGCACTTTCCTAATTTAAAGTGATGCCATCAATCTTTTCCATGTTGCTGAAATAAAATCCCTGGTATTCCATCAATGGCATGATCAATCACACAACATGTCAAATGCATAGACCAAGAAATGAGTTACAAAAAATATGGCCTATCACATTGTTGCATTTTCTTGTTCAATATTTTCCAAGAGCAGCAAGAGAGAAGAGTAGGAGAGAAGAGTAGGAGAGACATAATCCATTCCAAAAAATGAGCAGACTTACAGGTTCATTCCTTGATGGGATAAATACAACAGCAGCTTGAAGAACCAACATGGCTCCCACTCGTTCTAGTATTACAGGCCCAGTTGTAGGTTTCTTACACTGCACATGACACTGATGAATCATTCTCTCTCAGTTCAACTAATTACTGACAGCGGAAAGCTCCAATTAAATTGGCTCACAATTAAAAAAATTGTAAACTGTTTTAACTATTTACTACTTCCTCAGAGTATAATTTTCTAAAGAAAACAGTTACATGATAATGTGTACTTCTACATGTACAAACTACAGTACAAAGTGACCACTGTATTATTCAAAAGAGTGTCTTGGTATGAATGTCTAAATTAGAGCAAAATATGTCTTTCATGAGGGAGCGTTCATAAAACTTTGAAGCCAGTATCACTAAACACGAAACACCATTCAATTCACTAATGTGAAACACAATTTCACAAACCCACATTCATAAAGCAATTTTTTTCGGGGCAGAATCAGGTTCTACATGTAAATTCACAGTACAGAGAACTTGCTATGCGATAGTCTATCATGAAGACTCAAATTTTACAGTGTTTTTGGCCTAAGAAAACACAGACAGCTTAACAATTTTGATGACATTTATTCAGTTGACACTGCACTATATGTTATGATTCATGAATAACGTTCATGCTAAGAGACTGTAATATCATAAAAACATGTCTTAGGCCTTGGTTGTGTTCATGCAATTTCAGAAAGAGTAATTTTGGCACAACCGTGTTTCAAAATGCAACCATGTTTTAGATCAGCAAATCTCAAACAAGTTCATATTTACAACTGGCAAAGAAATGCACAAGTGCAACTGTGTTTTAAACTACATGAAATGTGTTTCCAAACCATGATTCTGGGCCTGAAAAATATATAAGAAATGCAACTGAAAATGACAGACTACATATACGGCTCAGATGATTATGTATAGATTAGCAGTATTGGAAATAAAGAGGTCCCAAGTTACAAACCAAGTCAATGCATTCACCAACTTCAGCGAGGCATTAATCTAATCCTAAGTTCCATATTGTATGGCCAGGGGTCCTCAAGCTACGCAGGTCCTAAAGCTCATTCAGTGCGCCAAATTTCTGCTGTGACTGAGCAATGAGAATATCATTGAGGTTTGCCAAAAAGAATTAGTAACTTTCCTTTATTTTTGTCATATTACCATTATTTGAAAAGTGGGGTGAATTCACATCGGTCAGCTTCAAAATCAAGATTTGCATTCGTTTATTAGCTTTAGATCCCCCACCACTAGTCCCTCAGATAAGACCTAAAACCCCTAGGTCCTTGAATAACTTCAGAGTCAAGTAGTAACATCAATACATACATTGTATATGCACATGCATGTAGGCCTATATTCAGTAGTAAATATAAAGATTCAACACACGTACATGTATTGAGTTTCCATTCTATAGGTAAAAAAATCATAAACAGACATACCGTAAAGGAAGAGAAGGAAGGAGATTTCTTCCTACTCAAACGCATTCTTGCTGGACACATTTGAAGTTCTTGTTATAGTCCTATGTAATATCCAAAGAGTAATAGGCATACATGTAGGCCAAGTACAGGCTGGATGAATAGAAACTAGAGAGTGAAGAGGAAGAGTGTAGCCAAGCAGACCTTGTAATGAATATTTGTGCGTAAACTGCGTAATCCTACATAGATCACTATCATTTGTATTGAAAGTCATACATAGAAACTCAAGCTCATGATGGTTATTGGCCAAGTACTACAAAACTATCAAATGGGATTCTTGGTTTCGTGCCCATATGAGGATATGGCGATGTATTGTTTAGATTTAAAGGGAAAGTCTCCTGAATTAAAAGAACATTATCATTGCAATTCTAATTATATAGAACATCAAATACACATCAACAAAATATTCAAATTATAATACATGTATGTGGCCAGTGCTTTGCTATAACTGCTTCAATGTACATACATGTATGTGCATGATTTATATCCATTCATACTCTCTACACACTACACATCTCTTATTTTTTTCTTTATAATTAAGATACAAATACTAAGATCCCTGTTACACCAAAATACCAACCCGAGACCAGTTTCCAAAAAGCTGACCTAAATTTTTGGATCCCTGTTACACCGAAATCGTAAGGAGTCTTGGGGCGCCTCAAGACTGCTTTTTGTGCGTTTACACCGACTTATGCACAGCTACCCAAGACAGGTTTCGAGTGACACTTTCTGTTTGCGGACATTGTGGGCATGGGCGGACTGTATTTAGCGCACGTGCTAGCAGCGCACAAAACCAGTCTCGGGTAGGTTAGCGTAACTTACACCGGAGCCCAAGGAGTCTCGGGGCGTTCCCAAACCAGTCTCGGACCACATCGCTAGGTAGTCCGAGACTGGCTTGCTCAGAAGTGGTCTTGGGTAGGTTTCGTCCGTTTACACAGGATTTGAAACCTACCTGAGACCAGTCTCGGGGCGCCCCGAGACTGCTTAGGATTCCGGTGTAGCAGGGGTCTAAGATTCTAAGGCCAGAATTCACAAAGGTGGTTTCAATTCAGACCATGGTTTACATGTATGCAGATTTCGTGGTATAAATATGCTTGATTTAGTGCGTACACTTAGAAAGATCCAATAATGAATGCGCACCGGTCGCGCGTGGTTGGCAAAAGCGCTAAATTCACGCTTGTTGCCATGGTTCAGACTATGGTTTATGTAAATTCAGACCATGGTTTATTTAAATTAATTTACATAAACCATGGTCTGAACCATGGCAAAAAGCGTGAATTTAGCGCTTTTGCCAACCACGCGCGACCGGTGCGCATTCATTATTGGATCTTTCTAAGTGTACGCGCTAAATCAAGCATATTTATACCATGATCTATTTGCTCTTGGAGGACCTATCAAAGCCAATTAAAATTGATTTCTTTGTCCCTGCCTGCTTCTTCTTTTTTTTTTTTTTTTGCAACCTGTCTCTTCATTCTTTTTTCTGTTTTGGTATTAAAATAATCGAATAAAGAATATGAGGACATTTAGAAAATGAGAAAACAAATATCATTAACCTAGACCTACAGTAGTGCAACTTCACCTTATTTTGAGCATCTGTAGTGCAATCTACAAATGAAATTACATTAAGAAAGTTTGTGTATATACACTAAAACACTGTGGCATTTCTATGCAAGAGAAGAGGAATAATAATAATAATAATTGTTTCTTTTATGGTGCCATATCGAATTGAAAACTGATCAAAGCGTTTTATAGAACAAATTAATCAATACATGAAAGCTTGCAAAATGTCATTTAAATGTAATACAATTACCCACAATGTTATATGTTTTAAGATGCTTTGTGAATGATTCAAATATCAAATATTAAATAACACTGAACCCCTTCTTCTTTATATAAAAAAAAGCCCAACAAGAAACTGAGAATTAATTTTACATGTACTCAAGGGAAAAGCTAGTTATGTCATGGATAGTATGATGCTAACATCATACTATCCATGACACAACTAGCTTTTCCCTTGAGTACAGCTCTGAGGGAAAATATGCTTTGGAGAGAAATGGAAATGGTGATATTTTAGTTTACAATAAATGGTTTATTTGCAAGTATGTCACACATTTGAATGACCCATTTCATTAATTCAGTGATCTCTAACAAAGTTCTGTCAAACATATAGGCCTACATACTACATCTTTCCTAATAAGTAGTCCGGTTTTGTTCAGCCTTTTAATCCTCATTACCAAGTCTGTTGCATATAATTTAAAGACGTAACTCACAAGCATATATGTACCTGTACATGCTTTCTTACCAGTCAGGTAAAATAAACCATTAGCAACCAACCAACTAACCTGTTGCTCGGATTTTTCTGTATTCACCATATTCAATTTGTTATATTGTCCTCTGCACAAACTACATGTACACAGCAAATCAGACAAAATTGGAAACTAATCCCTTTGAACTTTCCTTATACTACAGATTACCTTTAATACAAACTTCCTTCTATATCAGGGTAAGCAGCCCCAACACATGAATAGCATACAGCAAGGCAACCTTCAGTACATAACAGGTGCAATAATGTTCCCTGCTTGCTTGAATACAGTTCAGCCTAGCAGGGGGCCCCCACTATGGATACTACATGACATCACATGCAGTTTTCTCATATGTACATGTATACAAGTGAGTGAGTGTACTTTTGTACATGTATTAGGGCAAGAAAAATTGATTCCTAGTTTCTTGTCTGGATTTTTTTTCTAACAACTAGGAGGGGGTTCCATGTTATTCAATATCAGATATTTTTTCAATACACAAAAATTCTCTTGGGTTAATTTCAACATATATTCAAAAAGTGCACTTGTAGATGGTTCAAAAAAAAGAAATTGAATCATATTAAAATAATGTTTTTGTTATCTCATTGACCCCGTTCTCATTACGAGATTAGAAAGTGGATTGTGCTATCGTGGGGTGCGCCAGGGAGGTCCACTGGCACGCCAAGGGTTCACACCCGTAGAGGGTAGCGTGATATATCTTAGCACTCTCTGCACAGTTAACTGTGAATAGGCGCGCTCTAGATCGCATATCGTGGACCACCCCCCAGAGGTGGTCCGCTTTGGGATCGTTGTGGACCCTCCGTGGATCGCGCCGAATCGAAGTAGCCGCGTTCTTACCTTACAGGTGGCGCGATCGCGCTATCCCTTGTAATGAGAACAGGGTCATTGTCTACATGTCCTCATATTCTTGACTATTTCATTTCAGAACAAAAATATCAAATAACAAACAAATTGAGGCAGCCTGAAAAAGGGAGGGAGGGATGAGAACCTAGAAATTATTTCTATTCAGCCTTACACAGGTAATCATATAAATGAGTAGAAATTAATTTTACAATTTAAGTTTGATAGCAATAAGGTAGCTCTAGCAAGTATTTTAGGTACATAGTTTGAATCAGTGTACCCAATAGAAATTGAAGAGAAGAGAATGAAACACTTGGTTTTGGCCTCAACAATGCTTTATAATTTTCACCTCGATTTAAAAAAAAAAAAAAATAAGAGTAGGCTATTTTGGCACTGTCAGTATGACTGTGTAAAAATAACTTTTATAGTAAAAATCTTGACATCAATACTATAAGTAATGAGGTCTAGTGGATCATCCTTCATCGCACATCATCCCACGGAATTTTGCACAATACATGTACATGTACATGTAGGTCAACCTCCCCATTGGCATACACTTGTCACACATGGAAATTTATATCAGTGGAATCCGTGCAGACACAAAGGGGGAGGCACAAATTTGGAACAAAAATCAGGGGGACATGTACAAAATTCAATAATAGAAAAGGGGGGGGGGGGGGGGGGGGGCTCAAAAACAGAAAACGGTGTTCCTGTCCAAAACTATTGAAAAATTTACATGTAACTCATCTATACAATATTGAACCACCGCTCTATATTTAAAATCACAAATCAAAGGAGTCTAAGAAGAACAGGGGAGGGGCAAAAAAGAAAAATTAAATTTTAACCAAGTGGGAGGGGCATTGCGCTTGAAGGGGCCACATTGAAAGAAAAAAAAAATTAAAATAAGTGAGCTGATGATGTCACACCTCACTTTTCCTTATGTAATTTATCATATGATATTACAAATATTTCATGCTCCAAGAATGTAAACCATGGTTTGACTCCTCATGGAATGTGTAAGAACATCATTACTTTAACTTATTTTTATACGAGGGAGAGATTCACATCTATAAAAATTGAAATATTTAAAATTTCATATAATGAAATACATACATGTAAGGAAAAGTGAGTGTGTGACATCATCGGCTCACTCATTTGCATACAGCTCATGTTATGTACTGTATATCACTGTTTTGTGAAACTATGAAAAAATTTTTAAAGTCGTAACTTTCTTATTTTTTATATCCGATTTCAGTGAAATTTTCACTGTTATGCTTGTTAATTTTACTCCATTTGTTCAAATCAACTTGATATTAGGGTGGACTTGGCCTTTAATGTTCCTGTACAGTAATTTTCTTTAAAACCTTAAAACTTTCTTCAAAACCTTAAAACTTTCTTCAAATGAATGCACCAGCTTTCATAATACAATTAGATGAATGCAAAGTTTTGAAATGTATACTCGAATGCCTGAGTTGTCTACAACCCTGTGATGTTGACATCTGACTATGCCTTATTGTAAAATCGTGATATTGAAAAAAAAAATGAATAATCAATATTGAGTTTTGCCATTATACATGTACAATGTATCACCTTCAAACAATAGAAAATATTGTTGATATTGAAAAATATTACCAAAATTTAGAAATGATTAATAAAATGAACTCTCATGAATTATCATAAAAGAAATTCCATATGAACTGTGAAGGATTATCTTATCCCATAAAGTGGGAAAGTGTTAATAACATTTCTGGGTTACTACCAAAGCCTTTGCCCTTTGATATATTTTGTTCAACAAAGTTACCAACTCACATTTAGCTACTACATGTAGACAATAGGAACATTAAATTTCTTGTTCTTATAATTTTTGTAATAATTTTTTTTTTTATTTATAGCAATCAGTGGCGCAAATCCATTTTGAAATACGGAGAGGTCACCACATGATTTAACTTTTGTACCTGTCCAAAATGTCCGAAAATTTTCTGACAAGCCAAAAAAAAAAAAAAAAAAAAAAAAAAAAAAATGATCCACATTTTGTGTGTGTGTGTGTGTGTGGGGGGGGGGGGGGATTGGCGTATCTTCAAAATAGTGAGGGGGGGGGGGGGGGACATGTCCCCCTGTTCCCCCCCCCCCCACCCTGGATTTGCACCCATGATAGCAATGGTAATTTTGCAGCATTGCCTCTTGACTTAAACAGGAAGTCCACCCTGCTATTATACTACATTGTAGTTTAACAAAAGCAGAAAAATAATTAAGAAACAGATTATTGAAAATTTGAGGGAAACATCTCATGAAAAATATAAGGAAGTAAATGCAAAGTGGCAACTATGTGACATATCTTTCAAGTTGATTTGTGTGAAAGCAGAAAAATAAGAAAAACAGGATGATGAAAGTTTCAAAAATAATGGACATAAAATAAGAAAGTTATGAATGTTGTAATAGTGAGATCACTATTACTATGCGAATCTCAAATTGGCTATTTGGTGAGTTACATGTAATTGTGACATATTCCCAGTTAACATAAAGCTGTATTAATTTCTAGTTTTCTCTTAAATTTATGCACTAACCTTGGGGCAGTACTCAAAATATACTGTAGATAGCATATTGTTGGGGACCTCCAAATCCTAGAGTAGGGGTCTAGTACATTTTGAAAAATTGACAATTTTTGTCATTTTGTGTGTTGGAGCAAATGGGAGCGTTATGTCCACCGCTACACGTCATCACAGTGACCTTATTGATTCGGCCAAATTTCCTTACTTGTATGTTTATTGATTATAAATTTTAAAAATTCATAACTCGTGTATTGCTTGCAAGTCTGATTTCAGTTTAACGGCCACCATTTACAACTCTGATTTTTTGAAAATGAGGAGGGGGTTCCATGTTATTAAAGATCCCCTGCAACCCAAATGCAAATTGATTTCTGTTGATGTTTTGATATTTTGTTATTCAAACATTAAATATGTTTCATAGATTTTTAAATATTTTTTGAAATCATTTTCTCAAGCATGCTAAGCTCCACCCTAAAAAAAAAAAAATGCTCCAGATCTCATTTCTGCAGTGACATCTTCTGTCAGTCATTAGTGAGCTAAGGAGAGACAGTCATGTAGCTTTGCCAGAGATGACCATCTGTTCTAATAGACCATACAATGCCTACATACATGTAGCAGTTGCTATGTCAGACATGCTGTAGCATCACCAGGAAAGGAACTGTAATGAGGTATTGTTTGAAAGCAGGCAATTCTATTGTGAGCATGTGCTGAGCTGGGGCAAGTTACATTCCACTGTCTATTGTAGAATGTTAGTGTAACTGACTGATGATTGACAGATGATGTCATTGCAGGAATGAGATCTGGAGCTTGTTTTTAGGGTGGAGCTTAATTAGGTTGGGAAAAAAATTTAAAAAAACATTTAGAAATCTATGATACATATCTAGATGTTTGAATAACAGAATATTAGTTGCATGCATCCCAGCATATCAACATCAATAAACTTGCATTTGGTTGCAGGGGCCCTTTAATATTGATATTTTTCTGATACACAAAAATGCCATTCAGTCAATTTCAACATCTTTTTCAAAAATTTAGTTTCACTTGTAAAGTCGTATATAGAATATGCTAAAGTAAAGGCTCAAGACATGGGGAAATTAATGGTTTTTATTGTCTCATTGTCTAGATCTATAACTTTAGATGTCCTCATATTCTTATTTATATCTAACAACATTGTCATTAACAAGTTAGATGATTGATAGATCTAGACTATTTCATTTCAGAACAAGACAAATACATGTAGATCTAGTCTAACTTAGTCTTTAGTCTTAGAATAGAACTAGATTCTAACGTTAGACTCTAAAATTGAGGCTGCCCCCCAAAAAAGGAAGGAGGGGACGAGAAATGAGGAATTCATTTTATTCGTCCTAATGGATAACCATGGCATTGCACTGGGACCGCACTGATGAATGGCGTTTTTTTTGTGTGTGTGTGTTTTTTTTGTTTTGTTTTTTTATTGTTTTTTTTTTTTTGCCCCCTCCCCATTTCTCGCCTTCCTTCCCCACTTTCGTTAATGATAAACCTACCGTACCAATAAAAACTGTCGGTAAAGTTGGTTGGCAGATTGCTCCTTTTTCTGTCTTGCCAGCTCAGACATGAAGAGAACAAACGTTCGAAGTCAGGCTGCTAGTAACTTGCCGAGGTGTCAATAGCGAGTATGTTAATTGGTCAACATTCTCATTACTTGTCCGGACACACAGAAGCAAAGTCGAGGGCCGGCAGGTGCCAGCAAGGCCAGCGCACAGGTACGGGCCTACCGTTACGGTGGAGAAGTCAGTCAGTACTTCTTGGTCAGTGACAGTATACCGGTAGTAGATTTTCGAGGTCTCCTGATTACATTAAATGCCACAACGAAGTGCGTTTACGTTAGCCTTCTCGAGAGAGAGGGGAAGAGAAGAACGATTATGTTCATTGAAAAAAATCTTCAGTAGATACAGTTTGTAGGTGTCACCCTCGTACCGTACCGATATCTCGCTTTCTTTCTTTTTTTTTTCTAGATGCTTTTTTTGGCTTTAAATTTTTTTGTGAAGATATATATAATCGGCATGCTGACAGAAGATGGCGCTGTTCTATTATGGGGCCAAAGAGATTCGATCATGCCCTCCGATGATATACTGGTATTCTGAAAACTGTTTTATCTCAAATATTGTTGTATCTCCACACTTAAGATAAAACTTACAACAGCTTCTAGCTCGGGGAGGGGGGGGGGGTATGTCCCATTGAGGCCTGTACGGCATTCGCGTCCATGACTTTCTGAAAAGCACCCTAAACGAGGATTTAAGTCGAGAGGTTATCCATACCCTATTCAGGGAAACCCGCCAAAACTTCTACATTTTAGATCCTTAACAGGGAATTTTTTAGATTTTGGATAGTATTTTACACCCTATTCGAGGATTAGTTCTTCTTGGCCCTTTTTTGGCCAAAAAGGAAGAGTTAAGAACAAAATTTTTACTTTGGAACACATTAGAGGCCTATACAGAATGATGTTTTCATTGAAAGAATAGGAAAGAACCTTTTTGGATTCATGAAAAAGTATTCACGGGAAGATTTTCAGATCGGCGCTACTCCTGACCAGCTCCCGACTGCTACTGTCAAATTTCCTACCCTTTTCGACGATCTTTTCTCATCACTACTAGTGAATTTGATACCCTTTTTTCAGAATTGTCCTGTTTTTGATACCCTAACGAGATCCCCAGGTTACCCGTTTGGTGGTGAAAAATCAAACCCTTTTTACTCGTTTTCATGGACGCGGATGCCGTACAGGCCTCACTGAGACATATCCCCCTGGGACTTCTAGCTGTTGTATCTCAAGATCTCGGCAAATTTTCTAGCTCAGAATCAGACACTACATGCTCGAATAGCAAGATGGAGACTGTGAGTGATTCAACATCTCATAGAGAAGACATTTTGAAGAAATTACAGGATGAATTCGATGATTTTACATCAATATGTGACTTGGTTCGAGCAGAAGAGGATGAACTATTATGTTAATTAATTATTGCAGTCCAATAGCGCATGGCACATTATAGCTAGAAGCTGTTGTAAGTTTTGTTGTAGTTACCATGGAAGATGTGAGTACGCGATATTGGTGATGCTCCCCATGCAAGATTTTAACACCCCTCCCCTCCCCCTGATGATGGAGAACTTGGAATCCCTATGTCTCCTTTTCTACGTATTGACTTTTATCGTTATCACAATAGCACACTCTGTCAATATACATGCTCTTGAAGTTGAACCACATCTGCACCGAACAAAATAAAATAGAACATAAAACAACAAAAAACGACATGTTAAATCCTATTCATAACATAGGCCTATATGCCGCCTATTATTATCAAAAATATCTCGAAGTCTCCTGGACCAGATGAGTTTCACCCTCGGGTGCTGCGTGAGATTGCTCCAGCCATAGCTGGCCCTTTGAGTGTTATTTTCCAAACTTCTTTGCGGAGAGGAGTGGTTCCATCAGACTGGAAATCAGCAAATGTTAATTAGTGCTGTTTTAAAGAAAGGTGATATGATAGGTCGCTGCCGTCAAACTGTAGACCCATTAGTCTTACATGTATAGTGTGTAAGCTTATGGAATCAATGATTCGTGATGAGATTCTGGATCATATGACTATGAACAAATTATTTAGTGTCAAGCAGTATGGTTTCTTGCCTGGTCGTTCAACAGTGCTCCAACTGATAAACGTATAGTTGATGAATGGTCTAGCGCTCTGGAGGAAAATGGGTCAATTGATGTGATTTATTTAGATTTTATGAAGGCCTTCGATAAGGTGCCCCACCGTCGGCTGCTTGCCAAGATTAGAAGCCATGGCATAAGTGAGTTGGTCGGTGGTTAATTGGATTGAGGCATTTCTAGTTGGGAGAAGACAGCGTGTATGTGTGAATAGAGAGTTTTCCAGTCGGGGTCTTGTCGCGAGTGGAATTCCACAAGGTAGTGTTCTTGGGCCTGTGTTGTTTGTGTTGTATATAAATGATCTACCTGACACTATTTCCGAGAGTAGTGTTTATCTATTTGCTCAGATTTTCAAGTATATTAGAGATGAAAATGATTCAAGCCTCAAATTAATTTTTTTTCCCACGAGGGCCATTTTTCAAATTTACCCCCCAAAAAGAGCCCCCGTCACTTTTCTCACGGGGGCTCTTTTTGTGATGACAGGGGCTACATTTTGTGATGGATTTTTTTCATTGATTTAGCAGATACCCTCCGGTGAATACAGTCTTACAATCATTTAATGATTCCTTACCACTTTGCTTAATCTTAAATGTTATCTGTACTATCTAGCAATTATTTTTGTAATATAATATTCTGAATGCTGTCAAACAAGTTTCAATAATGTATGATACAGCTGTTATGTACATGTATATGTATATGGTTCTTGGCACTAAGCCCGTTTCGAGTACTCGATTAACCGTGTACTCGCCCGACAGGGTCACTACACGACTAATGAAATTTCCATCGACTACTCGGTAACATAGTTGGAACTTGTGAATAACCCCCAAAACCTCTAATTCAGAATGAAATATAGAAATTTAGCACTTAATTGTTAGTTCTAAGATATTTCAATGTCATTTGAATCAATAAAATTCACACGAGAGCGTTTCTTTTCGGTAGCTAAGTTCTCGAGGATCGAGAAGTAAACACAAAGTCTGGCTGTGTATGCTCCCGCTACATCGGAAGCTGGAGTTACATGTATAAGCGGGTGTGTACGTGAGCCAGTCGCGCACACATCGGTCAACGCGATGTACACCGTATAGCTCACCGTGTAAGCGAGCTCCTATCAAGTTTTTGTAAAATTGAAAGGACGCGTATCATCAGCACATAATATTTTCAGGATAGTAATAGATGAAAACAAAACGACACTCAAATACTTCTTACTTGCTAACGCGCGCTTGTTCGTTGCCCGATGCACGAGCATGCCCATGTCGATTTGACGAGGGCATTGGATTTGATGTCGATCGCACGCTCAGAATGTGCACAATTTCAATACGGAGAAAGGTGAATGGGATTTCGTGTACTAAAACGCTCCGAACCCAACTGTAAGTTCCGGCAGAGCTATCCATACAGAGAGTCCTGACACTGGAGGTCGCTTCTGATTGGTCAGTCATTTCATGGAGCTTCAAAAAGTTCCCTCTCATAGAGAATGTACGCGAAAGGGAACTATTTGGGAGCTCCATGATCCGCCATGTTTTAAACAAAGACCGCGTACGCGCATGCTTATTATGCGCGTGTCACAACTCTCTCTATCAACGCGCTCTGAGTTCCGGGTACGAGCGCCACCTCTTGGTGACTGGTAAACAACTGCAATGTCATGATTACGACTGTGATGAAAAGGGGGAAGGAAATGACGATCTATTTAGCTTTATTTTACCTTGATTTTAATTTAGTCTTCACGAAAGTAGGTAGGAGGAGAAAATTGGCATTGTTCTGAATTTTATAACCAACGCTGATCGTTTGACGGGGGCGATTTTTTTAGTTGCTCATGAAAAAATCGCCCTCGTAATTTTTCTCACGGAGGCGATTCTGTACGCTACGGAGGCGAATCGCCCGTCGCCCCCGTGTATTTTGAGCGCTGAAATGATTATATTGCCCTTCAGAGGGATCTTGATATAGGCTCCAATGCTGGTCTGACAAATGGCTACTAAGATTCAACCCTAAGAAATGTAGTGTTCTCACCATTGGTAACTCCCAGTCTGCCCCAGCAAGGCTATTTGTGTGTAATATGACATGTGATAATTCACCAAGTGCCCTCATGCAAGTGTCATCTGAGAAAGATTTGGGAGTGGTGATTGATGATAAGCTGAATTTTGAAGAACATTTTCATACAAAGATCAATAAGGCAAACAGTCTAATGAATTTAATCAGACGAACCTTTGTTTATTTAGATAAGGAAAATTTCTCCCTTTTGTACAAATCGCTTGTTCGCCCTCAAATAGAGTACGCTCATGCTGTGTGGAGCCTCCACCTAAAGAAACATATCCATGCTTTGGAAAATGTCCAAAGAAGAGCGACTAGATTAGTCCCAGAGTTAAAGGGGCTGCCTATGCACAACGATTGAGACAGTTGAATATCGCTACTATAGCTTACAGGAGGGCTCGAGGTGATATGATTGAAATGTACAAGATTTTTAATAAATGCGATTCTGATGTAACACCAAATCTTGTATTACAATCCAGAGATCAGACAAGAGGGCATAGTAAGAAATTTTTTATTCCTAGGACCAAAACTCAGAGATACAAAAATTCTTTTTATGTACGAATACGTAACCATGGAATAATCTCTCCAACGACACCATTACTGCCCCGAGTGTGCACAGTTTTGAAGTAGCTTTGGATAGGTGCTGAAAAAGTGAGCCGATTAAGTACGACTATGAGTCGCCTGCACCAGGAAACGATACATCTTAAAAAGGAAGAACTTGGAACTGAATACAGAGGCCTAGTGCCTGCGTTCAGTATCTTCCCTAGGTATCCCTATGGTATCCCTATGGTATATCCTGGTCTCGACCTTCAAACGTCTACCACAGAGCCACATTGACTTGAGAACTTTTATAAACAAGATTTAATCTGCCCATTGTACTCCTCTTCATAAGGGAGCATAGAGATCCTATATTAGAATCCATAAAAGATCTCTCATGTTAGTGTCAGAGCGCGTTGAAAGAGAGAGTTGTGAAACGTGCATGATAAGCATACGCGTACGCTGTCTTTGTTTAAAACCATGGCCGATCATGAGCTTCTAGTAGTCCCCTCCACCTCTCACTTACATTCTCTATCACGTACATTCTCAATGGGAGAGAACTATTTGAAGCTCCATAAAATGACTGACCAATCAGAAGCGACCTCCAGTGTCGCGACCACTGAAGTCTATGAGAGTTATAGAGTTCAGTGGTCGCGACTCTCTGTATATATAGCTCTGGTTAGTGTCGGTGCTTATACATAAATTCAAATTCAAATTCAAATTTGTATTTTATTTCATTTCCAACAGAAAAAAAAAGATAATGACTTTACAGATATTATTACAGAAAATGTGAAAAATATATGTACAAATTCATTTTTCTTAATAAGTGTACAAGTACACTGAACATGCATATAAATAAATTATGATAATGAATTATTAAAAGAAATTCATAATTTCTGAGGAAATACAGAGAGTCGCGACACTGGACGTCGCTTCTGATTGGTCAGTCATTTCATGGAGCTTCAAATAGTTCCCTCCCATAAAGAATTACGTTAAATGGAACTATTAGCAGCTCTATGATTCTCCATGTTTTAAACAAAGACAGCGTACGCGTATGCTTGTTATGCGCGTGTCCCAACTCTCTCATTGCACTCTGGTTAGTGTCAGAGCGCGTTGAAATCGACCTCCAGTGTCGCGACCCTCTGTATGTATAGCTCTGGTTAGTGTGATATAGCGCCCGCCATCTATGTGAGTGAATCGTCCACATTATTAAAGGAGAATGAAACCCTGGGGAAATATCCATTTTAACGAAAAGAGAGTATAGAGAGAAGCAATTTAAAAAAATTTCCATCAAAATCGGTTATGAAATGAAAAGGTTATGAAAGTTTGAAAAGTCTCAATTTACTTTCTATGCCGATCCTCAAATTGGCAAGTTGTTTTAATATGGCAGGTTTAGTAGCCAACTCTCAATATGTTTTATACACAAAATTTCATATCCCCCATTATCTCTAAAGATGCTGCTTGTCTTTTTGTGAACTCAACATAATGTTGTGTCAAATACATTTTCCCAAGATATATCTTGAGCTAAGAAGGAGACAAGCTGCACCTTGAGAGATAATGGCGAAAATATGAAATTTTGTTTACAAAACATATGGAGAGTTGTACTACTAAACCTGTCACTTTGTAGCAACATTGCCAATTTGAGGATCGCCATAGAAAGTAAACTGAGACTTTTCAAACTTCCATAACTTTCTCATTTCATAACCGATTTTGATGGAACTTTTTAAAAACTGCTTCTCTCTATCATCTCTTTTCATTAATTTGATTTTTCCCAAGGGTTTTATACTCCTTAATTTAATCAGGAAAAATTCCAGACTGCTCATATTTTGATAAAATATTTCAGTGGTGATGATGTAATAATCAATTATGTAATGTCAGTAAGGGCTACGGGAGTCAATTTGCCCCATTCCAGTTTAAATGGTTGGGAAGAGCTTGTCCATTCTGCCCCTCTCCATGCTCCCGGTACTATTTTGCAATGACTGAATGTTTTGTTTTGTTTTATTTCATTTTCATTTTCATTTTGTTTTACTTTTTTGATAAATTCATTTAACAATAGATGGTCTACAATCCTATCGGCACATGTTTGAATGGTTTACATTTTGATTGCCATGTAGGATTGTATGCCCATGTTATATCATCAACTCGGTTCATATCAGGGCTTTACTCATGGGCATATTCCTGATTTTTTTTTTTTTTTAAATAATGGCGTATACTATATTCAATTAATCATTTTTCTGGAACATATAATAATGATTATTATAATGATAATATCGGGCATTTTTTATACGTATATAAGGTGCTCAAGGCGCTCCAATTACCCCGGCTCTAGCCAGGCTATATACCAAAATCGGTGCTCACAGCATTCAAGGAATTCCTTCTACCGGTACCAATTTAACACCTGGGTTGAGAGTGGCAAGTGTAGATTAATGTCTTGCCAAAGAACAGTCTAGTGCCGTGCCGGGGTTACAACCCACGACCTTCGCATCTCCAGTCAATTTAAGTGTTTAAACCAAAAATTATTTCACCCCATTACTCTGTTTAGACGAAAACAGAACCTCTAGTTAGAACAAACTATTCTGTACTATTTCCCCCTAAACCTGGAAGAAAGCATTTTATTCACTCATAGAGAGAGGCAGAGGGGGCACGGGAAACGCGCCCCGGTATATTTTGAGTAAAAACGAAGATAAAAGGAAAGAGAGGGAGAGAGAGAGAGAGAGAGAGAGAGAGACGATAGGACGCTCCCTCGTATGCACCCTCCCCATAATCAGTGGCATTCTTAATTCGCATTTTCTCAGTCGATCAAGTATACCACCGATGTCCCCGCCCACCCCCCCGCATGTTGCCACTGTCCTGGACCCCGTATGTTACACA
Organism: Heliocidaris tuberculata; assembly: GCA_025618425.1. Classification (NCBI taxonomy): domain Eukaryota; kingdom Metazoa; phylum Echinodermata; class Echinoidea; order Camarodonta; family Echinometridae; genus Heliocidaris; species Heliocidaris tuberculata. The sequence goes on from CM046848.1 coordinate 13,993,269, forward strand.
CCTTTATTCACAGCCTAATGATTGAATTACAAATTCCAGTGTCTTGTCACAAGTATCAGGAAGTAACAATAGTTTCTTCAATACAAATTCGCATAAAATCCCAAGAAAAAATCTCAAACTCCTTTATTTTCAAGCGTTGTCCAGTGATTCAGACGTGGACTAGGTCAATGAACTTTGTTGTAAAAGGATTTTTGTTCATGGTTGAAAGTTTAAGCTACATGGGTGTTTGTGAAATATAATTGTTGATAGTGAAGTTTGCTTCTGTTACGTGCAATGTCGAGATTTGTTTCAATAAAATGACTCATGTGCTGTAAGAAAATGGTGTCGATAGACAGTTCTGTGATAACTCCTTGGATAGACTCAGTGTAATCTTCACTTGTGCAACAGATGAAAGACCTTTAACCTCTGATAAAGTCCCACGCGCCTATCTTGGCAAATTGAATCAATTTCTCTCCTGAACTTTATTGTGTCTGAGCACTACGTGAGACATCTGAGCTTGGAATTCAAGACATTTACGTTAAACACTGTGTTTTTGTACATCTGTGTTTTTGTACATCTCAATTTTTTTAATTTCTATTCGGGAAAAAAAAAAGTTTAGAAGGACGAGAATCCATTTCAGGAGCCAAACTTTTCTGTCGAGGACTAGAGGGGAGATGACGTGAGTTTATATGTGAGTCCTGCTGAGTCGGAAATTGAACGTGCAAGAGATTGTGGGCGACCAAAGAAATTTAAACAGTATACATGTACATGTATTTAGGTAGCGTCGTAGACTAATGTGATGAATCTGGTCGTTGCGGGCAGTGGTCAAATAAATAAAGTTTCAGGGTTGAAATGCCCGGTGTTTCCGAGGGTAATTTTTGTCCCTGATCTGGAGCGGTATATTCTCATCAAGTATACTAGTAGAACAGGAGACGATCAACTGTTCGGTCGTGCGCTCTGTTTCAGTGAGAAGTCTCAGCGTCAATGTAGGACTTATGGTTCTGAAGTTTGGGATCTATAATTGAATTGGTAGTGAAACTTATTGCTTAGTTGACCTCTGTATGCATATGGTCAAGATGTGTCACCAAAATGGACAACTGAGTGTAAACCTGCTCTTACTGCTAGGGATTCTATTCGTAGACTGTCCGCCTGTTCTTACTGAGTTACGTGCAGGATGGGTAGGAAGGGGTAGTAAGGTGGAGGAAACAAGAGCTCATCCTTACAGAGCGCCTGGTCTCACACAGGACCACTCTTCGTCAGCGGATATAATGCTTGGTGACGAAGGAACTCCAGATCCCGGAAAGGTCGTATTCTATCGTCGTAGCTATACGGCTACGATCAGAGAGGATGCTGTCATTGGAGAAACTGTTCTTACATTGCGAGCTTTCTTCCGAGATCAACGGACGTCTGTAGGTATGATAATATTCTTTTCTCATCTTGTTGTACGGCACATGCTCCGACGACATTGCTCCGCCGCCAAATCCTATAGAGTCTAACCGACTTCTTAACTTCAACTCTGAACCAAGCACTCTATCTAACCCTAACCCTTAGGCCTAAACCTAAACCTAATCTAAAACCTAAGTGCGACCCTAACTCTTACCCCAACCTATATCTTTGACGAAATAAATCCAGGGGAAACTGTCGCTGGAGAAAAAGTCGGATCATACCTAATGTCTTTCACTCAATGCAAAACATATTTATAAATATCAATAAACTCTAGTAGCAAGCTCATACGATTCAGCTACAAGATCATCAATTCTGGAAAAGTGTGTCAAATTATTCTACTAAATTTTCTTTAAATCAGTGTAGGATAATGCAAGAAAAGGTTGATGATACCGTGAGTGTGAATTTAAATTCAGATGAATGAACATTTGTGTTGAGGGATTAATCATTATGTATCTCTATTGCCCTTTGTATAGACACCTTGACATTATTTAAGTATAACGGGTAGGGATAATTATGAAGCCGCTCATGGTTACAGAGTCACAGAGATATCATTCTAACTGTATATAGTCCAAGACATACCGTTTATTTAGTTTTTGTTTATTTATATATAGAATGTCCAGTATATATAATCCCATGTAGTCCCTCTCTAGCTATTGTAACTGTTTTGAGACAACTGAGGCAACTGCAAAATAGTATAATTTTAGCATGAACACTCTCCCACCTTAGATTACAAAAGTCATCATTTTGACAGCGTTCTTTTATTAACGTATCTTATGCGATCTCCAGACCAGCCTACCTCAAGGGACATGACATTGGCACAGTCTGCAACACAAGTAAAAAAAGAGAGTACTATTTTAGGATATGGAAACCGGGTATTTCTTCCTGCTCGATAGAAAGAGAGAAGGGGGTGGGGCAGAAGGAAGAGAGAGAGAGAGAGAGAGAGAGAGAGAGAGAGAGAGAGAGAGGGGGGGGGATCGAGTGAGGTGACAGAGAGAGAGGGAGACCAGAAAGGAGAGATAGAAAGAGAGAGAAGGGTGTGAAGAGATAGGGAGAGAGGGGGGGGGGGATCGAGAGGGTTGATATAGGGAGAGAGATAGGAAGAGGGGGTGATGGAGAGAGAGGGGAGGGAGTGAGTGTGAGGAGGCGAACGAAGGAGTGATAATATATTTAGAGAGAGGGGGGAGGGTAGAAAGAAGAGATAGAAAGAGAGAGGGGGTGTGAAGAGATAGAGAGAAAGAGAGACAGAGAGAGAGAGAGAGAGAGAGAGAGGGTGGAGGAAGGGAGAGAGCGATATATGTATGTATATATATATATATATATATATATATATATATATATATATTATATATATATATATATATATATATATATATATATATTGTTATCTGTGATAACTTGGGTAAACCAAGGAGGTACTATAGGCAAGCCTTGGGTAAACCAACTGTTTTGCTCAGTATTTGACATTGAACCACTTATTTGCAGTCTGTGGTTTATCACTTAAAGGTAGGTCTTCCTATATAGTATGATTCTGAATTGCAATGGAATAATAATGCATTATAATCTATTTCATAGCAAACATATATGAAGCATGCTGTAAAATCTTTTGGAGAAATATTTTGCCCTGTGTCTTTATTCTCGTTTATCTCCTTTTTCATGCTTTTCGTGCATTTTATAGTCATTTCGATTAAAGAAGTGTCTTTGATTCATAAATTTACACGTACACTATGTCCTACTTTGTGGTGAACTTGTGGGTTTTGTGGTTTTTGTTTCTCAATCGGGTCTCTTTCTCTGTCTCTCTGACACAACAAAAATTGGGTGACGATGATCACTAGAGGACTGATGACAAACATATTGTATACAGTAACTATCTCTTTCACCTTGATAACAGAATATATGGTAAAGCACAAAACAAAACAACGAGCATTAATTTTGAAGATTTTTCAGTGCGTCATGATGCGATTCCATATTAGAAAAAGGACATTGTGGCTATGATCCCCATTTCCCAGCTACTATTAATTTTACCGAAGGTATGATTGTTTGTTTGTTTGTTTGTTGTTGTTGTTGTTGTTGTTGTTGTTGTTTTTTTTTTTGGGGGGGGGTGGTGATTAGAGTGCTACATTAATTAATGGTAGTTAGAGTGATAAGCCCCTAAACAAAAATATTTAAAAACCCAGTACGATATTGCCATTGACGATTGTTTCTTCCTTATCACTGTACATGCTATATGACCGCAATATTCATGGAAATTATTTGTACCGTCAATATAGGCTGGAAAATGTTGTTCTTGTAGTCGGTAATGTCCTCGTTTATGGTACTTACTGTATTTCTAGTAACAGTGACATATTTATTATTATCTTTTATTATTATTTTCATCATTATTATTACTATTACTATTATTATTATTGTTATTTTGAATAAGTATTGCTAACGCGTGTCAGTGGTAACGCCCTCATATGTACTTATTTCTTTTAACCGGTCGTTTTTTTCATAAAGTATTTCACACGAGCGTCAGTCGTAATGCCCTCGTTTATAGTGGGACCTTGTCTCTTTCTAGTTACAATGTCCTCGTTGATAGTACTTTTTATAGTAACATTAACAGAGTTACTTTCTTGATTTCACACTCATGGTAGTAGAGGATGGAGGAGTTGGTATGGAGTGGTAGTATGTTGAAGTTTAATATAGCATGTAACAATTTTCATGATTATAAAATTATGCTGGAAATCGTTGTCGTAGAAATTTGGTTCGTTTATAGTATTTATTTCTAGTAACAGTGACAGAGTTATTATATTTTTCATAAAGTTTTTTACACGCCTGTCATTTGTAATGTCCTCGTTTATACTACATCTTTCTAGTTACATGAACAGATCTATTTCCTTATGAAATATTTCACACGCGTGTCAGTGGTAATGTTCTCGTTTGAAGTACAGTTATTTCTAGTAAAACTGGCAGAGTTATTTTCTTATAAAGTATTCTGTATGCTTGTCAATAGTAATGTCCTCGCTTATATAACTTGTTTGTAACATTGTCAAATTTATTTTTTTTATGCCCACTCGTGTCAGTGGTAATGTCTTCGTTTATAGTAGGCCTACTTCTTTCTAGTGACATTAAAGCATTCCACTTGTAATAATGTCCTCTCTTATAGTACTATTTCTAATAGTACTATTTCTAATAGTACGTAGGCCATAGTAACATTGTCATAGTTGATATTTTCTTGATCTCACACAGTCACGTGTTTGTGGAGGATTGAGTACATGTAGTTGATATGAAAGGTAAAAGAGGATTGGTAGATATTTGAAGCCTGGCATGACTGTATGTACCTGCTGACTACAAACACCTTCAAGTTCAGTGGCTGACCCGATGGCAAGGTCTCACTGAGATTCAATCATGTCTCTCGCTCTTGGAGACCATAATACATCTATATGAATCTGTTATATTAAACATTGGAAAATATGCCATCCTGAAGACGGGAAGTGAAAAACCTGGTAGGTTGGATAACCTGAACAACATATTATTGCATATAACATTCTATTCTGAATCTCTAGATTACCTGAATAACATTTCGTATATAACATTCTATTCTGAATCTATAATACCTGAACAACATTTCATTGTATATAACATTCTATTCTGAATCCCTATATATCCCGAATAACATTTCATTGTATAAAGCCCCTTTCATAATTGGTCTGCGACCGTTTGCGACCATTTGGTCGCACGACAGGCTGCAACAGGCTTCAATCGCCATCGATCTCATCAGGTCGCAGAAAGGCATTCACAAATGCAACAGCGGTCGTAAAACAAAAGCGACTAGAAGAGACCGTTGCACGAGTAAGTCGCATTTGCTCGCATATGCTCGTGCGAGTGGTCTTGCGTTCACATGCGAGTGTTGCACGAGTGATTGCGAGTGGCTTGACGCCAATCACAATAGTCGCACGATCGATTGCATGGTCGTGCGAGTGGATGTGAGACCATGCTATCGCTCGTGCGATTGAATGAGACCGGTGCAAGTGGTCGTGAGAGTATTCGTGCGAGTGGCGTGGGGTATAAAAACCCCCTCGACAATTGACCGGTAGTCAGTTCAAGTTGGCCTTCTTAATAGTCAAGATGCCAAAGAAGAAAGTTACAAAGAAGAGAAAGTTGTTAGAGAAGGGCCCTGTTGCAGAGGATCATCTCCATAGTCCCCCTATATATACCCCCGAGGAATAGTCGCATACAGTCTCATACAGTCGTGCAACGGTAGTACAACGTTGTAAGATGTGCTGCGATTGGTCGTGCAACAGTCTCATGGTCTTAGCACAATCGCACCCATTCGCAAGACTGGTCGCTATAGGTCGCTAGCGCACGTGCGAGTGTTGCACGACCTCCAGCCCACCCACTGCGACTATTGAGTCGTGCGAACTCTCGCATCTAATCGTGCAACGTTGTGCAACACTCATACCAGAATCGCACGACTGGTCGTACGACCTAATGCGAGTGAATCGATCGCATCTGGTCGTGTCTGGATTTTGAGCATGTTCAAAGTTCAGATGCGACCAGTCACGACCGCCTCAGGTTCGTGCGACCGCCTGCAACGAATGCGAGTGGTCGCAAGACACCAAGCGATCGGTCGTGCAACACCCCGAAAAATCTGTTGCAGGCGGTCGCAAAATGGTCGCAGACCAATTGCGAAAGGGGCTTTAAGCGATCCGATTTCAGAAGAAAATGTAATATCATTTGACAAAGCATTTGAAAACGAAAAATATTTTTGATTGAGGGTCTAAATAGTCATAAAGATAGTAAAATCGATAATACGGCCTTTGCCGAGTTTTTTAGTGGGTGGAATGGCCAAATCGACTCCTAGTCGTAGTGACGTCACAAAAATCGTACGACTGCTAACGATTTGAAACTAATTTTGCCCTTATTCCTTGTGGAAAGCTGACGGCTCACCCAAACCCCATGTTTAGTATTCATACTACTTTTCAGAATCTGAATAGGATAGATTTCATATGTTAAAATGCCAACATTTAATGCCAACATTTAATGCCATAGTGATTTATTTCACAAATCCGATCGCAGACAAATCGTAAGGTGTGTGGTGGCCTTTACATTCTATTCCGAATCCTTATATCATCTGAGTAACATTTAATTCTATATAACATTCTATTCTGTATCCTTAGATTACCTGAATAATATTTCATTTTATATAACATTCCATTCTGAACCCTTAGATTACCTGAATAACATTTAATTCTGTATAGCATTCTGTTCTGAATCCTTATCACCTGAATAACATTTTATTGTATATAATAACATTCTATTCTGACCTCTTGGATTTTATGACAACATTATCAACTGCTTTTTGCATTATATATCTATTAGGGTCATCTGCATGGACAACACTGTTGTATGATTCATTGCCTGGAATTTTCTTTTCTGACTTCTTATTCTGACTTCTATCTTTCATTTCGTGCCTCTGCATTTCGCAAACGCACAAGGGGAAAATGCCACAATGAATTACCAATGTAATTTTGCAAGATGTTTGTTCCTATTGTTGTTTTTTCGGTTGGAGGTTTTTATAGGTACGTGTAAAAATGTTATTTTGAAGTAGGTGGTGGCACATTAAAGTTGTGTTGTTTATGGTGATTTTTGTTTTGTAAAGAGAATCAGACATTTACTTTGCTCCGGGGTTTCTTCACGTCAAAGAAATAGGGTTAAGACTTGCAATTTGATTTGAGGTTAGGTTTAGGGTCAAGGTTAGGCATAATAATGCATGCAGGGTTAAAGTTTGGAATTCGACGAGTGTTAGAGATTGACCGTAGTGAAATTGTAGCCGGAGCATGTGTTGTACAATCGATCTCAAGATTAAGGTTGAAGGTCTTTGAAATACTTGGTGGAAGATGAGAGTGATCTTCAGCTAAAGTTACTATTGAACTTCAGAAAGTACGCATTTAATAAAGAAAACAGTCCGAGAGGTTAGGGGAAGCAAGATGACATACGGAAGGTGACAATGGTATCGAGTTCCTTTGAAAATTTATATAGTTGAAATATAATGTTATTAATACGAATAAGAGTACGAATACAATTCTTATTAGACATAGGACCAACATTGATTTTTTTTTTTTTTTTTTAAACAAACGTCTGTTAATATTCTTCTTTCTTCTTATATTTTAAGACAAATCAATAAATGATTCAGTTTCTAATATGACCATGGATATTAAGTGAACAGTAGTTTAAAAGAGTGTAGATGTACATGGTGACGTACAAAAGGCTGCTACTGAGAAGGGGAGTACAGAATCTGTTTTTTAAAAATCGTTTGAATAATGAAAGATGTCTGCATTTGATTTTAGAGAGACAGTTTGATAATAATTATCACTTCTTTTGCACCTTTTAAACCCCACCCCAATTGTGAACTTCACGGGTTTACACATTTAGATATGCATTCGGTTAGAATGCTATTATCAGATCTTGCTCAATGAGGCAAAATTTTGGGAGTCCTGGGATTTTGTTCTTGTAAATCAGATTTCCAGATTTGTAGAGAAAGGTATACCGAAATAATACGAATGCCATGAGATTCGGCTCTGCTTTAGGATTTGATTTTCTTTGATATTACTGAAAATATTTCCAACATTCACATTCATCCCTTACTTATCCACTCATTTGAGATGAAGTTTTACGCGCATTTACAAAAGGATGAATACCATTGTCCTTGAGTTCATAACCAATACATTTTGACCCTCCTCACCCCAAAAGAAACCGACTTGAAAGAGAAACACCTTTAGTGCCACACATGAATGAGTAAGTTGACACATCTTGGAGACAGGTGAGATACCCCGCTGACTACTAACACGTTATACGTGTGAACATACCTTGCTTCTCCTTGGAGGTGAGGTGTGAACCTTGCCACCCGATTTGGAAAGATATTGCAGTATAAGACTAGATATGGAATCAAAAATTGTAAAATGTATCCGACCTCAGCATGCTCAGTGGCATACATTTACAACTCCAATAATCGTTTGAATGGTTACTCAGCTTAATCATGTTAATGGTCATATGAATGGTCACCAACCCGAATTACCCCAATTATGGTCATTTTAAATATTGATATCGAAATTGCATACATGGTATTTCAATCCTTCTAGTCGGAGAAAAGCATAAAACAGACTAAAACCTGGGTTTAAGTAAACATGGCTATCAGATTACCAAAGAGACTTGAAGCATACTTAGACCCGAGATAAGGTTTAAGTTTGTATTAGTTACTCCAGGGTTAATTTAAACCTACTATCAGAATACGGGCGAAGTCGGCTATCATGTCGTGCTACTGGTATGATGTCACTACGACTCGCGTCAATCGAGCCCTTTTTCCGTATAGAGGCTCGCAACATCCTTCATTTTTTATGTTACTAATCATGGGACAATTTGGGACTGCAGTCAGGAAGAATCTACTTTTTTGAAGATCCATATCTAAACCGATTTCAATTTCTTTCAAAATCCGGTTGTATTCAGGTCGTATAGTTCTTCGATGGCCTTAAGAGATATGGCAATAAATAATTTCACGTCAAGTTAGAGGTAGAGAAAGAGAGAACGTCGGACGACGGATAAAGAGAGGTACAGAGAAAGAAGCATTCAGAAAGAGAAATGGAAAAACAGACGTACAGACAGGGTCAGATAGAAAGAGACAGAGACAGATAGAGAGAGAAGAGAGAGAGAGAGATAGAGAGAGAGAGAGAGAAGAGAAGAGACACAGGCGGTGTTTTCATGTTCTGGCAATTTTTCATTCCTATTTTCATTCCTACAAGTCTCATGGGTTCTTGATTATAGTGGTCCCATTACAACGCAATAAACCATATTTCATACCATTTCGCGACTTTGCTTGATCAGCATGTGAAAGAACTGTTGAGTCAGGGCGAATTTTTAAAAAATTCCTTCCTCATTGCAAACCTCTTTACCATACTAAATTCAATTATTTTCCAGAATACATTGCAAATAAAGTATAACTTAGAAAATGCCCTTAAAATAAGATTTTCCGTTACTTGGAATAAGTTCGTTACAAAAATATGATGAAGTGAAAGTTATAAAATACTCTTAAATATATGATTTTCCATTAACTTGGATAAAGTTAGTAAAACAATAATATTAGATTAGAACTACGTCATTCAGTATGAGGCTTCTCTGAGAGTATTAATTATTTCATATGAGTTTCCATTATACATATAAAACATACAGAGCTTGATGGACAACATATTGTGAATGTAGCCGGTTTGAGATCGTGGGGGAGAGGGGGAGTGGGTACGCAATGCTAAGAAGTATATGGAGGGGGAAATGGACGCCAAAGCAAACATTTTGATGATTGCGATATTGAAATTTCAACTTTACAAGGGCTCATTTTCTCCTTAATGTACCTAATACTGAGCAACGCCTATCTCTGAAAACCGTTTTGGTCCCATTGTAACTTCCTCGTACCCATACCCATGATACCAGGGGAGCGTTTCATCAAGCGTTTTGTCAGTGATTTTTACTGACAAATTTGCTCTCAGCCATTCAGATGCAAGGATTTCAGTAGCTTATACCAGTTGTCGGTAAAAATCACTGACAAAACGCTTGATGAAACGCTCCCCCGGGCTCATGAAATGGGATCACCTCAATGAAATCACCTGTCCTCCCCCTTCTTCGAACCAAAGTCTGGATACGCCACTGCTGCATGTCCTACCAAACCACGTATAAGCCTACTATTATTCCAACATAATATCCTTACTCAGGACCCAAGCAGTGGAACGTTATCCCTGACACAATAAAATACTCCGCATCTCTCGCTAGCTTCTCAAGAAAGATGAAAAATATTTCACTTCATCTTACAAATAATATGGTTTAAGACATTTCCCCACCCTCCATTGTGTCTTTTCTCTCCTTTTCTTCTCTCTGCCCCTTCTCTTTTCCGTACTCCTTTCATGTTGCACCTCCATTCTCCCCCCTCTTTCCCCCTCTTTTTCTTTTTCTTTTTTTTTTCTTTTTCCCCTCCAATCAAGCTTAGCGGTCTCTTTCATTTTTCGTATGTAGTTATTTTCTTTTTATATATTCATTATGTAATAATGTATTATGTACTAAGGGCACCCTCGCTCCAAGCTTTTGCTTTTAGAGGTGTTTCCTCCAACTATGCATGTGCCACATTAATGTATATTTTGTCATATTTTTTGTTAAAAATACATTACATTACATTACAAACCTATATCTCTGAGCCTAAGTACTAGTTCAATATCGTCTTTCTTAACGCAAACCGAATGCAAAGTAAACTTTGTACAGTTCTAAACCTTACACTAACCAATTTTTACAAAATGCTCTTTTTCTTTACATGATTAAGCCCAATAGCCCATTACAAAATATTTTTACTTATCGATAACCTCGACAAGCATAATTATAATGTGTGTGTGTGTGTGTGTGCTTTTTTTTAGTTCCTTTACCAAAACATTTGCTTATTCATTTGTTGTATTTTTTAATTTTCTTTAATACTTTCGGTGAAAATTATCAAATCAAATTTACTAACGAAATTTTACTTTCTACTGTTGTAATACAAGGAAATATTTGCACAAAATTCCTGGGCTAAAGTCACCATGTAAATTTGTTTATATCACACCGTAAATACGAATTGCCGCCATGTATGCAATGTATACCACAAAAGAAAATCTAATTCCATAAGTATCAAGATGATTTACAAAATATCTTGAGGTATTCATGACCTAAGGTAGAGGTCAAGTGAAATAGCTGGAAGCTTACATGTGTCAAGATTGATAGAAGTGACATAAATCACAGAGGCAGTAATGCACCAGGAAACGTTAAGGAACAAGTTTATAAGTGTTTCTACCGTCACTCGTTATATTTTTATGCCTGTATGTTTTGTTTGAGAGGGGGAAAGAGAGACTAGTCACAGAGACAGTAACGCTCCAAGGAGCAAAGGTTACGATCGCCCTTGTTATATGTTTTATGCATGCATGTTTTGTCGAAGAGATGAAAAGAGAGACAACTAAATTTATGACTGAGCCTGTAATGCATCAAGGAACAAGTTGAACTGTACATGCCTCTGCTATGGGATAACGAGGAGAGGGAAGAGAGGGATAGATGGGAAAGGAGAGAGAGGGGGCAGGAAGAGAGAGAGAGAGAGATAGAGAGAGAGAGAGAGATAAAGAAAGGTGGAGATAACGAGGGAAGGGGAAGAGAAGGGATAGATGGGAAGGAGGATAGAGGGAGAGGGTGAAGAGGGAATGAATGAGGGAGGGAGTTGGTACAGGATATTCTTGATCAATAATCGTCAGGAAAGGGACCTCTGGGAAAGTGAAAGCTAGCCCTCAAGAGGTAGTTTTACCAATGTCTTCAAGTTTATTTTACAACTTCCAGTGTGAAATTAGTACAAGCAGGGAATTGAAATATATTTAGGCAGCGAATTAAGACCTGAAATGGGTTATTATATAAAGCTTTTGTAACGTAAAGTGCAAATCCTTTAGTTAATTGGTTCCTGTTATTGTGCCGATTACGCCTGCGATTGTGCCAATTTGCAATCATGGAAAATGAAAGGTTAATTCGTTCCTTCTGAAAAGTTGATATTGCTGTCACTTTCAGTATTGACATTTGGATGTTTAAAACAATATAACATTCTCAGGCACGTACCATACAGAACGGTCGACATTTCTTATTTCGTCGGAACTCGGAAGTAAAGTACTAGTATATGGGTTCCATGACATTAATTTGCTCCTGCGACAATTACTCCGGTCTAACTTTGCCATGTTAATCCTAAACCTAAACCTAACCCTAATCCTAATCTTGACATTGTCCTTAACAAAAACCAAATCATGACCTTGACCTTAACCGTTGACCTTTCGAGATATGGACGGAGGAGCAAATGTCGCAGGAGCAAATGTCGCAGGAGCAAATGTCGTAACACCAGTATATGATGTAGCTATACATATACATGTGTGGTAGGCCTGTGTATATATGCTCATTGGGCGATGTAGCGCAAAAAATGAGATAAATAACATCATTCCTTCAAGAACAGGTAAACAATGAAAGTGTATATTTTGATCAAAATATGATTGCTACTCAGATTATACGATAAACATGAATCACTGAGAGCGTTTTGTGATTGTTGATGAGTTACTATGACAACAAACATGATTACAATCGTAACCTGGCTAGCCCAGTCCATCATGGTAATAGGTTATATACAGCTTGTCTAGACTAGGGTGGCATAGACAAGGAACAATGAAGAGCATGCCGAGAAAGAAACTATCCTCGGAAAAAAAAAAAAAAAAACATTTCCTGAATTACTGCGCCCTTCCTTGATGTTACTTTTGGGGCAAAAGAGAATAATAATATTTATCTCATTATCGTGCTTCTGGATATTGAACCTCATATTGGCGTATTATATAGGAATATAGAAAACATTATCCAAGCTACTATCTGTAACAATTGTTACTTTTAATAACCAGGCTAAAAATTAGATTAAAAAGCAGTATTTTCAATAATATATCAATCATATCATATTTCCGCTGGATAGACATTTTGTTTAACGCCGGCAACTTCACGACGAGTCTTACAAGGTTTAGGCACCCTCGTAGATAATTAACTATTGTGTGCCAATCTACTACAAAAGTATAAAACATATATTTAAATTCAACTGACATTTGTCATGTTTGTGTTATGATGGTATTTATGGGTATTTTGAGCATCTGAATTGATAGTTCTGTAAGTTCCTTTAATATTTTGAGATATAAATTGTTTTAGACTAATTGTTTTGCATCCACTCAGCTCAATCAGCTTCATGATTCAGAAATTGTTAAGCCACATTAGAAAGCGCTGAAATCACTTTATTGATACGGAAAAGTTTTCACTAAGAAACTCGCATGGACACCCACTATAATCGCACTTTCATAGCTATACGAATCAGGTCATGGATGGCGTGGTGCAAAGCACAAATATTTATGTGCTATCAGACATGATTAATGCCAAGAATTCAATTGGTTAATTTCCTGCTTTTCGTCGCCACCACTAATAAATCGAAGACCGTGCCATCTTATTATATCTTTATGCTAACTCTACTTCATTAATACATTTTCCATAAAATTAAACACAACCATGAAAACAGTTTGGGTCGAAAGTAATATATTTTATTCGAAGAAAAACAACAATGTCATAATGTATTCAGGTTCACCATGATGTAAACCGACATATACTTGAAGGATAATAAAGATATATCTAGTCCAAATATTGCTGTTTATGTGGTTGAGAGGGTCCTTTTGTTTATGTTTTAGTTCTCATTCCGTTATGGAGTATAAAAGCTTCAATGACTTGTGTGAGTGGATAATTATACTGCCAAAAATGGATGCAAATACTTGCACACATTCTCTTCTGCTACCCTAGGCAGATAAGCTGAGATACGTGACTAAGCCCGAATTTAAATCCAACTCTGTTTGCTCCCCTGCAAAGAATCAAATAATTGAGGACATCATCACAGGCTGTGAGATCTTTCTTTGTTCAGTCCTCGATCTCATATTAAAGAGCACACTATGTGATACGATCATCAACCTTTTCTTCACGCTCATAAAAACCTGACTGATCAATACACAAATCGATTCTAACCATATTGTGTTTTAAATCAAAATGAAATGCATGAGACTCCCGTTTTTCATATATTAGACGAGTAGGTTGTACCTTGTTACAGGAATAATTGGATTTTGGTCTACAGGACGGAAATTTGTTGTCTATACGTTGGCGGATGTCGGATGTCTTGTTAGATGTTTAAAATCACTTGAGTGATTAGACGGACGGTAGGGAATATGTGTAACAAGAAAGGCGCCAGAAGAATGCCAAATAACCCCCCCCCCCTCAAACTATCACAACTTGTTCTTACACTTATCAGTTTATTTCATGGAAAGGGATTCCATGAGATTCAAGTCGGTTTTTGGGGGGGTTTTGGGTTTTTTTTTTTGTTGCTCAGTGTGTGAACAAGCTGTACACGCGTTTTTAATCGCTACCATGCCCCCTCCATCCCAGGTATCACACATACTTTCCTCACCTCGCGACCATGGCCCCTCCCCCAGGTATCGCATGGCATTGCCCTCCACCTCACTACCATGACCACTCCCCCTGGTATCGCATGAAATTGCCCTCCACATCAAGACCTCCCACAGGTATCGCATGACATTGCCCTTCACCTCATTACCAATGGTAGTGTCATGGTACTACCATGACCACTCCCCCCAGGTATCGCATGGCATTGCCCTCCACCTCACGGCCATGGCCCCTCCCCTTTTGTATTGCATGGCATTGCCCTTTGCCTTCCGACCATGGCCCCTCCCCTTTTGTATCGCATGTCATTGCCTTCCACCTCGCGATCTTGACCCTCCCCCAGATAATGCGTTGTATTGCCTTCCACCTCGCGACCATGGCCCTTCCTCTTCGTATCGCATGGCATTGCCCTCCATCTCGCGGCCATGGCCCCTTCCCCATTTATCTCCCTCCACCTCACGAACATGACCCCTCCCCCAGATATGGAGTGACAATAGTCACAAAAGTTTCGCTTGTAGTTTAAAAACTTCAAGTTGTCTTGTAGTTTCAGACCGTATGGACGGACTCGTAGTTCGAAACTTAAGTCTACTGTCATGTAGTTCCAGAACCACAATCGAGCTTGTAGTTAACGCTGAAACTACGAGCAGCGGGGGGGGGGGGGGGGGGGGGGGGGGGTTCCTCCAAGGGGCGGCGCTCCCGGGGAGCACAGTGCCCCCCACTTTTCGAAGTACTCCCAATGTGCCCTTTTTATTTATGAAAAATGCCCTTTTATTTATGAAAAAATGCCCTTTTCTCTCTGATAAGTGCCCTCTTTACTATTAAAAGTGCCCCTTTTCCTTTCTAATAAGTGCCCTTTCCCCTTCTGATAAGTGCCCTTTTTTCTCCTTCCGATAAGTGCCCCTTTTCAAATCTGATAAATGGCTCCTTATCTCTAATAAGTGCCCTTTTCTCCTTCTGATAAATGCAATTTTACTACGGATAGTGCCTATTTTTCTTTCTTATAAGTGCCCTTTTCTCCTTCTAATAAGTGCCCCTTTTAAAATATAATGATTGTCCCCCTTTCTCCCTAATGTGTGCCCTTTTCTCCCTTGATAAGTGCATTCTTATTTCTGATATAGGTGCCCCCTTTTCCTTCTAATAAGTACCTATTTTCCCCTTGTGATAAGTGCCCCCTCTTTACTTCTGATAAGTGCCCTTTTCCTAACTTATATGAGCCCTTTCCCTCTTCTCATTAATGCCCCTTTTCATCTCTTATAAGTGCCTCTTTCCACCTATGATAAGCGCCCTTTCCTCTTCTGATAAGTGCCCCCCTTTTACTTATATTTTCCAACTGTTTCTTACAAAAAGAGGTATATCTAGCTTCAAATAATCATTTCGGCAGTGGAGCTGGAGGCAAGAGGGGCACAATGCCCCTCACTCGAATGTGCCCATAACTTACACCAAGTATAAGGGCAATATTTTCTTATAGTTTGAATTAAAGAAATCAAGCAGATCGCATGAAATATGATGATATCGATGTAATCATGGTAATTCTAAAGAAAAACGACAGGGTTAATGTACGAAATAAAAGATCATTAGGCATCCCCCAAATTAATTTGCTGTTGTCATTTTCATTATATGGCTGTAGATAATACACAACCCAAGGACTTCAGCATTAGAAAAAAGTCTTAAATTTTCTGCTCGCTCGCTTCGCTCGCTCACACATGAATCATTAAAACATTACACACAACTGCTAATTGGGGAAGCTGAAGCACTGTCCAGAACCACAATAAAAAGAAAGAAGATGTAGTTGATTACGTATTAATTGACTGTCACTGTAGGGTAATACCAATGTCACACAATGGTCTCTGTTTTTTGCTATATGTTCACCCTTTGTAAGTGCCCATTTTTCTCCAAAAGTGCCTTTTTTGGCTGGTGCCCCCCACTTTAAAATACGCTCCGCCGCCCCTGGGCCCTCCTCTTAGTTACAGATTGTGTGGACAGAATTGGACTCACTCGGACTCATAAGTGACAATCGATGAATGTGCTCTTATATATATTTCCCTTTCCAGTCAGAGATTTTCAGATCTGTTAATAAAGCGTCTCTCTTTGAAATTGCCTGCCGTCACCAACTAAATATAGAAGACATTCCCCTGTTTCTGCTTTGATTTCATGTTCATCTGGTTTTGAATATGATGTGATGAATACATGCAGAGGAGAGAACGAACGAGGGGGAGAGAGAGAGAGAGCATGTATTTGCAACTGAGAGAGACATTGACAATCTGTTTGATTGGAAACCTACTGAACGGTTAATAATTCATGGTATGAAATGCTAATCTGTTGAGTACATAAGTCACAGACGAGGCAATATTTGTCCTTGACAAATAGTTAGCCTTGGTATGCATGGAATCTGTATGATACATTAATGTGGAATCTTACTATATTTTCACTCATAACACGCTGAGTGCATGCATGTATTTGTGCTACCACGAACAAGTGATAAGCATGAACGAAATAAAACACATGTGCTATGCATTTGAAGCCATTAGTCCAACTGTTGCTTTTTCAGTCCATGTGTTACTAATAGCCGACACTCATTTAGTCGTATGACGTGGTCTATGAACTTGAAATTCATAGAACTGTGTTAAATATAGAGCAAGGGAGATTGAGAAAGAGAGAGAAAGATAGAAACAAACTGATGGAGAAACAGAAACACGCATACCCCCCCCCCCCCACCACACACACTCACACTACCACATCAGATTAGAAAATACAATTAATCAGCACCAAATTCAGTAATACTGGAGAGGAAGATGGTGATATCCAGTGTATGAGTACATACAAATTATACATAGCAAACTGACTGATACTCTTGAAGATGTTATCTAACATTTTCTAGTGAAAATGCAGTTAAGTGTTTTTATTGTGCAGAAATCCTAAAATGGAAAGTTTAAGCAAATGGATTATCTGTTAAAACTGTTTTAAATTGAATTATCATTAGTATTTTATTATTATTTTGTTTTGGTTTTGTAAGTGCCTTAATCAAATTACACCTACGGAGAAAACAACTGCCTGACTTTTTCCAATTTTCATTTCCTTCTCTATAAAGAAAATGTTTGTGATTTTTGTTTATATATCTGTACGCAATATATTTCAGTGTTTTTTGTTGTTGTTGTTGTTGTTGTTGTTGTTGTTGTTGTTTTTTTTTTTTGGGGGGGGGTTACTCTATCCCACACAGTGAAAATCATCATACTCACTTTCTTTACTTTTGTGACCCTTGCCATTACTAAACTTGGGTTTTAAGATGCCATGTAGTCTACCATGTCTATTGTTGGAGTTAAATTTCATAAACTTTCTGCATTCTTTTCCTTTTCTTTTCTTTTGACAAAATATCTTAATTGCGATACTGCATTCATCTTGAATGATAAACTACCATATTATCATAATCAATATATCTTGCTTTTATCCACTGATAATACCTGTAATTTTCAGCGCACAGCCTCTCTATCGCTCTATTTTGTTTTTTATTTATTTCTGGTTTTGACTCTTTATTCATCAATCTCCCAGTCCCACTTCCCTTTGTCTGTGCACGACTTCATGGCGCTACATTTACTTTGACTTTGTTCTATTCGAGTAGCAAGCCCAATAGATATGCCTCTTGATCCGATGTGACACATGAAAGCCACACATTAATACCAACAGATTGTAAATTTCTAAGTTTAATAAATCAATCGTTCCTAGAATATTACCAATGGCAATCTGAAAATTGAGTCTCATATCGACAAAGGTACAGGAGTATACAGCCCTGATATCATGATAAATCTGTTCTGGCAACAGGTAAATTAAAATTAATCTCAACTTTTTTGTCAGCCTTTGATTTTTACCTTCAGGTCAGAGAGTATGAAATCACAGAACTGTTGTTCCTTTTAATCATAACCTGTACGTCATATGTCGAATAAATTTTACACATGGAAAAATCTCCTTGCAACGACCAATCTTTATTACACCACTGCGTTCTATTAAGGGTATAATGTTGAATACACAAGATATTATATTACCAAAATACATGTAGAATAAAGTGCTGGAAGGAAAACATTTGTTTGTCCAGTTGAAAATGTAAGGTAGATTCTATGAATGATTGAAACTAATGGAAACGTTGTGGCCGAGCTGTGATATAAGACCACAAAGAGAGACTGAAGAAAGTTAATTTTTATCAAATTACATTTACCAACACGGTGATGTAGTTTCATTTTGTCATGTGGGTAAATAAAAACCATTTAAAAAGTAGCTAATTTGAGTCTCGATTTCATGAATAAACATCTATAATGGTTGGTCCACAAACTCTGGCAAATAACCTTATTTTCAAAGTCGTTGTCCTCTTCAACATGTAGAATATAGCCAGTGCTCGGCGCCCATCATTAGCATTTCATTCATTCCAGAATTTTCCAAGGTTTCTTGGCGGCAATGAACTGCCAAGATATGTTTATATAGCACACTTTGTCCTTTGTTTTGGTGCAATGTGCCTTTTCTATATAGCACGTATTGGGCAACCATGTTGATGGTATAGGTGTGAAGTGTCCGCTGACACGTTTATTTCATCTAACTGCCCTTCCTGCTCGACCGTCCACGGTTTTTTCCCCCCTCAGGCTCTCTCTTCGCGCGAACGCCCTCACCCACGCACATCCGAGCCCCACCTCTCCACTCACACCACGATACGCGCACGTTTTGTATTGTACACACTCAAAATGTATTTCACTAATTTATACAAACGTAATTGATTTACCAATTACTGATCTTACGCAACGTTCAAAGTAACTGACTCTTAAAGGGAAAGTTCACCCTAAAGATTACTAGAGTTTTAAAAATGCAGAAAAAATAAAGAAAAATATTGGCGAAGGTTTGATGAAAATCGGTCAAATAATAAAAGAGTTATGACTATTTAAAGTTTTCGATTCGTGACGTCACATGCGAGCAGCTGCCCATTGGTCATGTAATAAATATTCCATATATTCATATTTTTTTTTACGTTCCACGATAAATTAATATTGTTTCTTTTCAGAATCTAGTATTGAATAACATTTCTGACAATATATCAAATGCACAGACGAAAATATTCTAAATTTTCTGAGAAAACTGTATTTTATGGAATATTTATCACATTACATAATGGAGGAGCTGCTCACATGTGACGTCACAAAATCAAAACTTCAAAAGTCCATAACTCCGTTATTCTTTAATGGATTTTGTCCAAACTTTCGCCAATATTTTTCTTTTTTTTTTCTGCATTTTTTAAACTCAAGTAATCTTCGGGGTGAACTTTCCCTTTAAAGGGATTTAGACCCGGCACTCAAGAGGGTGCTGTTGGATGGTGTGATTCTCGCCGCCATTTTCATTACGAAGATTGACGACGTAAGTCGCATGCGGGTTCGAGTCCTGCCGCGGCTCTAATGTCCTTTGGCAAGGCATTAATCTACATTTACCACTCTCCACCCAGGTGTTAAATGGGTACCCTGCAGGATGCGAATGTCATTGTGACTGGAATAGTATATGTGCGCCTGTGAAATGGCCGCCAGACTGGAATGCTCCCTATAGTGGAGTGGAGAATGTGCAGAATCGTAACTGGATCCAATGACCGGGGTAATAATACACTGTAAAGCGCTTTGATCAGTTACTAACTGGAAAGGCACCATATACGGTACCGTATTCATTATTTCGGCACACGTACAATGAGAATCGGCAAATTCGGCATTATTCGGGCATTTCGGGACATGGCATCTGCGTAAGCGTCGAATAATGTTGGTGTCAATTGGGCAATTTGCACTGTCCGCCAGCGCATGCATTTTGAAAGCACCCTCTTGAATGCCAGGATTAAATACCTTTAAGAGTTAACTAATAGGAAGATTTACTTGCATAAAATAAATAGTAATGATAGCAAAAAGGGAAATTGGATTGAAACTTGTTAAATAAAGTCTCTATGTTGATCTGTTTGAAAGATAAACAGTAAGGTTAACGGATCTTTGATTGAAATAGGTGATAAACATATACATCTGGGCACTCAGACTGTGTTATAAAGATTTGCAATTGAGCAGAATCGAGTAGTCAAATTAATCACTAAGTTATCATTTCTACTGTTTCCTGTGATGGACAATATTGTATTTTGTATCGAATTCAAGTTAAGTTGCGATCATTTCGGATCAATCATGCCCAAAAATGTACGATGACATAATGCTTTTCAAAATGTATGAATTATTTCATATCATTCATTATCAATAATAAATATATTTGAATTTTTTTACTGTTTTATAAGAGACACTGTACATTCGATTGCTATACTATATTACATGCAATCATTGTGTAATCCTTGAATAAGTATACTATCCTATAATATGTTTTGTAAATATGTATATAACAATTTTGGTTTTCCAAGTGTGTTTCTGTACTGAGCTAAAGTAGTCTTAATACTTTGTGTATGTACTTTCAACACTATGTAATGCCATTTCAAAAAAACTAATATACACATGGATATTTTTCAACGGATTTTAGAAAATATCACCGTCTATACATGTGATGATTTATTAAGATGATAGAAATTTGCCACGACATTTCGTAAAAAACAAACGTTAATTACGAGGATTATACTTTGTATATATATATATTTGTGTATGTTCTTATTTATCTTTAGTTTTGAGTTTATTTTCATGATTTTGTTGGCTATTATTGTTACTTATAATTGCTATCAGGGCCTCATGGAAGACCACCACTATTGGTGATAATGAGTCACCCTGTCTAAATATTAGAAATAAATAAAAAAAAATAAATCTTTGTAAGGCAGGGCCCATGAAAGAAGAGCAAATATGAAGCAAGATCAAAACATTTTTGACAGTACTCGGTACTGTAACTTACAAGACTGTTGCTTTTCTTACTTACTTATCTATATGACTAGTATAATTGTCTGTATATCTATATACATTTTATATCTATCGTAGAGTACAATGATAAATATTACGTCCACATGGTTGGCTCTAGCCAGTGGGATGAATACTTATTTCCCCGTATTATAGCAACAGGACGATCATGACGATAGGGCGTCTCTGAAGATTAGGTAATAATGTGTGCAAGATTTACGCCTCATTTATATTTCATTTATTATATTTATATGAATATGGATTCTGGACACGCGTTAGATATGATTTTGTCATTTCTGAATGAAATTGAGGATTTCAACTGAATCCCAAAATAAATAGCTCCCAGGAACGACCGTGACCTAGCGCTCATAACCTGCTTCCGTGTTTGATTTGATTTGTGTCTGTTAGTGCTCTGTGTAGATCATTGGAAACAAAGCATGAATAATAAGAGAATATATCCGAGTCAACAACAACAAAAAATGGATCATAGGTCGACATCTCACCGTCTAGACGAAGGGACTTCTTTGAATAATGTGCATACGATCCTTTACTTTTACAATGAAAAATATTTCTTGAAACTTAAGTAGTTCTCGTTCTACTGTTTAGATTTATGTCAATGTGTTTGCCTACAATTCTTTGGCCATTTTGTTATAAATATAATTGATCCAATGTACTTTATATTCATTTTATGTGTGGACGGATGTGTGTGGCGGGTGTGTGGCGGGTGTGTGTGCGTGTGTGTGTGTGTGAGAGAGAGAGAGAGAGAGGATAGGAGAGGGTTGCTGTGTATATGATCATGGGTTATAGAGTTCATGGTATAATTAAAGGTCTCTAGTTCTTGAACTTTATAAATATCATTTCATCTCATCTCCACGAACGTTATAAATACGAACTACTGAAAGCAGTTTTAATGTTGCCATTTATGACATTGTATCATGGAGAAGCCCTATGTTTGCGACATGTTTTACTGAGAATTAGAATGCTAAAAAAAGTTTTTTTTCCCTCGAAATCCTTAATGGTAACTCTTGTTTAACCTATGGAATTCAAACAACCATCCCCTACGTCTTCAAACTAATTCACTGTACACACAATTCGAGTATTTGGACACGAATGGTGACATTTTGAGCTTGAAAATGAATGTGCTGAAAATTGGACCCTTTCTCCATGTTTTTGTCCATTTTTTACCATCTAAACTCATTACTACATGTACTTTAATGATAAAGTAATGATTTATTGTTGAAACACACGAAGAGCACATGTTCAGACACATGTAATTTATCGGTGCTTTGGAGCATGAAGGAAAAGGAAATAACATATTCTTAAAGCACATTCACTGTTTAAGTAACACAGTCATTTTTTACTTAATAACGGCGTCTTACTAGTCTCGTAATGTTACTTCGTGTGAGATAGATATTAAATAACAATGTAAATTATCTCATGGTGCATTAATCATATCTCATAAATAGTAAGTCAATCACAAACATGAGGTAAAGGTCAATCTACTATTATTAATAATCATTGCTATGATATCTTGCAAGAAATCTTACCCACAGTATTAATAATTAAAAAAAATATAATCATATGTAATGGTAATGATAATGAAGTATGAATTATTAATCATATTAATGATTAATGATATTAATAAGCTCATAGAAACCTGTGTCTTTGTGTCTCGATGGCAGGAAACGATGAACTTGGAGGATGTAAGGTAGATAAGAATGAAAGCTTGCGTCTAATTTGCTCTATTTCCACAAGATGAAGCGTGTGATTGCCATATTAAATCGTTTAAGAACATCTGGATGATATTTCGCCCGTCTATTCTCTACTTCCTGTTCCGTACGATAGATAAATTCATGTCTGGTATTCCCCTTCTAATATTTCAATTATTTAATTACACAGAGAATGTACAAGCTTTCAAATCTGAAAAAGGTAACGCATATGTTATAATTTCAAAAAGATAATCCCATTCGTGTCTGAAATTTGTTCACTGCTAAACAATAGCTAATATTAGTCGAGAAACGTATATCATCACGTTTGGTAGAGGATTTTTTCTTACTTTCTTTCTTTTCCTCTTCTGCTTCTTCTTCTTCTTCTTCTTCTTCTTCTTCTTCTTCTTCTTCTTCTTCGTATTTTGTATTCTCTATTATAGTATTATTGTTATATTGTATTCCTGGAAATGAAATAAAAGAATAAAAGATTTTTAAAAGAGTAAAAACACTTATTATTATTTTTTATTATGTTTAATGAAATTGTGGCCTACTGGATAAAAACGATTCCGGGTTCGCATTAATCATCAATATTACTCAGTCCATCGAATAGTTAAAACTATTGAATTTTCCATTCATGACGTTGATATTTAGAGGAAATGCATATCAGTAGACCTTATGATTCGTTCAAAATCATAGACCTCTATTTTGAATGTAGGTGTTATGCTTCAACATCCACTATTTTACAGGAAATACGTTTATATTTCCACGTTTGTGAATAACATGTGATAGTTCTTCCAATATCCAGGGAACAGGGCTTCGAATCCGTATAAGTGAAATTGATATGTTTCAAAATCAGTGATACATGTAGGCCTTCAAGGAACCGTCTTCTACAACATACCTTCACAATACATGAGAAGAAACTGTTGATACTGTTTTTCTTCTTTGGAAACGAAAAAAAGAATGTGCTGTCGTTAGCGATCATTGTCACCTTTTAACCCAAGCCCTTGAAAGATGGAATAAAACAGATGTATTGGGCTCGTTCATCACTCTGCTTTATCATGGGCTACAGTGTTGATGGATACTCACTCAACTTCTGTTCAGTTGAATGAAATAATACCAGATATTGTTCAGCTTCTTTAAATAGGCCCTATAAATTGTGTTTTCGTTTATTTTTGTAATTCGTGTCAAACACAATGGATTGCAAGTAAACAGGTAGAAGTTGACCAAGGGTGTTTCTTATATTTCTTTATTCGATTAACATTACCTGATCTGACCAGGAATTTTTTTTTAAAATGCTCTAGTTAGAATTAGAATTAAAAGGATCATCTCGAAATGTATTGGTATACGCTATCTGATATGTCTTTACAGTAGGAAAGACAATGTTTCAACGATCCTAAGATATCCATCTATAAAATACGCAAACGGAGGAATCTAACCCTACATGTAATTATTTCCTTTCAGTAAAACAAAGTACGCTTCAAACAATAGATTTTATTTTTCGATACGTACTGTTTTTCATGTTTCATGTTATTTTGGTTCATTAAGGATTTCGTGTTTGGGTCAGGAAAAGTGAAAATAATGCCATGCGTAAGAAATCTATTCCTGGCACAATTAGACCTGGAGATGTTTGCTGTCCATACGGAATTTATTTCCTGAATCCATTAGCGGAAGCAAAGTGTTTCCTATTGGATTTCAAAAAGGATTTCCTGACTGCATTGGCCGGGCGGGGGTGGGGTGTGGGGGTGTACAGACGCCCTCAGGTGAACAGAATCTCATGGTAGCCCATTTTATTATCATCACATTTGCCCTTAATGTATTTGGCCTTTTAAAGGGGAAGTATACTCTGATATCAAGTTAGTTTTTAGAGAAGTAGAATAATCAAAGAAACATATCAGTGACAGTTTGCGCAAAATCCGATAAGAAATTAGAAAGTTTTGAATTTTTGAATTTGTAATCAGTCAAACACAAATTGGCAACTCAGTGACGGATCTTGCGAGGTCCTCTCCCATTTGCCCTGTATTAACAAAATCATAAATTTCCATTTTCTCTAAAGAAAATATTTAATAATATATACCCTAAATATAATCATGTATGTTTTTACACAAAACCTGTTTGGAACAAATGTATACATTCACATGCAACTATAATACAAAAAAAAAATAACATTTATGATATTTTCTGTACAGAACAAACATACGTCACGGTGTTGCCAATTTGCGTGTTTTTTTTTTTTTATTACAACTTCAAAAATTAATAAATTTATCATTTCTTATCGGATTTTGCTCAAACTCTCAAGAATCTGTTACTCTCATTTTCAAATCAACTAAACACTATGGTGAACTTCCCCTTTAACTAAAGAACTTCAGGTGGGAGAGGAAAATGTGAAGCTGTTCCTGTTATTCACACATCAACTACAGCTTCTGTAGGCCCTATAAATTTCTCCAGAGCGCTGTGTCTCGACTCACTGTCTGATACAAATTATCTGATGATTTCCGCTATACTTGTGATGTCATCTAGCATCTAGAATACTGAATACTGAACATAGAACATCAACATGACAGACAAGATAATCCAACAACTGCCCGTCGGATAAGTATTATCTCTGGACAACAACTTATGGAAAACTTACCCTTCAGACAACTAGCCCCGGACAACTACCCTTAGGAAAATAAACCAGGGCAGCTACCTGAACTACTCCCACTCGGGCACTTACCTCATTTTAGTATTACTCTTATTAATTTCAATATTACAATTACTATAGTCCTGATGATCAACCTTCAATTAAATTACGCCCTATGTTTTAAGGATAATTGGTCTATCTTTTAGGGATAGGTGTTTGGAAAAATTTAATTGGATGTTGCAATTATCAATTGATATACTTATTTTGCAGTAGGATTCTTGTTTTTATTCGGATACCAATATTATATTTGAACAGTATGCCGATTTAGAATTAATTGAATATGCGTCTATACATCTAAAATCTAAGCGAGTAGAACAACAACCTGGGGCCCATTATCTCTGAGAACATTCACTGATATCATTGACCTCTATGAAAGATAGGTTGTGACCTGTCAGCGTGAATACAAGTGTTACATGCTGGGACATGGAAGGAGCAATCAACGAAGAACTTCAGCTTAGCGCTTAGTATACTGTAGACCTTCCTTGAGCAAGTTGATTGATATACGTGCCTCCATAGGACATCGTGGTTTTCATCCGACAAAACTAAAGTTAAAATGAAACGAAAATATCTCTTAAAAAGGATAAAACAAATTTTGTTGTCAAGTTAGCCTATTCAAATGGAAATATAACGCAATGTTATAGTGTTGCTTATTAAAAAACAGTTTACAGGTGTCTGAGTTTCGCTTTGTGTAACTGTAATTTCAGATGACTGTTTTACTAATTATGACGGATCCCATCATGTGCCGAACGGCTTTTTCTCTATAAGTAGAGGTTCTTAATACATTTGATCTTTCCATTGTTCTTGGTCTGACACAAACGAAATACACAATGTTGTTTGTGGATATTTGGTATTCAATTCAAGCGAATCCCGACGCCATTTACGTGCGCCATTCACGTGCGGGTTTCTGTGCACAATCTGTTAATATTGTTATTTCTAATTTTGTGAAATAAACAAAATATCATAACTTATATACTTGATCCAAGGAAAGGATCCAGTATTGTTATAGGCATTACCCCAAGAATAGTTGCCTGATATCTTACATATAGACTGCATGCACAGGAAGAAGATGATTACAGGGAAGTCAAACCAGACATATCATTGGACTAACAATCGTGGGTTAAGGTCAAACTATTTCACAAACCTTTCTATGTTTTGTAATGTAGCAAGTGGAGCATTCAAGATCGTCACTGAACATCCGTTAATACTAGGTACATTTCGATATGTCTTCATTGCAATGACCTAATTTCCGTGAAGGAAATCCAAAATGTTATTTTTATAGGGACAATTATGCAAAGAAATGAGGATGTATTTTTATAATGCGATAGAAGAGGTTCAATTATATACATTGAAAAGACAATTAGGGTGGAGAAGAAAAATAATTCTTAGATTAAATGGAGTGGAAAGATGGGAGCATGTAACCATTTAAGTTGATTGTAATCCAGTACATACTAAGCTCATTGCAGGAAAAAAATATTGAAACAAACAATTTCAGGGTTCGATTTGTTATATTTTAATGAACGCATTTCTAGTTCAGAGAATTACAACAGTTGCTCATCTCGTGAATTTATTAGAGTATGCTGTCGTCATCATTTTAAGGGGTTAAAAATATTCAAGTTCGATCGAAGTCAAGATATAGGGGTACATTTTATAGTAGGTACGCTTCTGCTCATAAAGCTGTCATTTATTATCTCTCACAAGCTCTGTCTTTTTCGTGATTTTATCTCACAATTTTTTAAAAAACATTCCTCATTTGTCCCTCTCTTAATATTTCTTTCTTAGTATTAAGTTTTCCCTATGTTTCCCCATGTCTCTGTCTATGTCCATAGGCCTATATTTCTTTCTTGATATTGCCTTTTATGTCTCGATGTCTCCCTGTATATATATTGATTTATTGATGTTTTCTTTGTCCATTAATATCTCCCGGATTTTGTCCATTCATTCCTCTCTAAATCTGTCACTCTCGTCTTTCTCCCTCTTAACGTATCCCTTGTGACCATCGCAAGAATCACACTAAAGAGTTTTGACGGTGCACGAGGGATTGATGAGATTAATCCAGGTTGGGGGTCACAGATACCAAGTTCATGACCTTTTCTGATACGATGTAAGGGTAACTAGATGCTCAACCACGTTACCAATAATTTAAAAGAATGTCAAGTGTAAAATAGCTGGGTTTTTGACAAGCATTGTAGGCAAGTCAGCTCTTTTTTTGTTCAGATTGTAAGACATCAAGTATTAAATGATTGAAATATGAGACCGGATGTTGCTCGGTATTTGACCAAGGTGAACTTTCTCAAGAAAAACAGGATTGGATGAATTTCATTTGTCATTCAAGATCACGGACATTAGACATTAGACCCGTTAATCGCTGTCTCTTTTGTCAGCTTTGTAACCCGTTTCCATGTTTTAACTCACATTTTAGATTTTTTTGCAGGTCTATGTATACTCTTTTCCCCTAAGTGTTTCATATATAAATATGATCCATAAATGTCCAAGGTAATGTGATGATGCAGCTCTCCGGAATTGATCCGAATGCTTACCCCCCCCCCTCTCCTTTCCCAAAAGAGCTGCATTAGCAATTTGTCTGTGATAGTTTTTTTCTGGATAACAGTGCCATGGAAATACGTACGGGTGCATAGGAAGGGGGGGGGGGGGTACTACTCAGTGACGACATGTGATCATGACGGCAGGGCTGCATGGAAGTATGCAAATGGCAGCATGTAGGCCTTCTTTTAAAAGTATATTAGTACGCAAATGTTTGAGTACATGATGGAACACAAAATATCAACACGGCCATTTCAGAGATAAATTAGATATGATAGTCACTGGCAGAGGACCCGGGCACATTCTAAAAACATAATGACTTCAGTTCGTACAGAGTGGTCAATTAAATGGCAATAAATTGTATTAATGATATTCTTTGATTTTCTTTTTCATTGCAGAAGCTGCAAATATCCTCTACCAGATTAAACAAAAGAAGAAAACCAAACAATTTTCGCATCTACCATTCCATGTGGACAAAGTCACAGGAGAAGTGCGACTCTCGAGAACGCTTACCCCAGGGGCGTACACCGTCAGCTTCCTTGGCTACGCAAGAGACAAGAGACAGCCTAAAAACAAAGCCGTTACCAAAGTCAAAATTAGAGTCGTCAATGTGGGCCGATTCAGGTTTATTTCGAAAAAGCTAAATGGGAGTATAGAAGAAAACAATGTCGGTGAGATAAACGCGTCAATAAGAGTACGGAATGCAAAGGTTGGACAATCTGTACGATATGCCTTACGGAATGTCACACCTGATGATGGGTTTGGATACTTTGGCATCAATGTCAGCACTGGAAGCGTATGGGTATTTCGAAGTTTAGACAGAGAATATCACAACCGTTATGAACTCACTCTTGTCGCGATCTGTGGAGAAGAGCAGGATGAAGCAACGTTGATACTTGATGTATTAGATGTAAACGACAACCCTCCTAGATTTCCCTATGATATTCTGAGAATGTACGTCTATGAGAACGTGAATGTATCGATCTCAGGAGAGACAATCGTCAATGCCAGTGATATAGATGAAGGAAAGAATGCAGTGGTTAGGTACAGGATCTTACAGGGTGCAAGAGGTATCATTAAAGTGGAACCTTACAGCGGCCAGCTTTACAACCGATACCATATTGACTACGAACGTGTCAAAAAGTTTCGCCTGATCATTGCTGCCTACTCTGGCACTCTCTTCACAACCGTCCGCGTGTTTATTCATGTCATTGACCGCAACGACAATGCTCCAGAAGTACCAAATTTTGAGGTGTTTTACAATGGTCTTCCCGACGCTATTCTATCAGGTACTGAGCTTGCGCGTATCCCCGCTCGTGATATCGACAGCGAAGGGAAACTCCGCTTCGTAATCCTTGGTGATGCAGACCAACAACAGACTGATAACCAGGTGACAGGAAGGAATGATTTACTGCAAGTGGATAGTTTGACAGGGACTCTAAGGTTCAAACCTAAGGTTCATCGCCTAGAGGTCTCCGAGGAGAATCAGGGCAACACTGAGGTGACAGTATTTGTCAGTGGTATGTCGCTGGCTCACACATGTTCTTTTATGAGTGACATATGGTCCTACTAGAAGAAGAAAAACAAAACCTGATTTTTGTCTTCTTAATATGGTCGAGCTACATGTATGACGTTCATACAACTTGGATTCGAAATTTGGAAAATAATTTTTTTGTAGATAGTTTAAGAATTTCATCCTGCCTCAATAAATGTATCAATCTTTGAATCACGTGTGAATAAATGCATAGCTAAATCTAAATGACCATCTAAGTCATTGACAAAAAAGTTGTCAGCCTGACCGTAGCCGCCGGGTTAAGCCCCCAGAGCCCCCAAAAGGGACCCCAAAGTCGGGTCGATTTCACCCCATCTCACCCATGCACCAAACTTTGTCAGTAGGAAGTAGTATGACTGGACATTACAAAACACAAAAAACTGACAAAAATTTCTGTCGGGATGGGGTGTCAGACGGCCCCTAAAAATTGGGGTAAATTTTTCCCCTTAAAGCCCAGAGACCAAATTTTGTCAGAAGGAAGAGCTATGGATGTACATTCCAAAAATATAAAAACTGACAAAATTGTCCATCGGGAAGGGGGTGTCAGACCCCCTGAAATTAAAACCGCAAAGTGCCCTTTGACAATGCTTTGCCCCCCAAAATGCTCTGTATGCCAAGAAAGACCATTTCTTACCTTCTGACTATGATAATTCATAAGTGTTTTATTCAATTCACTTTAAATTTTCATAACATAATTTTGAGTATTATCATCTTCTTGAGGTGCAATTTGGTGTTAATTGGTCTTTTGGTTAATAATTTATTAAATTGTGAAAAATGTATTGCTTTCTCACAAGTATCCAAAAATTATTATCAGGATTATGTAAACACAGCCATTGACCATCTGACAAGGCATAATAGAGAAGCTTGCTTGGTATCTGTGCAATTAACACATGAATAGTGCATTTCATCCTGGCAGTCACATACCACAGATACCTGAAAAGCTCTTCTATTATGCCTTGTCAAACAGGTGAAGATGGACAATGGGTGTGTTTACATAATCCTGACAATATTTTTTGGCTATTTTTGAGAAAGCAATACATTTTTCACAATTCAATAACTTATTAACCAAAAGACCAATTAACACCAAATTGCACCTCAAGAAGATTATTATACTCAAAATTATGTTATGAAAATTTAAAGTAAATTGAATAAAACACTTATGAATTATCATAGTCAGAAGGTAAGAAAATGGTTTTTCTTCCCATACAGAGCATTTTGGGGGGCAAAGCATTGTCAAAGGGCACTTTGGAGTTTTCATTTCAGGGGATCTGACACCCCCTCCCCGATGGACAATTTTGTCAGTTTTTATATTTTGGAATGTACATCCATAGCTCTTCCTTCTGACAAAATTTGGTCTCTGGGCTTTAAGGGGAAAAATTTACCCCAATTTTTAGGGGCCGTCTGACACCCCATCCCGACAGAAATTTTTGTCAGTATTTTGTGTTTTGTAATGTCCAGTCATACTACTTCCTACTGAAAAAGTTTGGTGCATGGGTGAGATGGGGTGAAGTCGACCCGACTTTGGGGTCTCTTTTGAGGGCTCTGGGGGCTAAACCCAGCGGCTACGGTCAGGCTGACAACCTTTTTGTCAATGACTTAGATGGTCTAAGTAACTTTACGGGGTCAAATCTTATGGGTAAAATGGGGTGACTATTTCGGGACAGGCTCCTGGCCTATGAGTTGATTTTTCGAAAATAGTTTTTATCGTGTTGTATATGAAAATGTCTGTTCTCACGATAACTTAAGAACCATTTGGCGAATCAACTTCAAACTTGGCTCTTGCATGCATATGGGAGAGATGATTATCTGATTAAATTTTGGGGTCACGAGGTCAAAGGTCACAGAGGTCATTGTATATATGAAAATGGATTGTTCTTGTTATAACTTAAGAACCATTTGGCGAATCAATTTCAAACTTGGCTCATGTATGGATAGACAAGTGTTGATGATCTGAGTTGATTTTGGGGTCACGAGGTCAAAGTTCAAATGTCACAGAGGTCATTATATACCTGGAAATAGATGGTTCTCACAATAACTCAAGAACGATTTAATGGATCAACTTCAAACTTGGCACACATGTATATAACTGGGTGACAGTGATTTCATTAGATTTGGGGGTCATGGGTTCAAAGGTCAAAGGTCACAGAGGATATTATATACCTGTAAATGTTCTTGCAATAACTTGAGCAGAGTTTGACATTTTAACTTCAAACTTGGTACATGTATGCATACTAGGGTGAGAATGATCTGATTGGATTAGGGAATTCAGCCATATGGCAACCCTGCTTGTGATCTTTAACCCCATGAACCACTTGGCATATCAGTTTTAACGAGTGATAAAACATTATATTAAATTTTTCAAATAAAATAAAAAAAAAAACCCAACATGAATGTGCGAAATATTTCTAATCTGGCAACGGAGGCATAAATTTCGAGTGCGCGTGGTCGAGAATTCATCTAGTTCTCTTTTATTCTTGCAGTAAAATTATACAAACGGTCATCACTATTCCCCTATCTAGTAAATGGTCCTGTCGTAGGGAATACGAATGCGGCCAATATTTTATCCCACACATCGTTCCATTTCATGCATCTAAGATTGATGCTTATATTTATAAACATGATTTCTTATTGATATGGTGATAACGATTTTTCAAAAGTAACATGATGTCTATGAACTGACATAATTCAAGTATTAAAAGTCGGAAACGTCGTTTGATATCTTGAATGAAATTTAAAAACAGACCCATGTCAACGATGTAGTGTCCATTAATCACTTCATTTGAAGCTGATTACCTTTTGTTTTCCAGATGGCGTTCACGGTCGTACAGCACGATGTCGTCTAGAGCTTACTAGTGTCTCTGAAGCAATGATTGCAAACAGCGTCAATGTTCGTATTCCTGGTGTGACACAAGATGAGTTCCTCCAGTCTGGTGGTATCGGCAAACTTCGCATAGCGCTGAGTGAACTCCTAGACGCACATAAACTCAACATCTTCAACATTCGTGAGATGAGCGACGATGGACGACCCATTGTTAATATTTCCTTTTCGGCACGTAATAGAGAAAACCGATTCCTTTCTCCTCGACAAATAGTTGATACTATTTACTTCAAACGCGATCAATTACAACTTCTATGTGGTCTTTTGGTGATACCAGCCGAGGATGATAGGTGTCTGTATGAGACGTGTGGGGGATACCAGAGGTGTATGAGCAGAAAAACACATACAGGAGGATCTTCCGTATCTTCTAGGAATAGCAAAAATTCTGTGACGTTTCATGGCATCAATCCATCTGTAGTGCAGTGGTGTGAGTGCCCCGATCCACACACGAATAATAATTGCTCAGAACCACTGGATTTTTGCCACTCCAAACCTTGTATTAATGGAGGGACCTGCGAGAGGACGGATGATGGCTACGTCTGTGTTTGTCCAGAAGGATATGCAGGTGAGTTATGATTGGACTGATTGACAAAGAGTTCATTGGTGTATTTGCAGAAACGTAGTAATCGCGTCTCAACAGAACAGAGATCACTATTAACCAGGAACTGTGGAAGATAGTGGTGCGAATTTAAATAACATTTCGAATTTACTTCGTAGTAGGTCCATATTGTAACGTACATGTGTAGCCCTACGAACAATTATGATATAACTATAGGTATAGCTATAACAGCAATGAATTTCTCTTCTTGTCAGAGGCAGACCATGATTTTAAACCGTTAGAATCGTGTGAAAATGTTATTGCTTTAAATATCTTTGAAAAATAATGTTGATAAATTTCCATCTTGATGTTGACTGGTCACCCTTGATGTCAAATAGGGCGACTGGCTGGAATGCTCCCCGGTGGAATATAAAGAAGGCATGGTAAAAAGTTAAGTGCAAACTCGTAATTGACCTGGGTAATGAGAGTCTGCCAACCGCTTTTATGAGTTGCATTTAGCCAAAAAGATGCTTCTTGAAAAACAGTTAGTGTTACTTTTATTGATGCTGATGTTAATTTTACATGTGTGCTGAGAAAAACAAACATTTGCCTGATTAAGCATTTTGTTAAAATCATATCAGAGGGACTTGGTAATTGAAGATTAATGCCTGATCAGAGAGAACTAGTGCTTTGAATTTATTTCGAACACGGGACCTCCCTGTATACGAGAAAATTTCACTTTCACTGAGCCGTCATGCTGGCTCAATCTTCTTTCCTCCATGAGCCACAAATCACTACTATTTTTAACGACGTGAACTTCACGTTTCCATGATACTTGGGGAAAAGGAGCGTTAGAAACAAACGTTGAATCTTAGTTCGGACGTTTTGCTCCTTATATTTTGCGGGCTACTTAAACTAATTTTTATTTTATTTTATTTATTTATTTCTGATCTTTTGTCAGGGTAGCCCATTCACCATTAAGTAGTGGTCTTCCATGGGGCCCTGAATAATAATAAACATATTTACATCAAAATGCATAACGTATATACAGAATGGTTCAAAATAAAAATCCTCAGTAAAATTAGAGAGTGCAAACAAAGCAATAATAGACGTGGCGCAAACGAATACTCATTTGAAAAATAAACAAATATCAGTAAACTAGCTCAACTGTAATGCCAATATGAAAATATTGATTCAGTCGCAAATACGTGCACAAATCATACTAATATTACAGAATAAGCACTGAGTGTATGTTAGGCTGAGTTATTCATAAATTACAACTTTGTTTAAACATCCTCTTAAATGAATTGACAGAGGAGGCTGTTCTCATCGAATTATCGAGCTTATTCCATTCAAATATAGAAGATACAACTGGGCTACACTTATAACAATCAGTGTGAAATCTGGGCACGCGTAAACATCCACTGTCTCTTTGTCTAGTATGATGCTCATGTACATCGTTAGGATTGATTAAGCCTACCTGAAGGTAAGAAGGTGCTAAGTTATGAACACATTTATATATCATCATAACGCGACTTAGCTCAAACCGTTTGTCTAGTGTCATCCATTTAAGACTAGTGAACAAATCAGCCGACGGTGTGTCATATGTTTTGTTCAGTATTATTCTTGCGGCCCTCTTCTGAATTTTTTGCAGCTTATTTGTATGGGCTTGAAATCTGTTCGACCATACAACAGAGCAGTAATCAAATCGTGGCAACACTAGACTGTTATAAAGCAACTTTAAGGACTGCATAGGCAAAAAACACTTTGCTCTCTTTATTATGCCTATGTTTTTCTGGGTAAGTTTACATACGTTTTCAATTTGTTTAGACCATTTCAATTCTTCATCTATCAAAACTCCTAAGCATTTGGTGAGTTGAACTCTTTTTATCAAATTACCATTTAATGAAATGGTGAAAGATTCAATTTTCCTGAGATTAGCACGAGAGCCTATTACCATGACACAAGTTTTTTCAGTGTTAAGGACGAGACGATTTTCTTTAATCCATGCCAAGACTCTGTTTAACGCCACAGTTAATTGAATTCATTAATGAGAGTTGAATATTTTTCAGGGAGAACAACAAGTCATACTGATGCCCGAATAACACTTTGAGTGAAAATAATCGTTTGGGAAACCTCAAGGAAAAGTTAACCATTGTTAACATGAAAAAAGAACTTCAATATATTTTCACATTTTTTATCAGATAAAGAATATCAATATGACTTGTTATTTTACCTGAAAACATTCAACTCTCATTAATTAATTCAATTAGTTTAGATAGCCCTCAAAAATTATGATGGACCTAAGCGCTTAATAAGAAGCCACCATTATTTTTATTATTATTATAAGGAGCAAAACATCTGAACTAAGACTAATATTACCTGTCTATTAAGACCGCGTTTTTTGTTTCCCTTGAACAGTATTTCTCATTTAAGTCTTCATGAATTCTGCTTTATACATAGACCATTCTCTTCCCCTTGACAAGTTGCCTTTTCTGCTATGTGATAATTATAAAATGTACACATTCCGTTGATAATAAATATGTCGTTAATATTACCTGTCTATTGTAATATTTCTCCCTTACATAGGAACTAATTGTGAGGTGGATTTCGAGAGAGGTCAGTGTTTTGATGGAGCATGTAAGCACCATGGTCTCTGTGAAAACCAGAGGAACGGAGGTTTCAAATGCTACTGCCGCGTTGGCTTTGATGGAGCTCGATGTGAGATGACAGCTAGGCACTTTCCTGCAGGAGCATATATGGCTTTTCCGACCATCACGCATCGGTCGTATATGATTTTATCACTCAAGTGAGTCCTCAATCAACGATCATAGATCGTATATAACTGAGTTCCCAATCATCACTCATAGGCCATACATGATTCTGTCGCCCATAAGTTTTTCCCAATTATCACATACAAGTCGCATATGATTCTATCGCCCAGGTGAGTTCACAATCATCACGTACATGCCACCAGTCGTATATGATTCTATCGCAAAAATGATATATATTATTCACCATGGGGAGAAGTGTTCATATGGCAAAAGGCACAATGTATATTATTTCCCCAATCGGCCTTTTATCTTCCTCCAGGATCGTGTTTCTCCCGGTCACGACAAGAAACGGTCGTCCCTATTCCCAACCATCACAGTTTCCATACATCTTTGTGTCTTAAAAGTTTGGTTCAATATTCTTTTTTTCAGTTTCTCAACTATGCAGACTGACGGAATGATCATGTACATTGGACGATATTCTCAGCAGCACGACTTCTTAGCTCTCGAGATCATCGGTTCGCAGGTGGCCTTCTCATTCGCTGTGGGTCGTCTTATCATGAGGGTAATGGTTGGAGTACCAGGAGGTGTCAGTGATGGTAACTGGCATGTTATCAAGCTAGAGTACAGAGATAAGGTTAGTCACATGGCATATACAAACAAGCTTGAAACGGGAAATAAAATTAGTCGCATTATATAATATATACAGTCATGTACAAGCTAGAAAACAGATAAGTTTATATAGTCATATTGTTTATACAAGGTTAGTCACATTGCATACTTTATACAAACTAAAATGCAGAGATAAGGTTAACTACATCATGTACATTGCACGTACAAAACTGAAAACTGAAAGTAAAGTTATTCACATCCACATACAAGCTTTCGAATATAGGGATGATGCAGTAAAATCACATTGCATGTCATCGAGCCTAAATAAAGGAAAGTCACCATATTTGCTTTTAAGCTAGAATATAGGGATATGGAAAGTCACATTTTATATCATAAAGCTACAAGAAAGGGATTTGTAATTGCTTCCTCCTTCTGGGTGTTTTATAACATTGTATAAATTAGCACCAGTGCATAGTGGATTCATGTACAAAATAAGCAAAGCGTTTAAGAAAGAAGTAGGCCTACATTGCTCAGGTGTTAGTGATGGTAACTTGAACGTTATTAAACCAGAATACAGGGAAAAGATTATTCACATTGCAGGTCATCACGTTATATACAGATATATGAATACAGAGCTTGTTGCTCTTCGGGATCAGGAGTTGGTCTGGCGGTAACGTCTACGGGCAGGTCTATGTATTCGCCTACAAACTGACTCTGATCGGACCCAGGTTCGAATCTCAGTCACGTTTTTCGGATGGTGACGTCAAAGGTCGGTCCCAGACGTAAATAATCATGTTTAGATTGATACACGTCTGTCAAAACTCAATTACACACACACACACACACACGCACGCACACACACCCCATGTCATCAAGCTGGAAGATTAAGATATAAGTTTAGTGAAATATTGCACGGTACCAAGTTAGCATACAGGAATAGGTAATTTACATTACATGCATAAGTTCTTGCTTTCAACCTTGCAACAAGTTTTGTATATTTAAACATGGATTCCTGTAACAGGTAAATGTAATAGTCGTCATTAGGCAATCATGCATGAATTAGAATACATTACGAAAATGGCCTATTACCATAACCACAATCACAAAACCTAAACACTTTGCCTAAATATGAAAACCCTTTTTTGTATCATAAAAGCAAGATTATTTGTAACAACCTTTGTAGATTGTGGAGGTGCTACTTGATAACTGTGCCCGGGAAGGAGAGCCCGCTACATCCGAAGATGAACTGAGTAATGATCCATGCATAGCATTTGCTACACAGGCTGTCGATGTAACTACTTGGTAAGTCAAAGTTAAACCAACCAAAGTTAAACCAACCAAAGTTAAACCAGCCAAAGTTAAACCAACCAAAGTTAAACCAACCAAAGTTAAACCAACCAAAGTGACACCAACAAGACCGATACCAGACCGAAAACAGATCGAACAAAAATTTATAGTTTACACCGAATGGCCAAGACACGGTCGGTTTGGCGGTGTGACTCATTTTGATAAAGGGTGATTGTATTGTAAGGAATTGTAAAAGACACGCTTCCTCTGAAAAAAAAAAGGTTTATAGTTCCAGTGGCGTATCTGCGGGGGGCGGGGCACTTGAAGAGGGCGCAATAAACGCGAAAGAGAGAAAGAAAAGGGGGAAAATACAAGAAAATTTATGGTCTTTGAGAGTTATTTGCGCCCCAGTCAAGGAAAAATTGCGTAAGAAATA
Source organism: Heliocidaris tuberculata (assembly GCA_025618425.1). Lineage (NCBI taxonomy): Eukaryota > Metazoa > Echinodermata > Echinoidea > Camarodonta > Echinometridae > Heliocidaris > Heliocidaris tuberculata. The sequence continues at coordinate 14,031,614 of CM046848.1, forward strand.
GTGTTTTATAAGGTTTGAAATGCGAAAATTTTCTAAAGCTCGGTCGGCTTGCTCCCTAGCATAATTATGTTCAGGGACTAGCCTAGCCCCAAATGGCGTTTTTAAAGTGTTAACGATAAATTGACTCTAGTCGCTTTGCCAACCCCCCCCCCCCCCCCCCACATAAGGCAGGAGCTTGTTAAATTTTGCGTCCCCCAGATGGGATATAAGTGCATAAAAAGCACTTTCAAAGTATAGAACATTCGAAAGAAATCATAAATTTGCCTTGCGATTGCATTTGCTAAATACCTCAAATATATTTCTTCAGGGTTTTCATTCATTTTGCGCCCCCAGAATAGGAATGTCCAATATTTCAACAAAAATCTATTGCTAAAGTCGATTCCCTTAGATTTTTTTTTCTAAAGGTAAAATACATAAGAAATTTCAATTTGAGAGGTGAAAAGAAGAAGGAAAAAAAAAAAAAATCTGCCGCTCTGTCGCGTTGCTCTGTCGCGTTGCTCTCTCGCTTATACAATAATTCATTAAATTTAGGCTAACAACCCCGCCTTATGTGCATCAAAACTCATTTTCACGTAGTGCCATCATTTCTTAATTAAAAACGCTCATTAATCTGAGTTTGGGCACTGGGGGGGGGGGGGGGGGGGGAGGGGGCAGATTTGATACTTTGCCCCGGGCGTCAGAATACCTAGATACGCCACTGAATAGTTCACACTCAAATCTTCAAATATTTCGTATCATTGCTAGCACTCATTCAAAGGTGAGAAATACCATTAACTCATTTGCAAACACTTGTACATGTATTGAGCTTGTATATAGCCCTCTCCGTTTTAACTGAACTTGTTTTCCTCTCCCCTTATTGCTCTCTCTCTCTCTCTCTCTATCTCTCACACACACACACTTTCTCGATCGATATGTCCATATTGCGAGAATAGAGGAGGATGTTCTTATGCACCTACCCTATGGTCCTTGATCCCATCTAACGAGATGTCACGAACGAGATCTTTTTTTTTTCTGGCGGTAATTTTATTACAATACTTGATTATGGAACTATTACATTGGCTTATTATTAGAGATTTATATTAATTCTATATATTTTGACACCGAGTCATTTTCTTTGTTTTTAAACCACAGGTTCCTAGATGTGAATACCCCGCTGTTGGTAGGCAGCTTACCAACACAGCAGCAGGAGACAAGGATACTGAATGAGGATTTTATCGGTTGTATTAAAGATGTTAAGATTAATAATCGTATGCTGGACTTTGCAGAAAGTTTGTTTGATCACAATACGGAACCAGGATGTCCAATATCGAGATATCGGTGAAATCGAACACAAAACATGAACATCATATAGCTGAGGAAAACAACAAAATCAGACGATGTCCTGATTTTGATTGATTGCACTTACATTCTGTCCTTTAGAGCTTACCCTCCGGAGAGATCCAAAGCTAAATTGAGTCTGCTTTCTTAAGTCTAAGAATTAAGTCTGTCAGGAGGACAATCATGGCCACAGAACTAGATAATCAATGGATTCAAAGTGAGATTACATAACATTTTCAAAAGATTGATATCGTTGTTGTTTGGTTTCATAAGTAATAGCCTTACGTTTCCTTGAGCATAATACCATTTTACATGGTAACACCGGGTTTTATAAACACTTAATTTCACCAAAATGTTATTTCGGTAAAACTTTGGAATTTTGTTAAAATTTTAATTTCGTTTTAAGTAATCCACGGGTGAAGCATACCGTCTCATCTTCTTTTGTGGTATGAACCCTTTATGGTCCAGTTATACTGTGGTGACGTGTCTTAAGCGAACTACAACGATCTGAGACGTCACAGATCTTCTCGCGATAGAAGTGAACCCATGCAGATTCATCTGCGATTCCAGACGATAGGCACGGTGTGCAAGGGACGGTTATCCGAAAAAGAGAGAACAAAAACAGTATCTCGATTCAGAACGGCCAAAACGATTTTTTTTCCTTCTATAAATGCAGAGCGCGTTGCATCTGGTTAATTTTCTACTATGAAGAGAGAGAAGGAGAAGTGACAAAGTGTACCAGGTCATTGCGCATTGCTAAAAGTGATTTCCAAAGGTTGACTGGGTATGTATTAGAAGCATAACCTCCAAGTGAGTTGTTATGATAACCATAATGTTGCTTTAGTTATGCTCACGACCGAACACGTCTATGGTACGAATCCTACCAATGATTATGCCAAATGTTAATGTGATATCAAAGAAAATTGTTCATAAATGTTAGAATAATAATATTCGAGAAATTCACATTTGAATCGTGGATAAGAAAATCAACGGTCCATTTTTATAGGCCCGTTTTAATAGTGGTAATTGATCTTAGTTGGTTCTTGATTAGCACGCAAGGCTGTCCTGCTTTGGCATGGCTAAGTTTATGGCGCTTTATAGCACTTACAAATTTCTTTCTAGCATTTAAGGAATTTCTTCCTTTCAGGCACCCATATACCCCTCCACGGTCGAGAGTCAAATGTAGATTAATAATTTGCCAAACGCTGACCTTTTGCATCTCTACTCAAGTTTGAAAAACCTCTCGACCAAGACACTTCTGTGATACATCAGTTTGATTGCCGCACATGACGATGTTAGCCGTGATAATGTTTAATACATCCTATACTGATACGAAATATTTAATTCCAGCCAGATCTAGCTTATATCTCATTATTTAGTGCTTTGTGAGGAAGAAAACATGCATGGATTTAAACATTTTATGATCAATGTACAATCTGTTTGTTGTAGTGAATTGTACAACCTATGTGTACAACACATGTTGTCCGCTTGTTTTTAATAGATCGTGTAAATGATTGTATCAGAATTATGTACATTCTCTACTCTAAAGGCATAGGCATCCACGTGACAGTTTTTTTTTATATTCATGCTGTAATATATTCAGAATGTTATGTAAAACTGAAGAATTTCACATTTGACATAGTTATGTTGTTTGTGTTTGATTACTCTTTCATGTAAAATGAAGATACATGTATTGTAAAATCGATTGCGTATGCCATTAGATGTAATAAAAAAGGAAATTTGCATGATTATACGCCAGTTATATATACCCAGTTACACGGAGAAAACCGACAAAACAAAGTGTTTCTTTACCCCGATAGACCAATATTTGGTCGTTTATCGGTCGGTCAGAGTCAGTCTGGCAATGTGATTGAAGTATTAATTCCATGAAATGAAACTGAATAGTTAAATTTTCCAGAAAAGAGACTTAACACACACAGTGAACGGTGCTAAAAAGTCATATTTATTGAAATTCTGAAACAGTGATTTTAAGATTGTAATGAATAAAATGTTAACCATATGTGAAAAATCTAATAAATTGTTTAAGATATGATTTAATTTGTGATATATATACATGTAAATACGCTAGATTTAGAGTTTTTCCTTAAATTTACCTTCCTGTATTAGGTTAAGTCGGGAACCTTTTGCTCCTGTGAATTATATTTATTGAAGAACTCATTCAAACTTTAACCAAGAACATTGTGAATATTTTTTAAATATTAAGGTACTTCTCTATCATTTGAATGTGGTTATTCATCACCATTTTTACAGCAACTGCGACCATGTCTTAATCTATAATCCAATGTAATAATGAGAACTTCCACACTCACATTAAATGTGGCCGTATTTGTAAAAGCAAGCAGTGCCTATAATTGCTCCCTCTATACTTTCACTTCCATCTCCAGATATTGCTACTCAGCAACTACTTGCAAGGAGAAGTAATAACTTGTTGCAAATTGTTTCTCCGGACGAGCAAACGCTTACATTTCTATTTAGGGTGTAAATTAGATTTTACTTGCATGTATACTGACAAGGAAAGTTTTTGTTCTTATAGACAGGGACTTCCAAGAATAGTAGATGCATACTTGAAAATGGAAAATTTCCCTTCATCAAGCATTTACTTCAGATCAAAAATCACAATCAGAACTGTATTATGATACAATGGGATAACGTGTTAAGATTATTATGTGCAAACATACCATTTCCATATTAAAAATTACATTATCTACTCAATTCTTGTTGATTTTACCCCTAAAATCGCATTTACCGTCCTCTCAAAAATTAAGATGGACTACTTACACACATCTTGAAGAAGAGCAAGTGATATATGAATCATACCGAGCAAAGACTTGAGGTTAGAATCCATTAAAAGTGATAGTAATAGATTTAGTGAATACCAGGTAGGAAATAGAGTTTATCACTTCGCACTTGGGTCGCTTAGTTTATATTACATTTACTACTCATTTTCAAGTAAGACCTTACATGAAGATCAGAAGCCAATATTATTGAAATACATCAGTACATCTGAAATGATGTCATTGATGATTCGGATAAAATATTGCACCATACTAATTTCCCTTAGAGTGTGTGGTGAAAAACTACGATTACTATATCCGTGTATATGCCTTTGTTGAAGTCGGTATATAAAATAGGATACGCACAATTAGCCTCGACGAGTAATGCGTCGTACAATGATATAATGCAATCCTGAATGAATGCTAGCTAGACAAGTGAATGTTCAGGTAACAAACTACTGTATGGATTCGATAGACCTGTTGGAATCATCAAATGAAGAAAAGTGGTCGAGAGCAGAAGCTCAAGGCAGCTGACCACAGTCAAATAGTACCAACATCATACGTTATACAATATTTACAAAAATATGAATAAGATCGGAAAGATGCCGACTGTATGCATGATAATATACCAAATGGTAGCAGTGATTATTATAATATCAAGATGTTCAAGTGCGAATTATTGTACAAACATCAATTGTTATAATTACGACATTAATGATATGGTATTAAAAACTGTAACAGCAATGTGATGAATGTGCTCATGAGGGGGTTCAGAGCAAAGGCTTACAAAGAGATGATTTGGGCTACTGACTAATGTTAAATACATGTATTACCATTGTTATGTAATATTTACCAAAACGAAAAACAAATCAATAAAATCAGAAAAAATGCGCCCTGTACTAGTGATTGTATATTCAATGGTAGCACTGATTACAATATAATGATGTTAAAGTGATGATTGTTATACAAATGACAATTGCAGTTTTACTTTTGTAATTAATGATATGGTAATAAAACAACAATGTGATGGTTGTCATTATTATGTGCATATGAGGCGGTCCAAAGCAAAAGCTCAAGAAAAGATAATTTAGGCAGCTGACCCACGCCAAATATTACAGAGCTGACATAATACTTACAAAAATATCAGTAAGATCAGGAAAATGCGGCCTATAATATTTTATACCGAATGGTAGAAATGATTGTTATATAATAAAAACATGCTTATGAAGTGCTTATTATTATACAAACGACAATTGCAGTTATAATTATGAAATTTGGGACATGGTAATAAAAACTGCAACGATAATGTGATGATTGTTATTATAATGGGCATAATGTGGCAGGTACTAAAATGTCACAATTTCTGTATATGTGGAAAATTATATTCTGTAGGCCTACATAATGAACACGAACACGAACAACTAAGAAACTATACAAGCAGCATCATGGTAAAATTTTAGCCCTTTACCTGGGGAGCTTCGTTTTTAAATCTAAATAACGAGAAGAAAGGCTTACCTTCTTGATTGCATTATGATTCAATTATGAATATACAATAAAGATGGCAACTTTGAGCACAAAGCATGACAGAATATGGTTTACTGTCTTAATTTACACCATGATTTTTTTTTCTGGATCTTACAGAAGGTAAGAGATAAAGTAGATATATTGGATGTTACTGGCGTCTGCGGTGGTATACGTGTCCAGCATAAATGACATATCTTAATTTCAGTGACGTATGAATATTGCCACTACTAATTGTACAAATAGTTTTTAAAGTAATAATTTTGGTATAATTACAACCGCAAAAAGTTTACCACTAAAAGCCAGATTCTTAATAAGAAAATCTAATTTCGAAAGATATTAAGTATACCTGTATAGATGAAATACTATGCAAGCATTGTTTCTTTTCTAACTGGTGCTTGCATTTGTTTTTACCGATTTCTACAATTTTGATAGATTATTGGGGGGAACTTAAGATACCAAAATTTAATAAATGCCTAGAAAAACGATGATTACTGTTTCAAACCGATGACAATACTATTAAATATCATAATGTTGTAATGACGATAAACTTTCGTTATGAAAATTGATTTTTATCAATTGACATTTTCATCAGACAGTAAATTTTCATTACTTCATTCACAATTGGAAATATAAAATGGTTTAGAGAAGGCAATCATACAAAATCATCAACCGGGTAAATAGCGTAAATTTACGTACTACTGAACGAGTATATTTTCAAAATACACTTACGAAGAGTCACGCATACGAAACAAAGCAATTAAATCATCAAATAACTGATTAGATAAATGTTCAACAGATGTATTAACATGTTAGAAAATCATTAAGGTACATTGATTAAAAGAAGGTGAAAAAGAGAAGAGCATAAGTTTTACTTCATAAATAGTTCAGACAAATATATTGCGAAGACAGTAGTTTAGAAACAAGGCAAAATGTTTTCTACCAATTTCAACACGGTTGGAAAGGAATTTCTATTTTGCTATACACTGTATCTTAATAATGAATTATTTTCAATATTATTTTATCACATCCTTGTTTTGTGCGCGCAAATGCGCCCCTGTTGGTAAAATAGCGACCAGATGAGAATGATCAAGATCTAATCATTCATTCAGACGCACTTTACGAATATAATAACAGGTATTCGAAATAAGAAACAAAAACAAAAACAAAAACTGGGAACTCCTGAAAACGACAGAATCGTTAAAAGTAAAATAAATGGATAGTATTGCGGGGACGGAAGATCGTTTTGTTTACTCCGAGATATAGGCCAACGATCTAGGCCTCGTAATGTTAAGATGATGAAGAGGAGGAGAAAGACGCCGATTAAGACGGTGATGAAATAAAATGTATATATTTTCATAATAACAACGTTTTAAGTAACTTTATTATTGTATCATTTCCCGCCCTGTAACTCCCCCTTCACTTTCATTATTCAATAATTAAAAAAGGATATGTAGATTAAGTAGGCCCCTTCCGCTTCTGAGAGGCGCCCCTTTTGCGTATCCTTCCTACCCCCCCCCCATCTTACCGTGATAAAAAAAATCCCCTCTTATATTGCTTAACTCGCAAATCCAAATGTCAAAGACAAACGAATGTGTAATGCCATTTATGCTATGTTTGAAGGGAATTAAATTAGATACAGTTTAATTATTCTTCTGCTCCTTGCTTACGATTGATGATATTGTGTTGATAGTGCTCCGGAATACCTTGTCATCATTGATAGTCGAGTCGTTGACGGAGCTGCCGGTTGGTTGGATCTTAAATCGACGGATTGAACGACCAATGTTATATAGTTCCATGCGACGTTTAAAGGCGTCACGAACCTACAAGAAAATATATTTATACTCGTCAATTTTACTCCTATCTTACAAGGTATGAAAAATCTAGTTTAAATGCACGCACACCGTGTTTAGCACTCATAAAAATCAATACTTTTAATAACTAAAAACAGATTCAATGGTGTAATGACATGTCATGTTTTCAACCACAAGAATCAATGTGAAATTGAATTCATTTCTGCAGATTATAATAACAGTAACAATAATAACAATAATAATCATATCGATAGCAACATTTATATTGTTCACATATCCATCCCAGGGGATGCTCAAGGCGCCTACAAAATACTATCATATTACTGGCTTTAGCCCAGCTGCCCTAGGAATATATATTCTTTATAGCATAACTTGTTTAGCACAAGACTAATCTGAAACAAGGTTATAAGGCAATGAAAGTATTGAAGGAATAGCTTCCTACCAGGTATCCATTTACTGCATATGAGGGGAGAGTGGCAAAGGTAGATTAGTGCCGTGAACCTTGTGGTCCAAAGTCTGGTGACGTATCTATACTATCAACTAGACCACGATACATCTGCCTATACTTTTAAAAGTAACGCTATATTGCCTGATGTTATTGAAGAATATAGATAGTTGGTTGGAGTACCTCTTGACTGTTGAGGCAGTGTAGAATGAAGATGAGTAGGCCTTGGATCGAGTTACATAACACGAAGATGTAGAGGAAAGTCAGGTTAGAGGAGTCAGCCAGAGTAAGTACTCCAAACAACCAGGTGGAACCCATTAGTGGTGATATGGTGAGCGAGGCCTTTAGGGCATATCTGAAGAGAGGGGGATACAGTTGTGTCACAGAAATGAATACATGTATCAAGACAGTGAAGTACATTAAAAGACATATATATTAATTCCGATGCAGCTATCCTAAGTTAACCAAAGAAAATGAAAGGAATACAGTGAATAAGAATGAAAGGGACGGAATAAGAAAATAGAGAATTAGTATAGCAACGAACGTTTTCGTCAGTCTGTATTCTCGAAAAATTCTACTCGTATTCTTTAATGCAAGACGTCACTCTCTATACCAGTATTAATCCAGTGCTTAAAGGTAGGTATCAAGCTAAGCTACGGTATATGTCTGAAACCTCTCTGTAGCTCTACTATTTACACATGGACATGTCAACAATATATTTTGGTGGTCATTTGCCGTCCCATACATTGGCAAAAATAAAGAAAATTAAACAGAAATGAACATCGCAAGTGCCATTTTCATTGTTATTTGGTCTGATCCAGCCTCAAGTAGGGCTACCAACTTCATAAAGTAATCGGGTACACTAAAAACTTTTTTGTCGGTAAAGCTATGGTCACAACCCCAAAAATTAGCCTGCTCGGCGGCCGGGCGGCGAGTTTTTAGCCAGTTTCACCCGGGCACAGAGCGGGGGCCGCCCGTGCACCGCTGGTTTTTAGGGCATCGCTCGGCCGCCGCTGGAGTTTTAGCGCGGAGTTAATATTCTGGTGGCGCCTGCCCACTTTTCACTCGCCGCCCAAAATACGCTCGGTGCCCGGCCGGCGACCGCCCGGGCACCGTCCTAATCGAGCGGTCGCCATCGAGCGATTTAGGTAAAAAAATCGAAGCCGCTAGATCAAAGACTGCCCAGCGGTCGCCGCCCGGGAATCTGTGGGTCATCAGTCGGTCACTGCCCGGACGCCGCGCGGAGAAGCTCCCCCGATCGACAGGACACCGCCCAGGCATCGCTGGGACTTTGCAGCCCGTTCGACTTCTCCAAAAAGCCTAAATTCCAGCGGCGCCCGGGCAGGTTACAAATCGGTTGGTCGCCGCTCTGATTCGTGACCAAAACATTACGTACGGGACAAAGTACCTTTGAAATATAAACATTAAATAATTAATATCAATTTAATTATGATGTTTACTTGAGTTTCTGATAACGTGCGTCATCTCTCTTCAGCTGATCATGGTTCTTTAGGTTGACAATGACCACAGTGACCCGAGTCAGGATAGCCATATTACCGATCACCACACAGAGAGTAGGTATCACGAAGAAGTAGATAGAGTTGTCCGAGTAATCTAACCAGCAGGCACTTAGAAAGAACAAAAACTATAGCATTTTAGCTCTCCTTATTATGTTTTTAAATTCTAATCGATGATTCTCCCACATTTATTTAACACTTTTGAAATGAGAATGAAAGTGAGCGATAATGCATGAATCTATTCAATACTGAAAAATAAACATTTTGGAAGTTTCAAGCAGAATAATTAATGTATGTTGTATTAAATGTGAAATTTGTATTTCTTTTTCTTCTTAATCCCTTTGGCCGTTACTGTATAAAAATTTCCGTCCTTTGAAAATATTTTTCTAATTACCCACGCCGATGAAATCGGCAGGGTTATGTAAAGGGTTCCGTATGTTTGTATGTTTGTTTGTTTGTTTGTTTGTTTGTTTGTGTACAAGATAACTAGAGAACGGGTGAACGGATTTGCACCAAATTTTCAGGGATTGTTTGGATAGTGACAGGAAAGAATCCATTAAATTTTGGTGATGATTGGTTGATCCCAGCAAATTCTGTGAGACTTTCTAGTTTTGACTCTGTAGTATAGTAATATGTAAAGATCACCGTTTCGCACGTATCAGATTTAAGAAGCCGATACCGATATCCCAACAAAGCGCATCGATAGCTTAACACTGGTAATGGCGTCAGCACCATTCTCAACGAAGAAGAAAAAAATGTTTTTAACTACTGATTTATTAGTCTAGAATATCGTAAAATTGCCCGAGTAGTCCGGTGATTCTAAAAGCAATCCTTATTTGATCTAGAGACCGGTAAGAAACTTCACAGAAATGGATAGTATTGATAGGAACAGTAAGTTTAGATTTAATTTCTCTCGAGTTTCTCACTTGCAGCAGAAAATGCTGCGGTAGCCAATATGCAGCTAGACGCCGGATCGGACGGCCCAGCCCGTACATGGCTAACGGCCAAATTTCAAACATCGGCTCAGATTAGCCGTGAAGTTTCATTACTTTTGCATTGTGATTGTTGATTTAGAACTCATCCTAGTTAATAATGTGGATTCTCTGGGTCTTTTACTACGGAATATCGAACATCATATTTATCAAATCTATCTGGAAAGAGACCGGTAAGAAACTTCACAGAAATGGATAGTATTGATAGGAACAGTAAGTTTAGATTTAATTTCTCTCGAGTTTCTCACTTGCAGCAGAAAATGCTGCGGTAGCCAATATGCAGCTAGACGCCGGATCGGACGGCCCAGCGCGTATAGCAAACGGCCAAATTTCGAGCATCGGCTCAGATTAGCCGTGAAGTTTCATTACTTTTGCATTGTGATTGTTGATTTAGAACTCATCCTAGTTAATAATGTGGATTCTCTGGGTCTTTTACTACGGAATATCGAACATCATATTTATCAAATCTATCTGGAAAAAAAACTAGGTAGGATTTTTTATTCACTCATTCCGCCCCTTTAAAAAGCAAAGGTAGATCTAGTTCCTTTCCGTGTGCTCTAGATCGAACGTTGGACTAAATGTTGGCCTAGATTTAATTTCAGACCTATATGAACATACTACCTCATAACACCTGTAAAATTACACTTCGAATGATGCCTACTGACTTTATTTCTCACGGCTAATCCCCCAAATTTCCCGTATCTAGCATACAAGTAGCAACACCAGCACCAACACCGAACGTGAAATGAAAATTTCTTAATCCCTAGGGTATAGTGTTAGTGAACGGAATTTTGTACATGAAATTAAACACCGGCTGCCGAGCTCGGTTCAGCAGACAACATCTGACAAAAATTAAACACCGGCAACCGGAACTACGTCAGAAAATCAGAGGTCAACACCTAACACCAACTGATTTTTTTCTCATTTCATAGTCGGTGTTAGATCATGATTTCGCGGCAAAATAAACACTAACCACAAACACCAACACCGAGCGTGAAATCACCCAATGTAGATTTCAGTTTTGACCCCATAGTATAGTATTGCAACTACTCTGTAGCACCGCCAAGGCGTGGGTCTGCCGCCTTTGACGGCCCCTCTAGTTGCTTTTCTTGGGCTTACTGATTTTTTTTTTTTTTGGATAAAGTTTTTATTGTTATAACCCTCACCCCAAACCCTGAGTGCTGGTAATAATGAAAAACGGAGATTTCCTGAATGAGAACTGTGTATTGAAAGTGGAAAACACTTTTACTGCAGTGCAGATAACCCCTATCTAGTAGTTTAAGCTGAGAGGAGAAAAGTCGATTTGATCTCAGACCTAATAATCAAATTATATGCACACAGAGAAACACACTGAACAACACCTAGTATCATGAATGACGCATTTCATGAAGAAAAAAACATAGCATTGATAGCAAAATGTATTACTCCTGAAATTCTAGAAGAGGTAAGCGTAAAAAGAGATTTCATGTGCGGGAAATTCAAAACACTAGTCGCTATCAAAATATTCTCCTTTCACTTTTTCTTTGAGGGGTGGGATGTTAAACTCTAAGTTTTCATATAATTTTGAATGAATTTATTATTCAAAATTATAAGAAAAAGTCTCCTCATTAAAGATTTCCGAAAACTTGAATATGAAATGAATGTTAGACATAATCTAATTATCTAGATTTTACACGCATATCTGATCAATTACTAAATGCCAACTTACTCAGGGCGTCGTCCAATGCTATCTAGGGTTGATCCAATCACGACTGCTGTCATGATCAACGGGATTCCTGAATCGATGAAAACATTTACGAAATACCACATTATAAGAAATAAAGTATCATTATTTCCAGAGAGAAGGATGCAAAGTAGCCACTTTTTTATCTTTCCAGGAGGAATGCCACATATCTAGCATTACTGTTATGGTTATAAGAAAAGGGTTACCTGCCCAATTGCTAGGGAGCTATAGAATCCTATTTGCTCAACTTTCTAATGTATGGGTAACCAGATCATCTGTGAGTGGTCACTCATTTACCGCCTGTGTAACCAAATCCAACACTCAGCTCCATCTATCTTTATACATTCCAAGGATTAGCAGACCGTGGAACTCACTCCCAGCTTGTCTTTCTTGATGTTGCTAATATGGACAGATTCATATTTGCCGTAAATTAATGCATTCTTCTCAAACTCATTATAATACTAGTATTATCCTAATGTTGTAACTAATACGAAATTTACACATTTATAATGTGATTTATCTTCATACTTGGGGCCGTTTTTCATCTTCTTGATGGCAACACCAGGCCCTTGTTAAAAAAACCCCAAAAGACCCCCCCCCCAAAAAAAAAAGAAGAAAAAAAAAAAAAAAGTAAAGAACCCGAGAACGATACATGTAGGGTTCATAATGGCGAAGGTTCAAAATTCCGAAAATGAAATAGAACCCTATGTCATTTCGGAACTACGAACCTTCGGAAAGGTTAATGAACCGTATTTCATTTCCGGAACTGAACCTTCGGATAAACAGCGTGTTCCTGACAGTTTAATAACAATACAATAGTTTCAGGTGCAACCTACCCCATCCACCCATCAGGTAGTATCTCATCTTACTGTTCTCCTGATTGAACACAAGAACAACCTGAGTGTAGAGCTGAAGTCCTTCTATCATCATCCAAACAAACGAAGCTGAGAAGAAATAATACATGATCCCTGCCATTACCTGACATCCAGTCTGCAATACAATGGTAAGGAATTCTAATGAAATGTATAAGGAAAGGTACACTGAATTGACCATTCAGCTACAATGTGATCTGAAGAGCCGATTGCAAGCCTTATATGAAATACGCCTACCTTGAATACCATCTAGTAGTATGTAGTCTACCATGAAGTAGATTCAATTTTATACTAAATAATCTGGAAAAAAAAAGAGGAAGAAGATAAATTGTCTTGAAAATAAAGGGACTTATGGAGAGCCAACCTGTTAAGTGTTTTTCGTGACTGCAAGAATTCACGGGGGGGGGGGGGGGGGGGGGGGGGGGGCTACTCGTTTTATCGAAGGTTCGTGATTCCGACACACAAATTTCCCATGGAAGGGGGTTCATATTTCCGGAAATGAAATAGGGTTTATAATTCCGAGCATTTATTTAATTTCTCTGAAGGTTCGTAATTCCGAAAATAAATTAGGGTTCGTAATTCCGAAGATGAAAAAGGGTTCATAATTCCGAAAACGAAATAAGGTTCATAATTCTGAAAATGAAAGAGGGTTCATAATTCCGAAGGTTCGTAATTCCGAAAATGCAATAGAGTCCTACATAACTTTTCGGAATTATGAACCTTCGGAAATATGAACCCTTTTTCATTTTCGGAAATATGAACCCTTTTTCATTTTCGGAAATATGAACCCTATTTCATTTTCAGAATTACGAACCCTATTCCATTTTCGAAATTATGAACCCTTTTTCAATTATGAACCTTCGGAATTACGAACCGTCGCGACGCGTCGGAGTAACAAACCTTCGGAAATACGAACCTTCAGAAAAACGAACCTTCGGAATTATGAACCTTCGGGAAAACGACATGTAACCGAATTCACAACTTACATTTCATTGCCATTTATAAAACTTTCACGGAACTGTTTCTGCTTCATTCAAATGATTTTGATGTCAGTGTGAACCTCCCCTTTAAAATCAAATAGTATTGTTATGAGCGATATGGTTGATGACTTGTCAATGAATGTCATTAGTCACATTTTATGTTCAACTCTATTACTGTGGCATACTCATACTAGTTTGCAGGCACAAACCCTGGTCAGTCTTAAAAGAGTGTCTGCACTATATAGGCCATGCACTATAGCTGCTTGACACGACCAGTAGGTAGTTGGGCTAGGCTTCTCCAAAGACAAAATGATTTTCTGATAAAGTGTCAAATTAGGGTCTGTGCTTGCAGACTATACTCATACCGTCATAGGTTCGAGAGAACCCTGGGCAAGAAAGAGAATTTGCGACATTGCAATAGACGAAGCAAGATTACTGTGGATCAACACACGATCAGTATTCATCCTAGAAAAAACAAAACAAATGGAGAGAACATGAAATAATGAAGGACAAAGCATACTGTTGGTCTGGCATAGGAAATGTTCAAAATGTAAATGGGCAAGTCCAATGTATTTTGTCCGATACCGTCATCATCAAAATGTTCAGTATACCCGTTGGTTCTCAAGATAATAGCCCTTATCTGCTTAAAGGGCGAGGATCAGACCAACTAACGAGAATAATAACACTTGCGGTGTTATTTCTTGTATATCTCATTTAGTGGCGTAACGTGGGTCTAGCTACTGAAGGGGTACTTGCGTCATGGGGGGGGGGGGGCACCTGTCTTTCTCGCAAATTGCATTGAGAATTTAAGAGGCCACTGATTAGCGGGAGGGGGCGGGAAGAGGTCCCATCGTCTTCTTTTCTCGTCCTTTTCTCCTTCGCCCATTCAGTTTCTATCTTTGTCTTTTTTTCTTTTTCCGCCGCATGATTCGATTGGGGAGGGGGGGGGGGGATGTGGCCCCATGCATACCCCCCTGTAGCTTTGCCACTGATCTTACTTGATTATTAGTAGGACAGCAAAGGAATACCTTGGAGTTGCCCAAATTTATTCGTGTAGTTACAGTGGTACGAATTCGTGCATCCAAAGATACTTAATATTAACAGTCTGAAACAGGTCTTGACAACACTGAAACAAAGTTTCTTTCTGTTAACTTCAAGTATTATTCCATTAATTCTTGATCTCTTAAATTTTGTTAAAGTTTTAGATTTAAGGAACTTCTCACTATTTTCTGGAATAAGCACATAATATCTAAGCAACTGTTAATGAAGAAAGTACCCTCTCATAAGTAGTTATGATCTTGTATGAAGCATGTCTTCTTATATACACATATAACCATATACTTTTTCAGTTGATCAATTTCAAATGTAAAGCAAATAGCCAAGATATTCTTTAAAATCATGGTGAATATTGATGTGAAATTTTAAAGCTAATTACCCCATACAGATTTTGAGGGAGAGAAGGGAAATAGTGAGCAAATTCGTAAAGCAGAATAAAAAAAAAAGACCTCCGACATATCACTGATCTTATGCATCTGTTTAATGGAAGTAAGTGTTATACTCGTCGGCATATATTATGATACTCACTTTAGAATGATGAAGGCTACCACAGTTGCTACTGATCCAAACACAGAGAGACTACATCCAATGTTGGATAGGATTGTCAGAGCTTTAACGTGACCGTCTCCTATCTTTAAACCAGAGATTCAATATTATTATTATTATTATTATTATTATTATTATTATTATTATTATTATTATTATTATTATTATTATTATATTATTATTATTATTATTATTATTATTATTATTATTATTATTATTATTATTATTATTATCATCATCATCATGTTATTGTTAACGATAATTTGGCGTCACTTGTGCCCGGGAAGGGAAAATCGAATATAATCCATAGGCCTATAACCGGTGGATTCCTCCTCCCAGTTCGAGTAAATTGGGCCGTATCGATAAAACTAGTAAAGGCCTAGCAAATGCTTTTTCTTACCATTGCTAACCTTTTGCTTGCAGCTTCAAAAAAATAAACGTAGAAGTAATGGACCTAATAAAAAAAAAACAACAACAAAAAACAAGCATTTGCTTGGCTACAAGAAAAGGGTTATAGAGTAAATGGCATAGCTAGGGTTCTTGCTATGTCGGGCATATCGGTTTACAGCTGGTATTGTTTTAGAATTTATAATAGGGTTCTACATTCCAACATCAGCTCAAATTGCATTGAGGGAAATATCACAAAAGCGGTTTGTGCGCCGAGGCAAAGGCTTAGTCTAAAGCTTTCTCTCCCTGCTCACTTTCTTTCTAAAGAGGCGACAGAGAGCGATTTGAGTACTGCTGTTAAATCTGGCAAGTCAGCTTTATGACTGATTAAATTCATGATGCTTTTTCTGTAATTGAAGATAAATATCATATATCTATTATCATTAAAAAAAAAAAAAAATTAGTGAGGACAGTGCAATATGCAAAAATAACACCGTTGTAATCAGTGGCGTAGCTAGGATTTTTTACAAGGGGGGCAAATTCTGCTTGAAGGTAGACCCGTATTTTTTTTCTTTTCGCCAGCCCTCCAAAACTCGCTCAGTGGAGGGTGGCCACATTTTTTTTTCTCGCCAGCCCTCAAAAAAGGTCACTCAGTAGGGGAGGGGTTATCACATGTTTTCCTCCATAATTCTCTGACAAGCAAAAAAAAAAAAAAAAAAAAAAAAAAAAGGCCAAAGAAAAAAATCGAGGTAAAGTTGACAGGGGGGGCACTCTGCCCCCCGCCCCCCCCCCCCTCAGCTACGGTAGTGGTTGTAATCTTCATCTTGTCCATGCAAGTAAAAGCGTAAGCTAGTAGGAGAGGGGATTGCAAAATACCAAGTAAAAGTTTGATGAAGAAAATTCCTCCTTTCAAGTTCAAATAGGCATTTACTAATCTGGCAAGCTTTTGTGTACAAGAACAAAACCTTTGTGTTTTATGCCGAGTACAATTTGAATAGGAACATAAGCTTTTGCTATTCTGAGAAAGTGACTGCTATCAAGAAAATAAGCTTATATTTCTTTTTGCTAGCAAATACTTGGTTGGAATATCTAAATATGCAAGCAAAATATTAGATAAAGCATTTTCTAGGCCTTTACTAGTTTTTATACACTGTAAAAAAATAATTGTAAAACTACAGGTTTTCTGGCCCTTGAAATTACAAGTTATTGCCGTTATTTCAATTTTACAGTATTATTCCTGTAAAACAACAGCAAGTTTGTTGGTTTACCGGAAATCAGCATATATTTACAATCGCCCGACATAAAACACTGTTAAAAAACATTTTCTCATATTTTAACAAATTGTGTGAACTATGAACAATAGGTAAAAGAAATGGGTAAGATTGTCCCATTTGCATTGTTTCATGCATTTGCCCACCTTGTTTTATATCACTTTACCAAACATTGGGGGAAAATACTTATATGAATATTCATGAATTTTTAGTAGCGATTTACTAACTGTCACTAAAGGCATACAAAATTATATGGGGTATATAAGAGATTGCACTAGATTGCACTAACTGGACGTTGTGGCGTGCGCCTGTGATCCAGCTAACAGTGGAAGTTATAAACTGATTCAGCGGACCCAGGTTCGAAACTGAGTCACGTCTTTCGGATGGTGACGTTAAAGGTCGGTCCCCAGACGTAAATAATCATATCTGATTGATACACGTCTGTAAAAACCCAATTACGCACGCAAGCACGCAAACTGGATAGAATAGGTCCAGGATAGGATAGATTAAGATACAGAATAGGATAAGTTAAAGCAGGATACAGTAAGTTAAGACCACAGCATACCTTATGATCGGACTGCGATCCGATTTGTGAAATAAATCGCTATTGGCATTTTAACAAATGAAATCTACCCTATTCAGGTTCTGAAAAGTAATATGAATACTAAACATAGCGTTTTGGTGAACTGTCAGCTTTCTACAGAGAATAAGGGCAAAATTAGTTTCAAATCGTAGGCAGTCGTACGATTTTTGTGACGTCACTACGACTCGGTGCCGATTTGGCCATTTCACCAACTAGAAAACTCGGCAAAGGCCGTATGATTGATTTTACTATTCAGACCCCCCATCAAAAATATTTTTCTTTCTTAAATGATTTGTCAAATGATATTACATTTTCTTCTGAAATCGGATCGCAGACCGAACGTAACGTGTGCGGTGGCCTTTCACTGTACAAAATAACTGAAAAACTACAGGTTTTCTGGCCCTTGAAATTAAAACTTATTGCCGTTATTTCGGTTTTACAGTCTTTTCCCTGTAAAACAACAGCAAGTTTGTTGGTTTACCGGAAATAAGCATATATTTACAATCGCCCGACATAAAACACTGTTTAAAAAAAAATTCTCATATCTTAAACAAGTTACGCTGCTAAATTCCTAAGCGTTTCCATGGTTCCGTTTTAATTTACATAGATTTTCCTGTTTCTACTATTTAACAAAAAAAAAAACACACAAAAAAAAACACACACACACACAAAAAACAAAACAAAAAAAAAAACAAAAAAAAAAAAAACACCGGGTATCTGTTATTTTACATGTACTGTGGAAAAACGGGCATTCCCGGCATCCTGACTGCTAGGAAATTTCCCGTGAAAAAACAGTAAAACAATGGCAAAAAAACACAACAACAACACAAAAAACAATTGTTGACAAAAAGAAGATGCATCTCTTTGTTGTCAACAATTGTATATTTAAGTCGTTCAAAGAGCATGTTTATTCATTGAATTCGAAATGAGAAAGATGTTGTAGGATGCATGGGTGAGCAATAGTGATTCCGTTCTAAGTCCATTATTCCATTGTTGCAAATACTGTACATTCAGATGTGAATTATCATTATCTAGTCTTCTGCAAATTTTTCGAATAGACCGGTTTACTAAGTTATTCAAATTTATGGATGTTTCTTTCCGGAGGACCTAGTGACCAGGTATTCCACCAACCTGTTATTATTAAATGGACTACACTACTAGGAATCCAGTTTGCATGCTATGTCGGGCAAGCATCGGGCAAGCTTTCAGGTTGTCAAGAACAACCTTTGTTTAAAAAGCATGCATAAAATTTGAATATGTTAGTAAACCGGCCTATTGGTCGCTCTAGTGACGAGTTTATTGAGATGTGTCTTTCTCATTTATTTTCATACATGAATTGGCGTATTTTTCAGACTGCAATCTATTTTGACCGAGAGCTTGACATGAATAGGACTTCATAATTACGTGTTATTACATTCATTTCACATTAATTAATGAAACTAAAGGTATTACAAGCAGACGTGATTTAGGTTATTACATCGTGCTGCATAATTTGAGTTTATCATATCCAAAGTAAATGGAAGAAAAGAAATCTTACCTCTTCTGGTTCGCGGATCATAAGTAC
Organism: Heliocidaris tuberculata; assembly: GCA_025618425.1. NCBI lineage: Eukaryota > Metazoa > Echinodermata > Echinoidea > Camarodonta > Echinometridae > Heliocidaris > Heliocidaris tuberculata. The sequence goes on from CM046848.1 coordinate 14,050,997, forward strand.
AGCAAAGTGTGTAAGATGATAACAGGAGCACGTGACATGTGTGTCATTAGAATCTGTCATCTCGCAACCACTGGTGGCCCAAGCTCCTGCTGTGTTGTTGTCCCTGTCAAATAACAGATATGTTACTAACGGTCATCATTTCACATCCTTAAATTTATGCTCCCAGCCCCCATGATACAATGTTTAATGCTGAGTTTGTGTAACTCGAACCCCCTAATAGCAACAAACTACGACACAAAACACAATATCTACAGGATATACAATTTGGTATTGAAATTGTCCTTGAGTTGATTTCTTGGAAGTCTTGTTAACAACAACAGACAACATGATCCACTTTCTTGTAGATAAAAATGTCTAAAATTTAAATCGGCAATTGTCCCTTTTTTGTCACACCCGTGACCTAATTTAGCAATATTATTAAATCTTTTCCTTCACTTAAAGACTGTCAATCAGATTAAGAATAATCACAAATACCCCCCCCCATGAGTAGTAGCATATCGTAACTCACGTATAGCTTGTATTCCAGTAGACACATAAGCTCGTAAATTTGTCGTTTTTTGGGGCATCCTTTCATCCATAAAAAAAAAACGTTGAAAACGAAGAATCAAAGGGGAAAAGAACTGTGACTGATCTTAAAAAAACTTTCATTTCTTCATTTAAAGATATTAAGATAAGTATGAATTTCACGCAAAATTTCAATAAGAAAAATTATACCGCTATTATATGGGCTTTTTCTTTTGTGAAAAGACTGGATATCAGGAATAGGCCGTGAAAGGGTTACACAAATATAAAAGTTTTGAATGAAAATGGCGCATAGCTCGTCATGGTTCAGTGATTTAATAAAAGTAGGCAGATTATGCACATCTCGAAAGGTAATTAAAAAGGGTCAAAAAGTGATGCACAAAATTAATGTCGAGAGGAGAAAGAATATAGCTCATTAATGATGGATCGAAAACAATGCGATATCGGTGGTAGCGATAACGCAGTAACGCAAAAATGACCAACAATAAGTGGCCCTACATAATGAAAATAACAGAGTAATATACACAATTAAAAAAAAAATAAAGAAGCTTTTTCCTATTGAAAAATGAAACGCGGAAGAAAAGTGAATTCTGACCCTGAGTTGATGTGATTCAAGTTCGAAGACAAACACAATGGGAGTGTCAAATGTCGCCGAGGTTCTCGGTGCAGGGATGAAGGTCACATCAATGACAGTGCTAGCAATGAACTTATTCTGCCTTGGCACTTCCACTTTTGTGTTTCTGTTGACGGAGGTTTGATAACTTGAGTTATCCCTGCAAGAATAACGTTTAAACATGTATGAATACTTACTTAAACTAAAAATATAAACTAAAAAAATCGACTAATCAGCCAATGTTTTTCATCTAGGTTTGGATAAGTGATAACAGCATATCGAATGCAGCCATATCCCGAAACCCAAAATTATGACTAAACACAGATGAAAAACACTGCGAATATAATATTAGAGACGAATAAAACGAAAATAACAATGGACATCACCTAGGTGCGGGTGACTGAATAGGAAGATATCAGTCGTGATATACATGTAGATGAACGACAATGGTCTTACCTCAGTTCTCTTACCTTCTTCCTAAGAAAACATCGTTAATTTTATCACAGATGAATTACAATGAACTTACCTTCCTAAGAACATAATTATGATTCTATGAATGTTACAATAGATGAATGACAATGATCTCATCTTCCTGGGAATATATTGTGAATGTTGTCATAGATGAATGAAAATGATTTTACCTTCCCGGAAATACATCGTGAGTGTTGTTATAGAAGAATGAAAATGATCTTACCTTCCTGGAAAGATATCGTGAATGTTATCATATATTAATGAATAATGACAGTGATCTTACATTCCTGGGAAAATATCGTGAAGGTTATCATAGATGAATGACGGTGATCTCACCTTCCTGGAAGATATCGTTAATGTCGTCATAGATTACTACTAATGACAGTGATCTGACCTTCCTGGGAATATATCGTGAATGTTATCACTGATTAATGATAGTGATCTTACCTTCCTGGGAAGATATCGTGAATGTTGCCATAGTTTAACGACAGTGATCTTACCTTCCTGGGAAGATATCGTGAATGTTATCACAGATTAATGACAGTGATCCTACCTTCCTGGGAATATATCGTGAATGAGCACTGTCATAGAAGCATGACAATGATCTTACCTTCCTGGGAAGATATCGTGAATGTTGCCATAGAAAAATGACAAAGATCTTACCTTCCTGGGAAGATATCGTGAATGTTATCATAGATTAATGACAGTGATCTTACCTTCCCGGGAATAGATTTTGAATGTTACCATAGATGAATGACAGTTATCCCACCTTCCTGGGATATATCGTGAATGTTTTCATAGATGAATGACAATGATCTTAATTCCTGGGAAAATATATTGTGAATTTTATCACAGATTAATGGCAGTGATCTTACCTTCCTGAGAAGATATCGTGAATGTTACAACAGATTAATGATAGTGATCCTATCTTCCTGGGAATGAATTGTGAATCTTATCATAAATTAATGACAATTAATGATCTTACCTTCCTGAGAAGATATCGCGAATGTTATCATCGATCAAAGGGTAATCCAACATTTGTAAAAAGCTGATTTGTGTGGAAGCAGAAATTAAGAGAAACGGGATAGTAAATGTTTGAAAGAAATCGGACAAAAAATAAGAAAGTCATGGATGTTTGAAAGGTGAGATCACCACATCTATGCGAATCTCAAATTGACAATATGGTGAATCGATTGTGACGTATTCGCGGCCAACTCTCCCATGCAGCTGCAATATCATTAAATTCTTGTTTGCTCCTGAGCGCCTTTTCCCTCTGGGCAGTACTAAAATATATTGTAGATAGTACATTGTTATAAGTCCTCCAAAAAGAAAAAGATCCTACAAAGTTATACATTTTGAAAAAAAAAATGACATTTCAGACATTTTGTTTGTTGGAGCGAATGGGAAAGTTGACCGCAGCTACATCACAGTGACCGTACCGATTCGGCCCATTTGAAATTTCCATATGTATAGTGGTTACCAATAAAAAAAAAAAAAAAAAAAAAAAACAACAACAAAAAAACAACACATCTTTCTTCTTGTTTGTCCGATGTTATGTTGTTCAAAACTTTCACCAATCTGCTTTCACACAAATCAAACTATTAAAAAGGTAGGATTGCCCTTTAATGACAATGATCTTACCTTCCTGGGAAGATTTCGTGAATGTTATCATAGATGAATGACAATGATCTTACCTTCCTGGGAATATATCGTAAATGCTATCATAGATGAATGACAGTGATCTTACCTTCCAGGGAAGATATCGTGAAGGTTGTCGTAGATGAATGACGTTGATCTTACCTTCCTGGGAAGATATCGTGAATGTTGTCATAGATGAATAACAACGACCTTACATTCCAGGGAAGATATCGTGAAGGTTGTCGTAGATAAAGGACATTGATCTTACCTTCCTGGCAAGATATCGTGAATGTTGTCATAGATGAATAACAATGATCTTACCTTCCAGGGAAGATATCGTGAAGGTTGTCGTAGATGACCACTGCTACCAGAACAGTCTCTTCCTCCTTCAGCACTTTGATGGGAATAGAAACTTCGACATTGGGATTTTTTTCTTCCCCATCAGTCTCATCGCTAGACTTGGTCTTAAGCGCAATCACCAGTTCATCACCCTCTTCATAATCATCTTGGAAGTCCGTCACGGGCGTTATTTGAGCAGCTAGGAATGTTTTATTTTTAATTCGTATTATAGTGACTACCTATTTGAATACTACAGATACGATTCACTAGAGCAAGATAGAATTATGGAAACTTGGAATGCAGACGAGGCAACAAGAGGTTCAGGATGCACAAAAAACACCGCTACTCCTTGAGGTATGACCTTTTATTGTATAAAAGCAATATAATTTATATCAAAGAAGTTATAGTTAAAAGCGTTATTAAGAAAGGGTTACCGTACATAAATAAAAAAAGAAGAAAGAAATTAATTCCTGAAAGTCATCGACACATTTTTTTCTTATGAAAGAAATCATATATATAATAAAAACAAATTATAACAAAAGACAGATTAAAAAAATATACATGTGTATATACATAAATATGTGAATACAATTAAATTAATAAGGCTAATATGTTGATAGATACACGAAGAATAGATTTTTATTCTTATTCATATTTATGCATCAATGCAGTCAATTCATGAGATGTTATTCTAAAATTCAAAGAGTAAGACCTTGCCATAGGCTCATACAAAATTCCAAAAATTGACATATTACTGATATCCACAGGAAGGGGGTACCCCTCCTTTTATGGGAGGGGAATGGCCACTACAAAATGTATACCTTAGATTCTTAAAATCAGTCGCTTGTTGAAAACTTTGTCAAAATTTATGTGAGTGACTTTTATAGTAGTGAAAATTTCTCTGTAAAATGCTATTAGAATACAACAGTTAGGTTTAGAACGTTGAACCCTTGAATCTTTATGTGAATGATATATGACTTTATCGTCAGCATATAAATGAATGGTACAATCTTTAAACACAGAATTTATATCATTAATGAATAAAATGAACAGTAAAGATCCCAAAAGAGATCCCTGTGGTACTCCCTCCAAAATAACCCCCTTTTTTGTCAACTTGCTATAATAATTTTTATGTAAGGTAATTAATTTTATGTTAGTAAACTCGCTCCATGGAAGACCAGCAGCAATCTAATATTGCAGTTTAATATGGACTACCTGCCGTATGATTTATATACTTCAAAATTACCTGTATCATTTTCATATTTTGTTCTATGACCGCTATTATTTTTGTTTTGTAAATATGTATGTGTGTCATTTTTTATACGGAAATAAATACAAACAAACGAACGTCTTAAAATGAGTCAGATTTTTAATAAATCTCACGTCCAGTGGCGTATCTAGGGATTATGGCGCCCGGGGCACATAAAGAATTTGCGCCCCCCCCCCCCACCCAGTGCCCCAACCTATCTATGTTCTTTTACAAGCGAGGGAGCAAAGCGACCGAGCGGCAAATTCTTTGCATTTTTAACCCTAAAAAGCACAATTTCTTGCGCATTTTACCCAGGAAATTTTGAAACTGACCACTGCAACTATGCATGCGGTAGAGAAGTTCAAATTTGTACATTAATAAATGGTTTTTCTATTCACTTCCTTCTAAACTTGGGAGCTAAATTAACGAAAACCCTTGAGAAATAGTCGAGGAATTTAGCAAATTGAAAGTTGAGACTTCGTTTAAATGTTGAAACTCTGAAATTGCTGTTTTATGCATTTTATCCTATATTGGGGGCGCAATACTTAGTAAGAGGCAAATGAAACATGATACCGAGCAAAGCAACGACAATTACATCTTTATTTTTGAAATTTTGAACCCTTAAAAAAAGCAATTTAAGAACTATATTATGGGGGCGCGAAATTACGAGATCCTAAAAGACAATAATTATGCGAGGAAGCAAAGCGACCGAGCTTTAGAAAATTTTCGCATTTTAAACCCTCAAAAACTGTATTCCTTATGCATTTACCCTACCGATAAGGGGGGGGGGGCGCATAATCCTTAAGGATTGTGGTTTTTCTTCATTTCCCTTTTTTTTTTTTTTCTTCTCTCTTTTGCGTTTTTTGCGCCCCCTCCAAGTACCGCCCGGGGCACGTGCCCCCCCCCCCTGCCCCCTAGATACGCCACTGCTCACGTCACATCCATGTGCGTGTATGCGTGTGTGTGTGTGTGTGTGTGTGCGTGTGTTTTTGTAGTACGTTTGCTCGGAAAGGATTTACGACACTGCTGATATTGCGATAGTGGTAGTTGCTTAAGAACTACTCGACATAATTATTTGGGGTAATTTTTGACATGGGCTAATCAAGAACTGGCTTTATTGAATGCATCATACACTGGGTATATTTATCAAATCATTTCGAGTAATCGATACCTGCTCTTTTGGAGGAGACGGTATAAGTTTGATCCGTTTTATTTAGTAGTAGAAGTGCCTCTCCAATGTCGTTTGCGAAGTCGCCTATGCTAGACGTTAACGAGCATGGGCAAGGGATTATTTGCTGAAATTTGAATAAAGACACATGATATCATATTAATATAATCGGTTGAAGATTTTGCATACGAAATTTGGGATTTGGGATTATTTCACTGACAATACCGTTGGCGAGATATACGTTACTAAGAAACAAAATATAATCCCCAATTCCTTGTTTAAAAAAAATGTGATTGAAATTGCATAATTTTAGTTGATATTGGTGTTACGAATATGGTTATCTGAATATGTTCATGTATTCCGTATATGGGGATTGTCTTTAATAAGTTAGGAGATGCAAGGATGTAAGAAAAAGCCTAGAAAAGTCAATCGTCAGACTTTGTAAACACGGCCCACTGACATTGGCAATTACTTCAGAGAGACATAATATCTATTAGCCACTATCATTCCATACTAACCGTCTTGTTGGATTTTTGGCTCCAAAGGTGTCCCTTCTCGTCTCTAGTAAGCTCACTCACTATGTCCAACGCAATCTGATTGGATATAGAATAAAAGTGAAAAACAGATCAGGGGAAAGGTCCAATACCTAAAACGTATATTTTTATTGCAATTTGTTCGAAAATAAAGTTCGAAAAAATTATCCCATTCAGAATTAGAGGATTTTTCCAAATACCCTAACCAATCATTGCCAAGTGCAGACCATTTTTATGCGATTGAGCTATATGTATGCGCCTGTGAGCTGCTCAGGGTGCCTGATAAAGTGATCAGTATCAGAATGTGAACAAGCACTGACTGTTCCGAAATCAAAAGGAAGAGTGTACATTTTTAGCCCAATTAGCTCTTCAATATTTCGCAAACATTTGGCGACCACAAGAATCTTGAATTGTGTGTGTTTTAAGAAAAAAAAATAAAATCGCAGTTTTAAAATTACCAGTGTTCTGGACACAACAATATCCGTAACATTAAATTGTTGCACGTTTTACTAAATACAGTACATGATCCACGGTTAGTAAATGTTGGTGAAATAATTGTCACTATGGAATCTGTGGGAGATCCATTGCCCCGGACTATATCCAGTCTGTAAGAGGTAAACATGACGACGTACAGTCATTTTACCTGGAGGTTATTCAAGAGATCACTATACATCGCACCATCTATCTCCTGGCGTTCCAGTGTTGTCGTGAAGAGTTTATTAATGACCTCTAAGTTTTCAGCATTGGTCACCGTGTCGTCTGACTGGACAAAGTCGAGTTCGCTTTGGAGAATCCACGTTGTCTCATCAACATTCAAGCTTTCTTGAGATTCTATCAGGTCAATCTAATATATATTCCAATGAAGAGGATGCTAGCAAAATACTAAATATTGTCATTAAAACATTCTTGATTAGAAAAATGTCCAATAAGGTCAGATGTAGACAAGGATACTAAATGGAGTATATTTTATACCTATAGAATATCACGATAATAATCAGTAATTAAAGGATGTTAGCAAAGTACAAATACTGGTATAAAATCTATCCATAATAAGGAGATATATAGGTGAGGAAACCCATGGATTTACTGACATACCTACAGAATCCTACGATAAGAATAAATTCGTAGATCTGAACTCAGCTTCCTTTGTGTATAATCATAAAACGCGTTCTGGTCCTGTAGAACTTTAACTAACCCTAATTCCAATTCTATCTAGGCAAAGTTTATTTTGCAAACATCCATTAACTTTCCTGTTTCATCCTCATGAGGATGTTGGGGACCTGATTACCCGAACATCTTCACGGTGATAGCAGGTTAGGAATAGGCCCTACTTATTAAATACACAACATATTTTTGCTTTAAGGTTGCTTTATTAGATATATAATCTCATATTATTATTATCATGCAACTCAAATTTAGATGAAGTCGGTCTGCTTGCAACCATTCTTTGATAATGGACAACTGAATGACCTAAGAGGTTCACTGACTTTTCATGTATACTGCCTATTATCAGGGGTGTCTATCCGTGTTAATGATTGGACTTTTTCAAAAATCTGTCTATAAAACTTGCATTTCAGAACATCCCAAAATGGTTTTTAATGACAAAACAGGAATGAATGAATGATCTACTCTTTAACTGAAAATAACAATGCAAGCAACGAAATTTCTTCGATATTTTCGCATTGAAATTATGGCATTTCTTATTTCCTTACTTCTAATCATTAAAGAATGTGATGGTATTTCAATATCAAACATAATGAGTTGTGATAATTATTAGTTTTAAGTTAATGTATCATAATTTTTCTTCATTTTATCCAAAAATATTGGGGGGTGGGGGTGGGGGTGGGGGGGGGGGGAATAATACAGGCCATCCCCGACCTCAAATTTCGGGGGGGGGGGAGGTATATACCCCACCCCCCCCCCACCCCCGGGGATGGACACCCATGCCTATTATTATGTGAAAAGGCATTCAAATAGCGGATACAGTTGCAAATAGACACCATGATCTAAATGCAACTAGGAACCTTCGTACATCCATGAATAAATGGCTACTCTAAAAATAATGAGGCAACTGTAAGCTATTTGGTATTTCATAGGAAACCTGATGTAACTAAGCGTATTAAAGTTACGAGGTAACTTGATTCTTATTTGGCTTCATAAAATAAGGCTTCAAGAAAAGAGATTTCTTACCATGTTAGAAATGTCGCTCGCGTCGTCAAGAATTGCGCGTGCTGTAAAAAGAAAGATTTTGATTATCATTATCTTTTAATCCTCAATACGACTTCAGACTGAAAGTGATACTTGTCATAGGCAAAACAATCACATATCAGGTGTGGCTGTTTTAAAAAAAAAACCTGTTTCAAAAAGTTCAATAAATGAAAGAAATAGAAAATTCACTGCACATTATAAACGTAAAAAGAGATATATTTTTTTATAAGAGCTATAAGTATTGTTCAGAGGAAAGAAGTCAAACTAACGAGATCCGCTATAAGAATACGTTGTTCGTACATATTGGAACCCATGGAAGAACGGAGTCATTGGGTTAATGGCTCTGAAATGGGCTATCCATCCTTTTAATAATTCTATTATTGTTTAAGTCTTTTATTTTGTTATATTGTGGGGCTGTTTTTATTTAAGATTTTCTTAAATTAAACATAAACAAACAGCTCATCATCACAGTACATGGAAGCAACTGAGGTTACGACATTGGATTTTTAAAAATCACCTATTATCAAAGTGGCAAGTTGTATTATTCATAAATTTGTTGAATAACTCTAAAATTATGCATCATATATTCATAGAAATATCTCCTCTCAGCATATTTAATTCAACATGAGCAAGCTAATATTGGTTGTTCCAGTCAGAAAAATAAGACATCTCTAGGCCCAATTAGTGTCATAATCGGCTAAACAAATAAAGATTTGGAAACGATCATAGAGATCATAACTGCCTTGTTATTAAATCTAACTCACATTTACACTGAATTCTAGACATTCAAAGCAATATCAGTTTTTAAAAAAATTGTAAAAAATTACATTTACATGAATAACGTTACCATGGCAACGGAAGTTGATACAAATATACCTTCTTCTTTTTTTTTCAATCATGGAGAATATCATACAGAACAGAATGTCCAAGTTTCGTTGAATTAAGAGCATGGGATAAAAGTTATGGCCTATAAGGTAACTGCTTGTGTTCTATGTCTTGACAGATGTCGAAAATCTCAATTTTTCACAAAACGGAGGCTCATATAAAGCTTTGTAGGATACTCTACTGATAAACAATTAAGGTGACTATTATCAAAATTGTGTTTATATACACCAAAGAGATGTACGCAGGGGCGTCGATCCGTTTTTCGGATTGGGGGAGGGGGGGGGCAAGCAGGGGCGGCGGAGCGTGTTTTTTTTCACCAGCAAACAAAGGAAACTTTTTTTGAAAAAGGAGCACCTAAAAGTTGTGAACATACTAGTAAAGCGAAAAAAGGGAATCATTTTGTGACATTGGTATTATCCTACAGCCCAATGAATATATTATGAAGCATCATCTTCTTGATTTTTATTGTGGTTCTTAACACTGCTTCAGCTTCCATAATTAGAAGTGTGTAATGGTCTAATGATTTATGTCCGAGCGAGCGAAGCGAGCGAGCAACATTTTTTTAAACGCTTTTTTAACGAAGTCCTTGGGATGTGCATTATTAACAGTGATATATTGAAAAATGACAACTTAATTTGGGGGGATTGTCGAATGATCTTTTAATTCGTTATGATTACTTCGATATCAACATACTTAATGCGATCTGCTTAATTTTTTAAATATACTATAAGAGCGATTTATGGGGGAAATTTTCAGAAAATATTGCCCTTAATTGGTGTAAATCATAGGCACATTCGAGCGAGCGGAATGAGAAATGGGTGGGGGGGGGGGGCATTGTGCCCCCCTTGCTTCCAGCTCCACTGCCTTGCACTGTAGTTGTAGTAATATGTTACCTGGTACATGTTACTACATAAGCCGCGCCGATTCTTTGAAGCTAGATTACTCTTTTCGTAGGAAACAGTGGGAAATATAGGTAAAAAAGAGCACTTTATCAGAATAGCAAACGGTGCTTATCAGAGATGGAAAAGGGCAATTAAAAAAGGCGAAAAGGGGCGCTTATCAGAAGAGGAAAAAGGACATTTGTTAGATAGGAAGAGGGGCACTTATCAGAAATAAAGAGAGGGCATTTAACAGATTTGAAAAAGGGGCATTTACTAGAGGGGGAAATGGGCACCTATCAGAAGTAAAATACACTTATCAAAGGAGAAAAGGGCACATATTGGAGAGAAAAGGGGGGGGGGGCAATTATGAGATTTGAAATAGGGGCATCTATCGGAAGGGGATAGGGGCACCTATTAGAAGGGAAAAGGAACACCTATCTGAAGTAAAATTGCACTTATCAGAAAGAGAAAAGGGCACTTCTTAGAGAGATAAGGAGACAATTATCAGCTTTAAAAAGGGGTACTTATTAGGAGAAAAAAAAAAAACACTTATCAGAATGGGAAAGGGCACTTATTAGAAAGTGGCACTTTTAGTAGTAAAAAAGGCAGAGAGAAAGGGGGCATTTTTCAGAAATTGAAAGGCACTGTGCCCCCTGCCCCCGGGAGCGCCGCCTCTAGGGGGAAACAGGTATATAGTACCCTTCATGATTTTTTCTAACGCCTCTTAATTACCAGCTTCTCCACGGTTACATGAAGCAGGGAAAATTAGAAATTTTGTGCGTAGAGCGCGCGGCAAAGTTGAAGTCTGATCGTGTGATACCTTTTGTATGTCATTGTTTGGAACATTGTGGAAGGTTTCATTTCCCGAGTTTGGTATCAGTTTTCCTTATTTTATTTTACACCTCCGGATTTATCGTGGGGGGGGGGGGGACGACATGTATGCCCCCTCCAATATTTTCTTCGGGGAAGGGGAGCTGCCCCCCTCCACCCCCCAGCATTGACGCCCCTGGGGCATGTACGATATCTTTCTTCTATTTCAATATTGTACCAAACAAATATTAAAACTAAAGCTAAAAACCGAATCAATTTTCACCCCAAAATATCAAAAACTTCTAAAAATCAGGTTGGTTTGTATTGAAAAAGACGATTGCCATGGCAACGGTCAGTAAGGTACATACGTTTGGTTGGTATTAAACTGTGCCGAATATAATTCTTAATAGGGTGCCCAAGTTTCAATGAAATCTAATAATCATACAAAAAGTAATAGAGGAAGATGTCAAAAGGGTAGAATGGGACCCCTAAGAAATTGAATAAAAGCCCATTTTCATCACTTTGACGCCATTATGATTTTCACCATGAGAGGCCATAAAATAAAAAAGTTGGTTTCGTTTAGTCCTTGGTGGGGGGGGGGGGGGGGTGCCCGGATACCCCTTTTAGATATCCTGCTATTACGATAAGAATCGACAACTGAACGTAAACGATGTCAAGTCCGTGACAAGTCACCGTGAGAGATTTGAAGTACTTGACAAATTACGTAACCATTAAAATGAAATATTCAAATAAAAAATGCTGAGTTCGCGACAAGCCACAATGAAAGAATGAAGTACGTTACCAGTCATAATGAAATAGCCACGTGGCAATTCATAATGAAAAATGTCGAGTACGTGACAAGTCACAATGAAAGATGTCAAGTCCGGACAAGTCACAATGAGAGATGTGAATTGTCAAGTACGTGACAAGTCACAATGAGAGATGTTAAGTACGTTATAGTTCACAAGGAAAGGTGACAAGTCACAATGAGAGATGTCAGTTTTCAAGTACGTGTCAAGTCACAATGAAAGATGTCAAGTACGTGACAAGTTACAATAGAGATTGTCAAGTCACAGTGACAGATGTCATGTATCCATGAAAGACGTCTGGTATACTCCCAGGGCCTGACGAAACTACCGGAATTTATGGGTCAACTCACGTTCACTTCCATTGAAAAGATGGATGATCTCTGCATCCCCGAGTGGTCGATTCCAGATGGCGAATTCATCAAACGAGACATTATCCCTTGAATGCAAAATAGGAAAGTATTTCTAACTAATTACACTTACACTTAAATCACTTGACATCTGAAAAAACAACAACACTCTTCTGTTTCATTGAAAGATACCAGGGCCCTCTTGCACAAAAATTTGCAATTAAACGCAACTCAAAAAATTAAACGCAACTTGATTTTCAACCAATCAGGATCGCGTATTTGGGACTTGCGTTAAATTTTTTGAGTTGCGTTTAATCGCAACTTTTTATGCAAGAGGGCCCAGGTATCTCAGCTGATGTTTTTCTTTTCAGTGTTCACCAATGGAACAACACGACTGAAGATTCCTAATAAAACAAAGTTAAGAAAATAGTTGTTTGGAAAGAAGCAGACTTTTAAAAGGAGAGGTGAAGGTTCAATTGCTACAGTAAGTGCAAAATATTTAAGTTTCTTCACTCATTTCATTATGATTTAATCTTCTTAATTGATGTGAGTAAAAATTTGGTATTTTATCAAGGTTGTTTCTGGTAAAGCGCTTTATAAGAAACCGTTATTATTATTATTATTATTATTATTATTATTATTATTATTATTATTATTATCATTATTATATTATTATTAATATAATTATTATCATTATTATTATTAGTAGTAGTAGTAGTAATATTATTATTATTATTATTATTATTATTATTATTATTATTGTTATCAATATTATTATTATTAAATTAATGAAGCATTTTTTTTTTACGTTTCCTGATTTTAGGGAATAACATTGGTGCATGTAGTCAATCACCTGTCGCTTCTTCGATACACTTAGTGCATATTCTAAGGTGTATCTAAGTTTTCTCAAGCTTCCTGTCCCTTCCAGTTTTTGTTACAAGACAGTGAAAATTTATTCTGAAGAGGGATGCATTCTTTAACGAAAAAAAAAAAAAATCAAGGAGCTTTAATGAGGTCGTTAAAACTTGCGATCGCCGGCAAGGCTATAAAATCCAAAATCTGCTGACAATTTTCTAGGATGGGATGTGTCACCCCTATACGTCCCGTCTAGGACTCCCCTGTACGTAAATACATCCGTTATTTCATACCATCCAAAGTAGAGTTTTCCATCATGTATCATATCCATACAGCCTTCACAGATCTCAAATGTATGACAGACATAACAGGTCAATTGCTCTGGCCACACACATCCACGGAATTGAGCTAGGAAAAAAAAAATCAGTCACTCAACAAAGTAATTTTGACCTTCGTCTTCTTATTACACGATATGTGGCCAAGTCCAAGTTATTTTGTCCCGTACTTTATCGACCCCATCTAAGATTTGAGTATGTCTGATCACTGTATCAAACTGATAAACATCCTAGAACTTGGATCAAACAAAATATCAGGTAAAATGATATTTCAAAGTCAATTTATGATTATACAGTTCCACAACACATTTCCATAATACTTGGTAACATGGGGGACATACCTTGTACTTGTTCACCGTTAAACAGTGTACTAGCTAGTAAGCTATGGTATTACTATAAATCGGTAAATGCCTAGAAAATGATGTTGTCAGTAAGTTTACAATCATTACATTTAAAACATAAAAAAGTTCTTTGATGTGAAAGCCATTTGGATTGCATGCACCATAGAGATTGTCGAAAAAAGAAATGATTTAGTCTGAAACGGCGTCCGAATCGCAGCGTGTGAGACTGTGAGGCGGCAATCAGCATGACTAAGGATTAAACTTTCCCTTTGCTGTTGTACGACTTCATGCAGTGCTCAGTATTTCTTTTGTGACTGAGATAAATGCTTTTTCTTATACCCTGAGAAAGGGAGAAAACACGTAACATTAGCTAATTTAAAAAGTCTTTCAACATGCAGTCTAATGTTTTTTTTCCTCGGCCGAAGGGATGAAGTTTATTTCACGCTCAATATAATAATTTCAAAATACAGGCATGAATGGAGAGAGATTTTATGACATGCCGAAGGGGATTATGTTTCAAGACAATGTAAGAAATAAAGACAACAATTAAATTCAAGTTTGTAGTAAAGTTTTTAGATCAGGATGGAAATATCATAACGTATCGAGATAACGCAGATGATAAATGAAATAAGTGAACAAATTTTGATGTCTTTAAATATTACTTTGAGAAACTTCCAAACGAAGAAAAGGTAAACACTATGGAAAATAAATGCAGCAATTAAGTCCAATTTTGTTGTACACTTTTTTGTTTATTATGGAACTGTTTTTGGAACATTTATGGGAAATATATGAAACAATTCAACAAATTTGGATGTCTTTAAACACTACTCTGTGAAAGTTCAGAATAAATAAAAGAATCCATACCACCCTTCCACGAAGCGACAACGAATGTCCAAACAGATGATGAGGCATCAATGACGTCTTGGAACAAAGACCATGTCTCCGAGCCAGTCGTCAAGATGGCGTCATTCGCAGAATACTTGCAAAATGAATAGTTCGAGTAGTCGGATGTGTCTGCATATGAATACGGCAGAATAACGAAATTTGCTGCTGCTAAAATATTTCCATTGTGCCATTCATAACCGTCACAGAAAATAATCGGAACAATATAGCATGCATTGCAGCAAGGCACTAACGTCTTTTCTTGCAAGACAGTGGCTACATTGCCACTACATTGCCCAGGAGATCAGATTGTGGGTACCTGTGAGGACTGCCGAATGTCAATGTGACTGTTTTTGCCATCGCCCTACACGTATGCATGTGAAAGGTGCATAATGTTAGGAATGATCCCTAAGGAGTGGAGATGGTGCACATTTGTGTGCAGACTTGATTTGAAGTCCAGTGACCAGACGTAATGATAATAAATAACAGTGTAAAGCGCAGTGACGTATTCACGTCATGCACTATATCGATGTAACATATTATCCTATTGTAGCCGAACCGCCCTTTACCTCCCGAAGCCTGTAGTCCGTTTGACTGCAATATACAGTCAGTTGGTGTAGATTATTTTTAAAGAACTATTTTCTGGTTCACAGCATCAATTCAACTCCAATTTTTTCTCTGACTTTACTAAAAGTACGCGATGACCATGCCTCTCTCAGTACCATGCCTACTTCGGAAAGACCGCAGTACGCAAGACCATGTATCTCTTTCTCAGAACCGCACGACCATGTCACGTCTCTCTTCTCAGGAAGACCGTACGACCATGTCAACTTATTCTCTTAGTTTGGAGGACCGCACGACCATGTCAACTTATTCTCTTAGTTTGGAGGACCGCACGACCATGTCAACTTATTCTTAGTTTGGAGGACCGCACGACCATGTCAACTTATTCTCTTAGCTTGGAGGACCGCACGACCATGTCAACTTATTCTCTTAGCTTGGAGGACCGCACGACCATGCATGGTTTTCTGACATTAGGTGCGCAAGTATGGCAAGCCATCGGGGTCTACTTACGTCTACTCACCACGCGTACTTGATTTTCGATACACGTACCTATATTGACCAATCAGAAGCCAGTATTCAGTACGCGTACTGTTTTTGGTCATCACGTCACGTGTGTTTAAGGGTACGTGTACTTTACTTTTACAGACGTTACTGACCCCTCCGGCCATAGGTGGCCAAAGGGCTCAGAAGCGTCAGTTAATGTAACGTGTGCTTTGTCATTTAGGTAACGTGTACCTTGACTAGTCATTACGTGACGTCTATACAATTACGTGTGCTCTGGTCGTTACGTGACGTCAGCTAAGAGTTAGTCTATTTCCAGGATTTTTTTTTTTTTGTCAATAAAGCAAACCATGTACGTTAATAATATTGTTCAATAAGGGAAGCATAGGGCTTGGCAGGGGCTCAGGGTGTTCAATATATTTCTGTTGGTGACTGATTATTAATTCGTCCTATAAATTTTTAGAGTAGTAGTAGTAGGCCTACACTCTTTTTAGCAAACTAACAAAAATCAAAGTAAAGTATAAACCGTGCAGAGTTGGTTTATTATTGTCATTACTACTACTACTACTCATTTTTATTTTATTATTATGATCGTTGTTATTACTATCATAATTATCATCTTCATCATTGTCATTATTATTATTATCATTATTATTATTATTATTATTATTATTATTATTATTATTATTATTATTATTATTATTAAAGGGAGCCACCGCTCGATATCCATGTACGTTCAATTTTATTCGCTTGCCCCTATTGCAAGGCCGTGCATAACAACAATCTTTGAGCAGTGAACAAAATTGCCGTCGAGGGTGGGGTAGTTTGTCAGTTGGGTTATTCAGTTCGTCTTTCTTCGGTCGAATGCGTATCACTGCAATTGTGTGCTCGTTTACCGAAGATGTACGGAGATTCCTGAATATTACCCGAGCCGGGCCAAGCTCCAAAACACCACGACTGGCGACTTTTCGGTCCCTTTAATATTGTTTTTATTATTGTCACAAAAATTTGTCATGATGAAATTAATGTATAAAGTTTATCCATAAATACCATGTAATGAGCGGAGGAAAGAAAAACAAGTGAGAACTCCCCACATGTACAGCTCATGTTTACTATATATAGTCAAAGCTATATAGTGGATGCAAAGTATACAAACTTCTACTACATGGACACTATTCACGCTCTTATCCTCCATCTGTTGTGCAATTAAGGGTCATGACCTCTTGTGGACTCGTCATGACCACTGGAAGGCCGCCTGTTTACCCAAGGGTTAACCAGCTGATATCCAGTGCATAAGGGGTACTAATACATGAATGGGGAGATGGCCTGCCTATCCTTAATTGCTATAACCAGGGAATCTTAGTTACATTAATACATTCCCATGCTATAACCAAGGAGTTATCTGCTATAACCATTGAAACGAGACATACTCGTCCTCCTTCCCCCCCCCCTTCCCCAGCGAAAAAATGTGAACCCCCTCCCCCTCCAAAAAAAAAAAAAAAAAAAAAAAAAAAGAAGAAGAAGAAGAAGAAGAAGAAGAAGAAAAAAAAAATAGTGTAAAATAACAAACGGTTTGTTTTCTTAACAAAGAAAAAAAAATCTTCTTCATGGGTTGTTACACTCCTTGGCATTATATACTTGAACTTTGAAAAAGCATAGAAGATTTGTAATCCATGTGGAGGCAGAGCTAGATTCCACTAAATTTCGTCATAGGGCCTATACTAAGGCCGGGGGTGTATCGGCTGTCAATGTCACACAGGCCTAATGG
The DNA here is from genome assembly GCA_025618425.1 of Heliocidaris tuberculata. NCBI lineage: Eukaryota > Metazoa > Echinodermata > Echinoidea > Camarodonta > Echinometridae > Heliocidaris > Heliocidaris tuberculata. The sequence goes on from CM046848.1 coordinate 14,068,716, forward strand.
ATATTCTAGTCGCAAAGGCGTTAGTGAAAAGACTGTTGATAAATTCAATGTATTCGATAAAACAATTATTTTTTTAAAGACTGAACGTTCGTACGTTATACAGGGAGGGGGCGGGGGGGGGGCGGGTATGTGACTGTTGCTGGGATGGAACAAGAACACACGCAAATTATAATTATAATTATAATTATTATATTATAAATTAAGAGAGATAATTTTCTCAGTGCAGCAGTCTAAATCAGATAAATAAAAGACAATTTTATCACAGAATTGGCAATTGACAGGAGGGGCATTTGTTCACTCAGGAGATTTTCTTTTGTCAAAGCAAGGACACTTTGCTTGATTTCGGAAATCGGCAGAGGGCCCATCGAGCCCCTTGCCGAACCCCGGTTCCCCCGCCATGGTAATGTACATATTATGTTCACTCAATTGATGTTTAAATCATCATCAGCATCGATCCTTCTTCTCCCCTACCCCTTTTTATATAGAAGAGATCGAGCCTCTGTCCCACAAAATCGTGGTCTCGCATGTAGATTGAGTTTCTATAGTACGCGATAATAAGTACTTCATCTATTGAAAAAATTTAAGTTTTTTTCAATGTTGCCATACTGCAAAATTATGGTTTTGTGTGTGTTTGGGAGGGGGCAAAACTATTTTGTAGCACACTAACTGATAGAGTTAAACTTCTGCCCCCTCCCTTTTACGCCACCGGGATTCTATCAACATAGGCACTGTTTCCACTGCTGTTTCATCACCAGTATATTATGTAACGGAGCGTGGGGACCATGATTTGTGAGAAAATTTTGGTTTTGGTATGGTGAAATTTTGCCTCTTTATTTTTGAGCACTAAATTTTTTTTTTATCGCGATACAGCAAAATTTATTGTCATGATGGAGGGGGGGGGGGGACCAATAAAAGAGGAAAGTTCCCCCCCCCCCGCCCCACGCGGCCGCCCGAAGACATACCGGAAAATAAGAGGGAGCTTATAGCTACCTAGTAAGATTATTGATATTTTGGGCTGTTGAACTCCATAAAACTTCGTACTTTTTACCACTAAGGAAAGCTTATTCATTGTTTACTGCAAATTATTAAGTGCAATATAGGTTCTTGTCTCGCTATGGGCGGGGGCAAATTGAGTATTGCCCGCCCCTTACTTCCGAGGCCTTGACTTAAACTGCGTTTCTACAGAACAGTCTTTAGAAACACTACCTCATTAATACGCGAGGGAATGGTGAAGAGACCGAGTAAGAAACAAAAAATCAGAGCACTAGAAAATATAAATATTTTCCATTTTTTTACTGTAAAATAATTTATGTCACATCATTTTTCCTTGCGAGTGGGCGGAAAGACAGTGTTACCCATTCTATTTTTGGGGCCTTGTAGTATACGGGATTTGTAAATAATAATAATAGTGACCATTTATATTGTGCCATGTTTGTCAAAAGATAAAAACTACTTTCGAAAAATAAACTCAAGACAATTTCAATAGCCCTGTCTATCACCTTTAGAAATGTGCGAACAATACAATGGCGTATTACGTAATCCGAACCTGATTTCTATGGGCAGTACAATAGGCCTTTGAAATTGCCCCAGGGTTTATTTTTCGAAGGTAGTTTTTATCGTGTTAGTTAAGTGGAAAAACACTGCATCTATATTAATCTGCAAGGGAGCGAAGTCACGGAACTACAAATCCCCATTATCTGCCCCCCCCCCACCCCACCCTCCCCCCCCCCTTTCCTCGGCTTATATGACAGGCCTGGGCAAGTGTCGAGCCCAACAGTCTGAGAGCTAATTTGAAAGTCCTTGTATATTATTCACTGAGATAAACTATGATATTATCTTGAAACAAACAAATCAGTAGCTTATGCATTATTGTAAAGAACAGTCATGTAGACCTGTAAAAAAAACCTTTTAATCAAACATAGAGGCCAATTTTTAGTTTTGGTATGGTGAAATTTTGCCTCTTTATTTTTGAGCACTAAATTTTTTTTTTATCGCGATACAGCAAAATTTATTGTCATGATGGAGGGGGGGGGGGGACCAATAAAAGAGGAAAGTTTCCCCCCCCCCGCCCCACGCGGCCGCCCGAAGACATACCGGAAAATAAGAGGGAGCTTATAGCTACCTAGTAAGATTATTGATATTTTGGGCTGTTGAACTCCATAAAACTTCGTACTTTTTACCACTAAGGAAAGCTTATTCATTGTTTACTGCAAATTATTAAGTGCAATATAGGTTCTTGTCTCGCTATGGGCGGGGGCAAATTGAGTATTGCCCGCCCCTTACTTCCGAGGCCTTGACTTAAACTGCGTTTCTACAGAACAGTCTTTAGAAACACTACCTCATTAATACGCGAGGGAATGGTGAAGAGACCGAGTAAGAAACAAAAAATCAGAGCACTAGAAAATATAAATATTTTCCATTTTTTTACTGTAAAATAATTTATGTCACATCATTTTTCCTTGCGAGTGGGCGGAAAGACAGTGTTACCCATTCTATTTTTGGGGCCTTGTAGTATACGGGATTTGTAAATAATAATAATAGTGACCATTTATATTGTGCCATGTTTGTCAAAAGATAAAAACTACTTTCGAAAAATAAACTCAAGACAATTTCAATAGCCCTGTCTATCACCTTTAGAAATGTGCGAACAATACAATGGCGTATTACGTAATCCGAACCTGATTTCTATGGGCAGTACAATAGGCCTTTGAAATTGCCCCAGGGTTTATTTTTCGAAGGTAGTTTTTATCGTGTTAGTTAAGTGGAAAAACACTGCATCTATATTAATCTGCAAGGGAGCGAAGTCACGGAACTACAAATCCCCATTATCTGCCCCCCCCCCACCCCACCCTCCCCCCCCCCCTTTCCTCGGCTTATATGACAGGCCTGGGCAAGTGTCGAGCCCAACAGTCTGAGAGCTAATTTGAAAGTCCTTGTATATTATTCACTGAGATAAACTATGATATTATCTTGAAACAAACAAATCAGTAGCTTATGCATTATTGTAAAGAACAGTCATGTAGACCTGTAAAAAAAACCTTTTAATCAAACATAGAGGCCAATTTTTTTTGTAGTCGCTCGCAAATAGCTACATATAAGAGGAATTTCACCCTGGTATTTAGTTGATTTGCATAAAAGCAGAAAATTTATGTTTTTAGTACTGCAGGGCAAATGGGATGGGACCTCACAAGAAACGTCACGGAGTCGGTTGCCAAATTGTGTTTGAGTGATTACAACTTTGAAAAATTCATAACATTCTCATTTCTAATCAGATTTTACTCAAACTTTTATTGGTCTGTTATTTTAGTTTTCCTCCTTTCTTTAACATTTTTAAAACAATGTAAGAAAGAAAAATGTATAAATGTATCTGAATTTTCACTTTTCAGTTTGAAATTCAGTGTTCAGTGACGGCACTGGGATTTTGAAATTGCGCAATGGTGGGATGGGGGCATTATAAAAAGAGGAAGTGGGCTTAGCTCATTGGAAGTGATAAGGGGCATTTATAAGAAGGGGAAAGGGGGAGGGTACTTATAAACAAAACAGTAACTTATCAGACAATAAAAGGCTGAATCTACTTGAAAATGTGGGGGTATTGTGCCCCCAGCCCCTTTGGGAGGGGAGGGGGTGGAGAGGAGGGAGGCTGTCGTTGGGATACCTAGGGCTAAATGCGCTAGGGGGTAACTTTCCAGCGGGGGTAATTGTCCTTGTCTTAGATTCATCTCTCACCTCCCACGAATTTTTTGAGATTAGAAATTATAATAATAATAATAATGATAATAATAATAATTAAAAAAAAAATAATAATAATGAAAATAACAATAATAAGAATAGAATTATGTTTCAGTTATATAGTGTATTCCGTGAATACTTCATTGCGCTTTACAATGTCATTTGTTATAACCCAAGAGAGGTAAATGATGCACGAATTTTACTAGTTTGAAAAGAAAACTGATAGTAGAAAACTGCATGGTGGATGTAGAAGGGGGGTTCTCCTCCAACCCTGAAAAATTATATTTTTGAAATCCCTATGATGTGTGTCATTATATGAGAGGGCCTTTAAAAAGAAAATCAGAGGATAAGACAATGCAATATACATCCGGGATGGATGTGGGAGGAAGGGTTATATATATTAGGCGTGGTTATAGAAAGATGTAGAGCGGGGGAGGACCCGGAGGGGGCCCTTGTGGGCTTCCGTTGCAATGAAGTGGAGCGCAGGAGTGGCGAGTTGTGTTGGAGGAGTGTATCCCATAACATGGCCCACGGAACGGGGGGGGGGGGGGGCTGGGGGTCTTATCACTGTTGTAGCCCAACACTGTCATCCATACGTGGAATCTTGCTTGATATTTATCCCCTGACTTTTTTTGATATTGAAGTTCTCCTACTGATCCATTCAATTCTGCCCTTATCCATTCACCCCTATTTTTTAAATTTTATTTTAGTTATTTTTTTTTTTAAGTTATTTTTTTAGATTTTTTATTTATTTATTTATTTATTTATTTATTTATTATTATTTCTTTTTTTTTTTTTTTTTGGGGGGGGGGTACTTGTCAGGTACAAGCAACCATTTAAGATAACGTGCGACATTATACTACCGTGACTATATTATTATGCTAGAGTGCATCGGGTTTGATACCTTTCCAACCTAGGCCTACCTCGCTCAATGAGGGAGGGGGTGGGGCGTCTAGCGGGCATCCGGGCATCAGCCGCAATATAAAATGTCTGGCAGTGCATGGCCATTCATGATAGCGGGAGTTTTGCTGAACTTTTTCCTCTAGGTTTCATCCAGTTATTCATTCCCCACCCCCCCCCCCCCCGCTAATCCAGCTCAATTTTGATTGTCCATCGAAAGGGTCCTTCTGATTACCCCCACCACACTGTTCGAGTCACACGTCCGTTTTTTTTTACATGAACAAAGCAAGAGAAATCAAAAGAAGACGGGAAGGGAATAAATGAACAAGGAAAACAATAGACGAAGAGAAAATTTTAATAGGACGATACAAAAAGTGGCAGAGGGAAAAATGCAGGGCTGCACCGACGTACCAATGCACATACAAAATGTGATTATTTTTTCTTGTGATTACTTGTTATTTATTCCCTTAAGGAAACCGAGTAAAACAATGAACATATATAAAACCAGAAACAGGCATGCTTTCAGAAATATAGTCTTGCAGTAAACCTTTCTAAGGGCGCACTAATATCAAGTTTGTTAACACCTTAAATGATGTTGTTTCAATAAGTGGAAAATATAATGCATGATTTTTTTTTTTAATCGAGGGGGGATTCAGAGTTTTATTGGAATTCCACGGTATTGATAAGCATAATGAAACGAATCTCAAGGGTGTAAACATGGAGGGCTTCAGCCCCATAGCCCCCCCCCCCCACCTTTCCCGTTCTGCGGCCTCCGAATTTGTTCACTATATAAGGCCGGCCCCGCAAGTCCTGACAAAAAAAAATTGCGGTCCGGATCCCCGTCAAAGAGGGGGATACTGTATACATTCAGTTTTCAGGTTTTAAAATAACCCGAACCTCCGGAAAAAACGAACCTACGGAAAATCGAGTGGCCCCATGGAAAACAATGGATGATAGGCGTGCTTCACGTTTTGCATTTTTGGGGGGATAAAATTTGTAAATCTTCCACTTTCAAAATGACATGAAATATATATGTATGAAAAAATAGGAGAATAGGGGAATGGGCTTCTTCGGGAGGCGGGGGGGGGGGGGGTAGGGGGTAGGGCTGTGAGCAAGTAGTAAGCTTTTGAGGTGGGCCTTCAGAGTGTTTTCCCCACCCCCAAAAGAAAACAAACATAATAAATAAATGAAATAAGCTAGAACCCTTCGGGGGCGCCGGAAGTAAAAAAAAAAAAAAAGGGGGGGGGTTAGAATGATGAAGCCTCACCTTTTAGAGTACTAGAAAGCTGATCGCATAAGCTTGATTGTCGTGGAGTGGGGGCAAAAATCCTTCCCCCGATAACTGGAAGCAAGCATCTGCTACATTGCGTCTATAAATACACGAGGGAGGATGGTGTCCGTGTGAGAAAATTTTGGTGAAAGTTTGCATTTTAGAGCACTAATAAGCTTATTAAGCCTATACATCGTTGTAATGGAAAATTATTACATGCAATTTTCCTTTTCTGTTTTCTTGCGAGGGGGCCCATCATTGGGGAAGGGAGGGGAAATCGTTTTTGCCCCCAGACTCGAGGGCAAGAGGGCTATCATGCAAGTACAAAATATAATTTTCTTTTCTCATTTTCTTCTTTTTTAGTGATTGCCTGTCCGATCTTCTATTGTGAAAACAAAGGAAACGGTTACCTTTCCCTCATTTTCAGTTTATGCAAAAGTGAAGATAACAGACCACAAACCGCAGCATACATGTTTTGAAAAAAGGCTTGAAACGAAATAGGACGCCCTAATATCAAGTTGGTTAGGCCTGTAAACGATGTTGGTATACGTGGAAAGACACGCATAATAATTATTAGTTCACGGGCCACAGAGCGTTTGAAAAGTGGGGGCAGGAGGTTGAGCATGAGTAAGAGCATAATATGTTATTATTAATATAAGCAAAGGGGAGTGTGTGTGCGTGTATGTGTGTGGAGGGGAAGCCTGCAATCCCTAGCTAGATCACCCCCCCCCCCCGGTTCAGCGACCCCTGAACTTGATCATGATAGAGCCATCCATTTTCATAACAAAGAGGGGAATCCTGATAATCGGGATTTGACTTCCCAAACTCTCATATCCTACATCCCCTATGTAGAGAATAGAAGCGGTCTCATTAAAAAAAAAAAAAAAAAAAAAAAAAAAAAAAGCCTGGAATTAGACCATTTCAAAGAAGACGTGACGTATTGAGCAAAGCACACGTAATTGAACAGACGTGACGTGACGTAAGGTCACGACAGAGTACACGAAATTGGGTACACGTCACGTAACGAGTAGACGTGACGTACCGTTTGGTTTTACGTGACGTCTACTGGGTACGCGTACTAGTAGACGTAGGTAGACCCCGATGGCTTGCCATACGCAAGAGACCATGCATGGTTTTCATCTCGTTCACCGGCGTTCACACAACCATTTATTTCAATTAGAGGCCAAGACGAGGAAAGACAACTTTCTTTCTAAGTTTTGAGGAACTTTACTCATGCATTGCTCAACGTTAGGTAGTCTAGATTCTATCCGTTTTTTATATTTGGTTTATTCCCTAACGCTGCTCTTTCTCTACACGCATATCCCACACAGAGCGCGACTCTCCACTAATCGCGCGATCCCCACAATTTCACCCGTCGAAAAAAAACGTCTAGAAGCTTTTGCCATGATGCGGGGTCAAAAGTTCACGCTAATATATTCTGACGTAATGCCTGGTCGCACGCTGTAATGAATATGCATAAGTAAGATCGTCGATTCAGTGTGTGTGTGTGTGTGTGTGTGTGTGAGTGCAAGGAATTATCACAGAACTTTGATTTGATAATTCTTTGGTGTGTGTGTTGGTGAACTTTCTGTAGTATCTGCACTGATTCCAAAAATGACCCTACTCATGTCACGGTTATCTCTCTGCCTTTGGACAGGCAGCGGAAAAGCTTTGACCACTGACCAAAAATAACCATTTTGGTTACACATTGTTTTATTGAATCAGAGCAAAGAAGGATTTGGTAGGCCCCAAAAATAACAATTTGTTTCCCTTTCCCCCTAAAATGTGATTTAATTTTTTTTAATCGGCTTCATTAAAGGGGTGAGTCTCGATATCCAAAATTGATGTGAAAATGTGTGTAGGTTCCAAAACAATAAAATTATTCATTGTACTTCAATCGTTTTGACCATTTCGATTATTATGCCCACTTTGATCCACTATGACTACATGATTGTATTTGCAAATTTTTATGAGAAACTAAAAATTAGTGAGCAGCAACGGACTTCCTCTCCAAAAGAACAATTTTGGTGGGGAAGATTATTTTGACAAACTTAATTACCCAGAAGTATCTAAGTATACTTTTGCTCTGATTCCAAGAATGTCAGTTGAATAGGCCTTACTCAGGACATTCTGGTCGTTATGGTCACTTTTTGATTCGGAATAACCATTACACCACTCCTTCTATGTCCGAAATCAATTATTGGATGTATCTATTCCGTTCTGAAAATGTCGGTAATATGACCATTTTGCTTATTTTCTGTTAGAAACTTGAAACTTATGAAATCTAAAGCTTGTTTTGAAATTCAAAATGTCTGATAGGGAAGCCAATTTATCTGACTAACATTTGCAAGTAAAAGTATAAGACAAGATCATGTTGTTCTGATATTGATAGAAAAAGGATAATGAGAAGTCAACACAAAATATCTATCTCCCACTCTAAGAAATGGAGCATTTCATTCATTCTCATTTAAATAAGTAACCATGACAACCATGTTTTATCATTTTTCAGTACACCCAGTTATACCCTCCAAAATAAATCATAAAGCAATCCATCACAGCTAATCACTTATTTTTACAAGCCTCCCAAATTGGAAAATTTTGAACTGATCACACTCTTATATCGTTTTCCCCAAGCTTCATAATTTCGAAGTGTCGTTACTTCGAAGGTTCGTAATTCCATATACAATCTAAAAACTGAAGTGATAAATCACCATTTAAAAGTGCCGAGGAGTGACCACTTTTTTCAAAATTCGTGTTTTGAAGTGACTTCGGAACCTCAGGAATTATGAACCTTCTGAAAATACATGTACGAGTGCGTCCCTTTAGATAAGCTCAAACGTACAACACTGTGAATTTTCATGTTATTGCGATTCAAGAATAGTTTTGTTTTGACATTCATATATGTTGTCAAATGTATACATTGGTGCACTCAGTGACGTGAAATTAAGAGGCAAGGGATTTCTGTCCGTTCCCTTAGTTTGAGATTCATGCCTTTCGTGCCCTTGCCTTCATGGGAATGGAAAAATATTAATCCTTTTTCAGGTACACGAGCCTCCTCCTCCCCCTCCCCCCCCCCCCCCCCCCCCCCCCCACCCACTTGTTACCTCCCTCTTTGTCCCGACTGGGTATGGGATGACCCTGTAATAATTATATGCGCCACTTTGCATAATATAGAAACATGCCAAGTGAGGATTGGCGGACGGAATTGGGAGTCATGGCGGGGATTACAAGTCCAAGTTGATTTTTGCGTTTATCTGCCTGATTATTAAAAATTTTAATCTTCTTTTTTTTTAGTGGAGGAGGGAATCTCATAAAAAAATCAAAACATTAAAAACTATGTTGGTTAATATTCAACGGTCAAAATACTACCAAACCGAGTCTAGCAGGATCAAAAAGGTGTGATCCGAACATACAGCTCTGTTTATTATTCCACATATTGAATGAAATAAGAACAAAAGGGACAAGCATAGCAATACAAATTATAAAACAGAACGAAGAAATAAAAATTGATATGTGGTATGGGGGTGGTAACAGAGGCTAATTTACCTATCAAAGGTCAATCCCCAACTTGAACATTGAAATATAGGCAAGTTAATTATTGTTATAAACAGTTCAATACAAGATCTAATACTACTATAACAGTATTAGATCTTGTATCATTGAACTGTTTATAACAAATATTGCTTCTGATATATGTTTACAATGACGAAAAGCTCCAACAGAACACTGTTTTAAACATTAGAAACCTTCTTTAAAATATTGCAACATAATTATCTGTCTATAATGTCAAGTACATGTAGTCATTTTCTACCATAAGACAATGACCAAAATAATTATATACTATAGGGACAAGGCCACATTTTCTTGCCTTTTCAAAAAATGATGGTCATATGGTCAAAATACCCTTGATGGTCGAAATGGTCAACAATGCTGAAATAATATCCAGTAAACGTTATTATATCTTAATTAACATGACATCTCCATAAACAACTGGAATAACGTGAAATGGCCAATCGTCACTAAAATGTCGTTTGTTGGTTCAATGAATCAGCACAGTAAAAGCCGCCTTGTCTGCGTGCGAAGCCCTGCCTGCCTTTGTTGAGCTCTGCATGGCCTGCCCGCACCGTGCCCACAATGCCCCGATGAAACACCACTGAAAAACTGAATATTACGTAATCACTCATGAATGATACATATTCTTCGTCCAATCAGCGCAGATCGAGCGGGTCTATTCTCCCCGAAAAATTTCGGGAACGGTCGTTAAACTGGCAAATGCGACTGGACTGTTTGCGAGGGTCGATTTGGAAGGGCTATATCAGTTTTAGCGTTGGGGGTGTATTATTTTCTCAACGGATCGCGTTCGTGCGCGAACAGTCCAGGCAAACCTCAGTGCTGAGGTAAGGCTAACTATAGCAAAGCTAATTTGTAACCCCGACCCAACCAACAATTGCTATCGCCTTAATGATATAGTCATTACATTGCTAATTCTAAAAACAGTTGAAGAAATGTTTCAATGCCTGAATCAAGGAATCACTAACTTTAAAAACATTTATGGCTATTTTCTGATATTCAAACAAATGAAATACTTCAATTATCAAATGATAAATAGAAACTTTGATTCTACTGGTCCTCATAACATTCTTATAGCCAAAACATTTAAAATTAGCGTGTAACAACTCGTTACCTAATGAATCGATTCATAACACCGATTACTGTCTTTACTAAACGATTTATGCACAGTCAAATCCACCTCTCTAAATATTCCAAATCATCAACGAAATACTATTTCGTTACACAACCCCTTCGATAAGCTCGGTCCCCGAGCTGACCAATTCCATTACAAAACGAAAACACTACCAATGCATTATTCTGAACTATAATGCGATGCATGCAAAGCCAACTAAATAACAGCATTTGTTTGCATATTCTTTTTCTTTCCAAAAACCTAATTCTCCAGAAACATAATTAAAAATGTCTCTCCTATTTTTTTTTTTTAACCATACAACAAAACTGACAATACCCCCAAAACTTAATTTTCCTACGAGCAATCATCTACCATTTACATGACTTAGTTTCTACTGTGACAGTCATAGATTTGTTTTTTTCTCTTTAAAACAAATCAACAGAAATGCTTAAACTACAATGTACATGAATATAACTGCATGCAACTAATATAACAACACTGGGTACGAGTCCATTTAAAACAACAAAGTCCATTCCTAATGTTCTCCACTAAATAATTCGCCATCGAGGAAAACTTTATTTAAAGATCCTTAGCTAAACTATTTCTTCGGTGAAGGTTCCATTAATTCATCTTTCTTGCATCTTGATCGCCACATCTTCAACACGCGCAGTGTAACGTGGGATTCATTCTCATGCATACCCGCTTCCATGGCTCATCCCGACTTTGCTAACTAGCTCTCGTTCTATCCGTCTTTGATTCTCTTTTTGATGCCAGCCCTCTTGACATAGCTGACCATGGCTCCCATCACGTCTTTGTCTCGTCCATCAGCACCTCCTCGAAATACTCCGTGTAGCCCTGCTACATCCAGCTGCTCCGTACTTCTACCTTCTCCTGGCAAAATTCCGTTATTGCCAGCTGGTAAAGTAGTAGTCTCCTCCGTGACTACTCTGCAGCAAATCAATCTCCCATGCTGGTCCTTGCACTCGATGGTTCCTCTCGGAGTTCGCAACTCCAACCGTCCACAATCCAAGACCATATTCAACTGCATCATGAGATCCAATCCCAAGACGCCCTGCGTCTTTACTGCAGCCACAGTTATCTCTGAATCCATAACTGTGCCACCAACCTGCACTTCTACGGATGTTTTTCCAATGGTCTCAAGAGGCGATCCGTCAGCCTGGTAGACCATGTCTGCAACACTCCGCAAAGTAGGTTTCCTCATCTCTGACATCTTGTTGAATACTTCTTCCGACACCAGACTATGCGAAGAACCGGTATCCAACAAGAACCTCACATCCTGACCATTTATTCGTCCATCCACGAATAAACCTTGCTTCACTGCGTCCTCCGACGACCCGACTCTTGCCTGTCCCACCTCCGCACGACTTTCATCAAAAGTTCCGTTATCTGATCGTGACCGTGGCTCATAGGCATCTCCTGTCAAATCCGACGCTGACTCCGGTTCGTTACCATTTCCAGTACTTTGACAATTTTCTTGCAAATGCCCTGCCTCGTTGCAGACGCCACATTGACGCTCGTCCTCCAGATGGTTACCTCCGGCACTTGTGTGAACCTCTCCTGAGAAGTGGTCTAACTCACCACTGCTGTAGCCGTCCTCGCTACCTTCCTCACACCAGCTCGCACCATCCTGCCTTGCGTCCTGTTCATTCAACACCTGCTGAATCCTCGATTCGGTTCTCAGTAGAAGATCTTCTATTCTCCTCTCAATTCTCCCGTGCCACTTGGCATCTTCTCGAGGTTTAAAACCTCTAGCTGTATTCTCTCCAGTCACAGCTCGACTAAATCTTGGGGTTCTGTAGTCCCTTCTCTCAGTTTCCATCTTCAGAAACGCCTCCATATTCAATGCAGCTTCTATAGCCTCGTCTAGTGACCGTGGTTGGGCCCGGAAAAGTCCTTCTCTAATTTGGCTGTCGACAATAGCATCCAGAAAATGCCCTCTTGCCAAACGATCCTGACCATCCTCGTCAAACTCAGGGTAGGCTAACGCAGACATGTCTCGAACACTCTGACCTAACTCCTGCAGTGACTCATTAGGTCCTCTCCGTCTCTGCTGCAATTCAGCTAAGTACATCTCCGCCTTCCCACCAGGACCATATCTCTTCACCATGCGGTCCACGAGCTCTGCATAACTTAGTCTTCGCCCCGTCTCCTGAGATAGAAGTTTCACTGCCGGGCCTCTCAAACTGGCGGCCAAATATCTTGTCGCCTCTGCTTCGGTCCACTGGTTCACCTTGATACACGCCTCAAAATGGCATAAGTAATCATCAACTGGTACTCGACCATCAAAGCGGTCTGGAATAATTCTGGCTTCCTTTTGCTCGTAACCTGGAAAAGCATCTCGAAACACTGGCGGATTCATAAATCTGTCATTCATCTTCGCCGTTCGCGTACTCTGGTCTCCTGAAACTCCAGTTCCGAAAACTGGCATCTGTGATGCGTACCTGTCTCTATCCGATCTTGGTACCTGTGCTGAGGCTACCCTCGGTTCCACTGGAGAAGATGCAAACTGAAATCTTGGTGCTCTTGTCTCATTCACCTCATCAGTTCTCCGTTGCGGCGTAACTCCAATACTGCTCCGCAAATCTGCCATCATTTGGTCAATCTCGACCATACTACTCTCCAACTTCGCCATGACCTCTGCCGGTGATACCCGACGGCCCACTCGACCTGGTATATTCATCTCAGCTCGCCAATGTACACCAACTGATCCCACTCCTGACACCACGTGTAGCCGAACCGCCCTTTACCTCCCGAAGCCTGTAGTCCGTTTGACTGCAATATACAGTCAGTTGGTGTAGATTATTTTTAAAGAACTATTTTCTGGTTCACAGCATCAATTCAACTCCAATTTTTTCTCTGACTTTATTAAAAGTACGCGATGACCATGCCTCTCTCAGTACCATGCCTACTTCGGAAAGACCGCAGTACGCAAGACCATGTATCTCTTTCTCAGAACCGCACGACCATGTCACTTCTCTCTTCTCAGGAAGACCGTACGACCATGTCAACTTATTCTCTTAGTTTGGAGGACCGCACGACCATGTCAACTTATTCTCTTAGTTTGGAGGACCGCACGACCATGTCAACTTATTCTTAGTTTGGAGGACCGCACGACCATGTCAACTTATTCTCTTAGCTTGGAGGACCGCACGACCATGTCAACTTATTCTCTTAGCTTGGAGGACCGCACGACAACCAAAAAATTACTTTTTTTTTTACGAGGGCTCTTTTCAGATTTCCCTTCCCAAAAATAGCCCCCCTTAAATATTTTGCGGTGGCTATTTTGGAGCTCAGGGGGGCTTTATTTTTTACCAACTTAAATTTCACCGATCAAGAGAAAAAATCGAAAGATCGAATGGCAATAAAAAAAAACATTAGTTGCCACCAAAAAAGGCTTCAAATTCACAAGTTTTTTTCCCCTGTAAATACTTTTAAAAACGGCCATACTTTGAGTTATTCTCTATTTGAAGTTGTTATACTTATAGACTCTATTTCCTAATGTTTAATGCTTTTGTCTTGCCTCCGAAATAGGGCTGAGTCATTAAGGTTTTTTTTTTGCAAAAACGCGGGCGGTTTCGTATAACCGTTAAAAATTTCAACGGTTATACGCAACCGCCAGAAATCCGAATAAAAAAGAAGGGGGGGGGGATGTTTTTTAAAAATGTTAACAAATTTCATCGCAAATGCCGAAATATTGCTAAAATTCATATCTAACATCTACGAAATGCCCTTCCAGTGTCCATATTTCCTTGAAAATGGTTTAATTTGGTTGTAAACTAACAATAAAAAGAGAAATTATCAGTTCCTTCTTGGCTCCGAAAGACCGGGTTTTGAATGATACCGTATGAGACTAATGATCAACAAACATGAAAATGCATATGTGGGACAGTACAGAAATTCTGGCGGAGTTTCAAGAAAGTAGAATAAAATTTCATATTTCCAAGTGTAAAAATTCATTGTCTACTCCACATCCTCCATTAAAAAAAAAAGGTCACATCGACTGTCAAAATTATAGATACATACTTTGTCAGCGCTTTGCTACGATTTCTTGAAAAAAAAAAGATGTCTACTGAGGCATTATTGGGATTGGGCTGCAAATGTTCATGAAGCTGTCAGAAAAGTTACTAGAATTTCACATTTCAGATAAGAGAAATTTCCTTGTCATCATCTGTATTCCCATGAATGAAACCATATTTGAGAGTCAAATGGTGCGTTATTAATGGGAATTCAGATAATGACTGTGGAATTTCACTTGTCTAAAATGTGAAATTCTAGTAATCTTTTTTACATGTTCGTGACCATTTCAGCCCGATCCCATAATGCCTCAGTTGACTTTTTTTCAGTCCAGAATACTTACAGGTAGCCCCAAAGCACTGATAAAGTATGTATCTTTAATTTTGACAACCGATATATTTTTTTTTAATGGAGGATGTGAAGTAGAGAATGAATTTTAACACGTGGAAAAAAATATGAAATTTTATTGTACTTTCTTGAAACTCCGCCAGAATTTTAGTACAGTCCCACATATGTATTTTCATGTTTCATGTTTGTAGTGTTCATTCTTAGTGCCTGAATCTTGTAGCAATTACAAAATTGATATTAGGTTTGAAAATTAAAAATGTAGTCTTAGGAGTAAAATATATTATTATTTAACATGAAAAAAATATTCTAACGGCAAACTTTGAAAACAAAAATTTTAGAAAGCCGTTTTATTTTGTCTAACGTAATTAATGTTGGATGAGCCTAAAAAATGTCATTTATAATCCAAAATGGCGGCCGAATATTTTCTCTCTACTTTTGCACCTATTTCAAATTTTCGGAGGCATAGTTAGATCGTTAAACATCAACAAATGTAGACTTTAAACACTTCAAATGAGAAGATAATCTATAGTATGTATGATTTTTGGTATTCAAGGGCTAAAATTTGTCAAATTTTTAAAATAATTTTCAATAGATTTCGTTAAAGACTTTACGATCCGATATCGATTTCGGGAGCTAACCTGCCGATACACGTACGTAAGGTACCGACCACCGATTCGCTGCAATCACGTAACTTTTTTAAATGTTGATGGAAGTTTCTTGTTTCGGAGTTTGTAGTTGGAATGGAGATTTCACTTAGACATAGCAATTAATTAATTTATCAATTCTTATGTTAAGGAATATCAATTCTGGCGGGGGCGATTTTTAAATATATATGGGTTTTTTCGCCCTCGTCTTGATTTTTACCGTGGCGATTTCAGAGGTTTAGGGGGCGAATCGCCCGTCGCCACCGTGTATTTTTTTCGCTGCTGCACGACCATGCATGGTTTTCTGACATTAGGTGCGCAAGAAACCATGCATGGTTTTCATCTCGTTCACCGGCGTTCACACAACCATTTATTTCAATTAGAGGCCAAGACGAGGAAAGACAACTTTCTTTCTAAGTTTTGAGGAATTTTACTCATGCATTGCTCAACGTTAGGTCTTCTGGTACAATTCAAGCAGGTACATATAGATCAAATCTAGCCCAAAGTTTCCGTCTGGTTATGCCATAACAAGGTTGGCAAACCTCAGTGCTTAGGCAAGGCTTACTACAGCAAAGCTAATTTGTAACTCCGACCCAACCAACATTTGTTATCGCCTTAATGATATAGTCATTACATTGCTAATTCTAAAAACAGTTGAAGAAATGTTTCAATGCCTGAATCAAGGAATCACTAACTTTAAAAACATTTATGGCTATTTTCTGACATTCAAACAAATGAAATACTTCAATTATCAAATGATAAATAGAAACTTTGATTCTACTGGTCCTCATAACATTCTTATAGCCAAAACATTTAAAATTAGCGTGTAACAACTCGTTACCTAATGAATCGATTCATAACACCGATTACTGTCTTTACTATACGATTTATGCACAGTCATCAACGTCATCAAATCATCAACGAAATACTATTTCGTTACACTATATAATAGAGAGCTTACGAAACACGACGGGAGAGCAAACAGAACGTTCACTCGAGCGGAAAATCGATCTGCGCATGCGCCAATGCGAAACTCTCCCCGTCCCGTTCATTTTCAGGACGGTATTCGGGTGAAATAACGTCCGGTCTGCTAACAGGACGGATCTATGCATGAGTGCGTGGGTCGCGCTCGCGTCGCCGTCCATTTCGCATCGTAACTAAAGTTAGGAACAGGACGGGAACGGTGTGCCAGGACGGTCACGGTCGGTCGATTCCCCCGTCGCACTGCCCCTCCTTCCCGTTTCGTAAGCTCTCTATTAACCCTTTGGAGACGACGGGCTTCTACAGAAGCCGAGCGAGTTGTTCAGTCTGTGACGGAGGGCTTCTACAGAAGCCGAGATTTATGCCTAATATGTTGACAAAGTTTTCCAGCTAACTATCGGCTCTTATGCGCTAAAATTGTTAGTAGTATTATGTAGATATATTCATTCACAAAACCCGTTAAAAAAATATGAGGTTACGTGGAAAAAAAATCGAGAAAAAGGAATTTCGTTTCAACTTTACCCGAAATTCTTGTTGGGATCGTAAATCCCGTATACCTAGAGACGAACGCGTACGTGTCCGCTCCGATCACGTGATATCATCGCGTTCGGCCGGCCACGAAGAGTATGCGTTCTTGATCTTGACCACATTATACAGGCTACAGCCTCGACTTCGCTCCTTTTAATCCAAGTTCATAAGAAAGAAACATTGACCAAGCTCCTTTCATTTTATAAATTGAAATTGACCAATTTAGCTCATCATTCAAGAGTGGACCATTAATCTACTCTTTTCAAAATGAAATGCTTCTCAATAGCTTGGACCGGACCCCACCCTAAAATGAACAAAAGAATGTCGAACAAAAGAATGCCGAAGCAACTACTAACGAAGATTAGCGTTTTGAAAGAAGAGGATGCCAAACCTATTGAATACATAATGAACACATGTATTCATAGAATGCACTGTAAATATGAGTTGTCATACTATCAGTGATAACACTACTTGCAATAGACAGAGACAGATTATACGAACAAACGAAAAATAAACCCTAATGAATTATGTTAACACAAATATAATGAAATGTATTTGTGAATGTAGTCTTCAATTCTATTTTCTAAAAAGGGGAATGTACGCTTTTGCAGTACAAAATATGAATATTTATTTTTAACGCATATCTACTTTTTGCCTCCACATGTTTCTTTGACGCCATCACATTCCATAAAAAGATTTAGAAACAAATATATTGAAACAATTTAGAATATATGTGCCATCAAAGATATTTCTAATACTTATTTATTACCATTTTTTTTTTCAATGTTATATATCCATTTTGATAATATCTCGACGTACCTGTTTCACTTTAGTCTTGTGGTGTTCTTTGCTTCAGTGGCGGACCAAGTAGATAATGAACCCGTACATCCCCCCCTCTTTGGACGAAAATGAACATGGAAAATATGATTTATGCCCCCTCCGCCTTGCCTCTATATAAAATATTTAATACGAATAAAAAGTACATGAAAATTTAAAAACCTAATTTGCCCTTTCGTAGATTATTGGGGGAATTGTTTTCCCCTTTTGACAATCCTGGATCTACCTTTATTTTGCTTTGCTATGTCTCTGTCATTTCCGATTTGAATTTTAAAAGTTTAAATAATTATATATAGCTAATAAATGTTTTGCATTCTTTTGTTGTGTTAATTATCCTTACATGATCCATGTTTGTTGGGATCTTGTTTTCTTATAATCGCTGTATTTTTTTACTGTGTTTCTCGTAACATTATCTCGTAACATGAATTACTACACTCTCTATTTCAAGGTCCTGTTCTACTGTTCTCTTTCTTTTCAAAGCGATCAAACTCCAAGATACGGGGAATAACTCTTTATTAGCCATACCCCTTCAAAAGAAAAACTGCATGAAATGCAGGAATAAAACGCAGATTCATTTCTAGAAAAGTATAGAATCCTCTATCTTTTGACGCTTTATTTTCTTGCCTCATTCTTACAATATTTTCCGATATAAGCTAACATGTATGTTTTTCATCCAAATAGTTCCACCGACCTACAAGAAGAGTTACAAAATAAAGAGTTTTATAATAAAGCGTCTGAAAAAAAACCCTCGTAAACTTCGCTCCCCATTTTCCTTTCGGGTTGCCCCTACTCCTAAGAAATGAACAAAAATGCATTTTTACTTTTTCCCACTGACACACGATCGGACTTTCTTTTTTTAAGGGATATAAAGATATGAAAATCAGACTGACTTTTTCCATATGTTATCTATAAGATAAAAAAAGAATTAAGGTTTTGGCTCCGCGTTTATCTTTTACGTCAATGTATTACATAAAAATAGATTTAGATACAGTGCTGGAAAATATTATATGAAAACAACAAAAAGGCTATTTAAACATTCGGAGATCTATGATAAGAAGAAACATGCATTGTGATACATCTCTCGTGAAGTATTTTATTTTATATGATGATAATCATATTTTCATTTTAAACAAATTTGTGATACGCCTGTTTCACTTGGTCACAAATAACCACTCAAAATATTGGTTAGGAAAGTTTGCGGCATACATTGCATTTTTCAATGAATATATCGCATCAAACATTATGCACGTTATAATAAGAAAAGTGCTGGGGTTATATTTCTGATGGAGTATAATTATATAAAGCACAATCGAATATATATCAAATGCATCATGGTTTACACCTCATTTGACCTATTTTGATGAATTTGAATTGGCTGTCTTCAGTGTAAAATGACCTTACTTCCAATATGGAGCCTATACTGTGTGTTTATAAAAGTATACATTGATGAAGGTCATGGTGATTCTTCTCCCTTTTATTATTTACCAGAGAAGGAACTTGACAATACTCCTTTCATGTTACCAAATTGACCAAATAGCTCATCATTCATGAATGGACCATCGATCTGCTCTTTTCAAAATGAAGCGCTTATCTCAGCTGAGTGGACCATGCAGGCCCCACCCTAATAAGAGGAACAAAAGAATGCCAAAGCAACTACTATTAAAAGGAAGATTAGCGTTTTCAAAGAAGAGGTCAATCTACTGAATACATGACAATACAAAGAGCCACTCTGACCTACGTTTAAGAGGGCATGTACCCATTTTAGAGTATGTTTGCGAAAAAAATATAGCTATCAAACCCCAAGCGGTCTTGGTTTTAGGCGGCAAATGAAATGTTCATATTTCATGTTCAGAAAAGCGCCCCCCTTACCCTTCTCTCTATCTCTTCCTACGGAAGGATACCCTTGTCTTGAGTAACTCCGGCGGAATAGACATAAATATGAGAATTTTCCTGTGAACATGGTGAAGGAAGGTTCGGCCAATGTTGAAAAAATGCCAAGCAACATAAACACAAGTTCCTTGCAATTAGATAGAAAGATTAAAAAAAAAACAACAACAACATTATCTTCATTATCATTACTACTAATTATCCTTGTTAGCATCATCATCATCATCATCATCATCATCATCACCATTATATATTTATATACATGTGAAATACAAAATTTTTCAATCATGAAACGAGAATTAACAAAGTTTTATAGACAAAATATATTGGTTGAAAGAGACCAAAGATGGAGACGAACACGTATAAATGAATTTCAGTACAGCCCGTTAAATGTTTATCCTGATGACTGGGATTTGTGTCAAAAGGATAATAAACACAACACGCATTGCCTATTTGAAAGCTTTAATTAAATGCGTCTTTATAATCTACTCTCGATTATGTTATCCGCTTGAAAAAAAAAAAATGGGGGGGGGGGGGAGGGGTTGTTATTGGAGATACTGCAACATCAATTTCTAATGATATCTTGATTTGGTCACTCACCTGTAAGCCTACATCAGAATCAACTTACAACTCACACATCTTTTTCTTATAAACATCTTGATTTATTAAAACAATACTGTGCTCGCATTGAGGTCTTTCGAGAGCATGAGAATGCCCTTATTTGTCTATCTTCGACAATAGGGCTACATAAAATATTATATTCGATCATAGTTGTACATGTACATGTATTACATTATGTGCAGAGTTTGCGTTCACTTGGTATCTTCCGTGTCATTTTATTCCATAAAATATCATTAGAGGCAATAGTGGGGGAAACAAATAATATAAGGTAATGATATGTTTTGTTTACATTTCTTTATTTTGGCATTATCTATTATTTCTGAATGATCCTGATTGTCTCCCCTCTCCCCCGCCCCCCCCCCCAGGTCGATATGTAAGGGTTTACCAATGTTTCGTCTTTCAAAAAATGTGTTACCTGACATGATATTTTGTCATTATCGATTTTTTTTGGTCACTGCCGGGGGGGGGGGCACAAGCCATTACCATTGGTTGCTATACTATCGGGATCGCCGCCCATGGTTGTCACTGTTCCCCCCCCCTCCCCCTTCCCCCCATCGCCGTAATTTTTTAAACATATTTCTTCATCGTTTTAGTTTGTTTATGATTCTCATCAATATCAACCACAACTGTTGTGTTTCGGTTTTCACTTTTTCCTCATTATCTCGTAATATACAGTGAATTACTATACTCTCAATATCATGCTCCTTTTCTGCTGTTCTCTTTATTTTCAAATCGATCAAATTTTTAGATACGGCGAATAAGTCCTTATTAGTCACACCCCTCAAAAGAAAACTTGCATGCAATGCGGAAATGAAACGCACTGAAACAAAGTTCTAATTGCACGAAATTCCTGACGAATTCAGAGAGAGGGAGAGAGAGAGAGAGAGAGTGGCATTGAGATGTTACAAAGCATTATTTTGTTCCAATCACTGTCATTCATTTAGCTCTTTCCCATTACAAAAAAAATGCGTACACAATTTTTAATTATTTTTTTATTGATACAGCAACTACATAGGAAAATAATGTTGAAATAGAGATGGATAGATAGAGAACAATAAACGAATAAAGCGGGAGACAAAAACTAAAGCAAATAATTACAACAAATTATGAGAAATGAAGTCGAAAGTGAATAGGATTATTTTTGTCTTATTGAGTAACATGATGTTCATCTGAAAATTCAATTTCCTGAATGCCTATACCTGTGATCATGTCACAATGTTGGTCAGAATGCGTCGGAAACTCATGTAAAATGTAGGGTCTATGACTCGGGTGATAATAGGCCGAGCATTTAGCAGACGACAATGGGGCCAGTGAATGGGGTATCGATCGAACCGCGCGTGCGACGGCGCTTACGCAATTTGTATTGTAAGTGTATTGAAAAGGAAGGAAGCGAAGCTTCAACAAAATAAGACGGCTTTTCCCCTCTAAAATAACAAACCTTATTTTTTGTTTCGATGAACAAAATCCGGATAGAATGTTCCCACTTAGCCGAGTTGGAGTCTCGAGTTGTGCCGAGCTGCGCGAGCTTGAACTCGCGTGAACTCGCGCGAAATTTGCCTATTTTATGAGACTTGCATGAGTGATATACGACGCAACATCGAGTTTACTACAATAGCTGTACGAGTGAACCGAGCGCGAAACGAGTCACACCGAGCTTGGTATGAGTTGCGATGACCTGTGTACGACTCATACCGATCTTTCAACGACTTATACCGATCTATCAACGAGTTATCAAGATCTTGTTACGAGTGATAAGAGCTTTGTACGAGTTTCACACGATCCAAGGGGGGGGGGGTGCATATTTTTTGGCGCTTTGCAAAATAAAGATGGAAGCCAGAAGCATTTTCTCTCTGCATGAGGAAGAAGAGACCTTGATCTTCTGCACAATATGAGCGACCCTGTTGTCGAGGAGGCGCCGCAGAAAAACAGATGTTCAGGAGGAGACCAAAGTGATGCAAAGGGGCCATTCTTAGTCACGTGTTCGACAAAAAACCTAGGGAACTGGGCTATTGTGAGCTCTATATAATGTTAATAACCTTCCAAGTGTGTTGGTTTTTCCTTTATATAAAGTAAATATAGACATAGGTACATGGATTAAATGATAAAAGAAATTGTCAATGATGATACCTGTTCCACGTCAGAGATGAACACGTTCAGGTCACGTGTGTGACCTCGCACAGAAGCGGGTTTTTGAAACTTACATTTTATCTTTAAATCTCTCTGAATTTTCAGAAGCTTCAATGTTCATATAGTTATATTTCATGGTACTATGTCTTAGAAAATAGCATTAATTTTGTTGGAAGTTGCATAAGATTTTTGTTATGTAATATTTTGTATCATGATGTATGGTCCCGTGTGTGACATACCATAGGTAATGTGTAAAGATTTGGTGAACTATCGAAAAAATCATAATATTTAGTATTTTTAATTCATTTTGCAATAGCTCTACGTGAATTATCATCAACACGGTAGAAAGTGATTCTCAGATCTTTTCTTTATGAAAAACACACAGGGAACACACAAATTTTTTCTTTTTCATTTTCATACATTTATGGATATCATTTATATATTTATTGAGATACTGTGGAGGTGTTTTGGTCTAGTAAATAAGTAACCGACTAACCGTACTGCAGATCACAAGGTATGGGGTTCAATTTAATTGCCATTGCACTAACGTCATTTGGCAAGACATTTTATCTGCATTTGCCATGCTCGATCCAGGTGTAGTAAGTGAGTACCTGTAGAATTTATTTCTTGAATGCACTGAGCGCTACGGTTGTCGTGCTAAAACCAGGGTAATAATATGCTTGTAGGGCCCTCAGGAAGAACAGTATTTAGCATTGATGGGGCTACCCTGGGTAAACAAGACATATAATTATTGTTATTATTAATTCTTATTATTATTGTTATTGTAATTATTATTATTATATATCATTATCATTAATATCATCTATTATCATTATCATTAATGTTCAGACCAAAGAATCAAAGTAAACAAATCAAAAGTTTTCATGCTGATATACAAGTATATTTATCTTCAGCTTGTTTTCATTTCCTCAGAAATTATGAATTTCTTTTGATAATTCATTATAATATTTTCAGTGTACTTGTACACTTATTAAGAAAAAAAAATGAATTTGTACATATATTTTTCATATTTTCTGTAATAATATCTGTAAAGCCACTGCATTTTCTTTCTGTTGGAAATGAAATAAAATATGAATTTAATTTTAATTTAAAACTTTATAGCTTATTACACTTTGATCATAATTGTATAGGGTTACGCAATCAATTCAGAGGATTAAACAGAAGGAATACAAAAAGTGAAAAAAGAAATAATAGGTCAAGAAACTCAACAATAATAGATAGAACAGATTGTACACATGACTTGCCCAGTCCTTATGCACTTGACCATTTGCACTCAGGTAACGTGTGTGACAAAGTTAGTTGGGCGATATTTAAAGAACGCGAATCATATTTGGAATAATATTTGGTGAGATGGAGGACACATACAAGTTAGCTTATGACAGGAAAATATAGATTATGCAAATTGTATTTTTCAAATAGCATAAACTTTTCATGTTTTGGGGTCACATGTGTGACATTAGAATTACTTAATTATGCATGTTGATTATTGCATAATGCATAGACAAACTTTCTTTTTCCTTCAACTTAATTACTTGCAAAAGGACCTAGGAAGGGTATGATTTCACTATATAGTGACAACTATTAAAGCTCATACTGAGAGATGACTATTATATAGTGAAAAGGGGATTTTTCTAAAACTTTTATTTTACTTTAACTTATGCCAATGTAATAGTACGAAAAAAATGTTATCCGTTTAACTTTAGCCATTACTCTTCAAGAATATACTATTCAAAAACAGCAAGAATTAACTTCATTTTTGTCAAAAAAAGTTTCACTTTACAAAGAATGGTGTGAATATGTATTGTCATACATGTATGCATTAGTGTGAATATGTAAATCATATGCACCATATGTAAATCATGTCCACCACTCTTGGATTTCTTGAGCCGAGGCATGTTTCTTGCCTTGTTTGTTGGTAGTTGTGGAAATGGAATGGCGATGGCATATTTCTCTGTGTACACGTGCGTTTAGGGTTGAATAAATGTGTTCTATCTTGAAAATACTTTTGGGAAAATGTAAATCACTGCATATTTATAGGCCACCTGACATATCATGGTGAGCTTGCAGTGCACTCTGAATAAGCTCATACGAAACTCGCTGTAAGACGCCGTGCTCGATCTAAACTCGCTGTAAGTCGCCGTGCTCGATCTAAACTCGCGCTAATCTCGTGGGCAACTCTGCCTGACTCGTAACACAGTCGTAGTGCTCGTATCCCACTCTTGGAAACTCGAATAGCACTCGGGTATACTTGAAGGTGGCGAGTTATGAAGAGTGTATCTCGAGCTTCTTACGAGTAATGCGAGTATGTTGCGAGTATTGCGAGTATATTACGAGTTTAAACGAGTTCAGCACGAGTTACAACGAGTTAGTGAAAATTTTGAACATGTTCAAAAATTTTGGAACTGCTTGCGACTTCAAGGAGAGTTGTGCAGAGTTCCAACGAGTTACGCCGAGCCGTGCCGAGTTGTTGCGAGTTATCCCGAGTTACATGAAGAGCTTTACGCGAGTTATCGTGAGTGCCTCCTTGAGGCAACTCGCCACAACTCTCCATAACTCGCCACTATAACTCGGCTAAGTGGGAACCCTGCTTTAGAAAGAGGAAAGTCTGACCTTTCATGTTTACATTTACTAAAAATGACGAAAATGACCGAGTAAGGTGCAAGGAGCAATCAAAGTAGAAAGCACCGGCAAATTTCCCATTACCGGCAATGTAACCGAAATCGCTCCGTCACAGGGAGAACAATCGCTGTGCGCGGGCTCGCACTCAAAGGGTTAATTTCCAAAACCGTCGCGGGGGGTCTTTTGGGGTGTTTTTTGTCAAGAGAATTTTCCTCCACCGTGTCCGCCCTCGCCGTTGCGCGGGATCGGTGGCATAATTCCATGGCCCGTGTCTCCCGTATTCCGCGTGCCACGCCGACCCGTCGTATTCGTCGACGTCCCTAAACGTGATTTGGGTAGATTTGGGGAGGGGGGGGGGGGGGGGACGGGCAGGTCGAAGGAACGGCTACTTTCCGAGTGGATCCCTTGCACGACGGCGGTGTCGTCAGTCGTGCACCCTCCCTTAAATGGCACATCACAGGCACGGCATGGCAGGTGACGAACAACGTTGTTCACGATGAGTATCAACTTGCAATGTGCGACCCGTGTTGGACGACTCGCGTTAGCCATCTTGCTAATCTTGCTCTTACCGGGGGGAACCCCCGTAAGAAAATAATGATGGCATGGGTATGTCCCATAGTGTCACAGGCTCCATAGAGCTCCGTGGTATGTAGGTATGTATTCAATTGTTTGATCGTACACTTTGTGATCAGTACACCATAGGAGTAGCACCCACGTATGCGACGATGCATATCGCATGCATGCAATTTGTAAATACTGTACACATACATACACTCATCATGGGTTGACTACGGTCTCCCGAGCTTACAAATACATGTAGATCTACATTCTAAGGTTGATTTTGGAGGTGAGTGACATTATTTAGATCTGAAAAATTGCTAGAAACTGTGTTTATGGACTTCCTTTGTCCTATTTTATCTGTATTTAGTTAACAACTAATGAAATTCTTCTATATTAGCCGGTGGACTCCATCACGGCGGCGCTGCAGTGTGAGCTGAGCATTACGCTCCAGCTTTGGCTGCCTGATATGAATTAACTCCGGGGGAGGAGACAACGGAGAGACCAGGGGGCCTGTTTCTCGAAACCAACGACAAGACAGTCATAACTTTATCCGCCAACTACGGAGATGTCCATGATCTTCCTAAACTGTTTCACGAAGAGCTAACTAGCTAGACATCTCGTGATATCGATACTATCGGCGAGAATAGGAGCCGACACGTAGCCTTGGTTGCAATTACACTATATTTTTAAAAGCTAAATTTAACTCAACTGCAAATATTTGAATGAATTAGGGAATAAAAGAAAATAGAAAATGTAGAAGGGTATAATAGATGCCAAATAATTTTTAAATTATGTAAATTACATGATGGATTCGCTTGTAAAATGAAAAATATGAGTGATTTATTTCATGATCGGTGAGCCAGTTTTACGTTGGATAGGTACCCCCCGGATGTCGTGATTTGATAGTTTATAAAAATAAACTCATATATTTTCATTGTAATAATAATATGCTTTGAATGTTTTACATAATGTTTTTTGGGCTTGAGTATGATATGGAAATTACAAAAATATTCATATTATAAGTTTAAAACACGTATATTTCAAAGTATTCATTTTAAAAATCGTTGATATAATCTATGTTTGCACTGATATGGGTCTGAAAACCATAGAATATGCCGTTGACTATGGCTGGCCGACCGTGTCATATTACAGTTCCCTCGTCGGATTTTAGTTCACCAAAGAAATCTTTATAGAAATCATTTACGAAGATCGCCCAATTATTTGTTTTCACACAAAAAGCACCCTTGTAATTATTATATAAGACGTAACATGTGATTTTCAAGTTTATTATGGTAGCACGTCATTTTTCATGCTAATTGATCAGATATGAAGGACCCATATCGTAAAATAGCTTTGCAATCAGAAGTTAAGAGACTTACTAAATTCATTTTGACATAAAACATACCTAGCAACAGTTATGATTTTATATTTTTTTCTAGATTATAATACTTTCCAAGTTCCCATTGCTTATCAGTAAGGCTTGTATTTTTTTTCTTGCCCAATGTTTATTTGTCAATAGTTTTTTTTTTTTTTCCAGTTTCCAATGATGGGATTAATTTGACAAGTTTTGGTTTAACTTTTTTTTCCCCACCACATTTTAATACAGGCCTATCTCCTGTCAGTCTATTATTGTTATCGTTTTTATTATGGTTTTCTTTTTCATTTGAAAAAAAAAATCTTTTCATATTGAAATGACCTCAATTAGGCTGTTGTTTGTTTGGTTGGGATTTTTTTATCCATTAGAATGTGGAAAGAGTGTTGATTCACTAGAGTTAAGTGGAGACAAGCCTTGAACAAAAACACTATGTATTTTATATAATTTTCATAATATAAACATGGATAAATTCCAGATAAAGTGAATGCGTAGAAAGAGTTGCATAGAAGTATGTAGTGTCCCGTTTTGCCTACCATAATCTACCCAATAAATAACATGAGATGGCGCTGTACGTCGACTAAAAAAGATATGACAGGGTTGGAGGCGTCATAAGTCCTTAGTCAGGAAGTTGTCGCGCACCTTGGTAAAGACGGCTTCGTGAAACACGTAGCGGACAACTAGAGAACTAGCGCTGACTTAGTCAAGAACTTAGACATATGACGGTTTCGAGAAACAGCCCCCGGGGTATAAATGCCTAACTGAGTTGCTTATTTTGAGATATCAAAGGTTGCCTTTGGACGAGAGTGAATTTCATTGTTGGGAACAAAATTGTTGCAGTGTAGTATTTGTGGAGTTTGTTTGTCCCTATTTTCTCTGTAATTAGTTAAAAACTGATGACATTTTTCTCTACAAAGCCGACCCTCTGTCACAGCAACGCCAGCACTCTGAGGCTTAGCTGTTGTAAGGGTTGGCTGGCTGAACTCCAGGGGAGGAGTCTGGCAGTAAATGCCGTACTGAGCTGCTTATTTCAAGATTGGAAACAGTTTACTTATCATCTTTTTAAAAAATACTGCAGTTAAAATTTGATGATAAATTCATCTTACCGTATATCTGAGAAGATTCTACATCTATCCGTTGAACAATTAATCGAGTATATTCATATGCTGAAGGCATGGGCGTAGATAACGGGGGCGGGGGGGGGGGGGGCGGTGGTCGATGGGGGATATGTGAATGCATGAATTAATTTCATTATTGTAGAAAAAATGAAATCACTGGAGTTATATTCGCAGATAGCAGAGGGGGTGGGGATATGTGATGCATCAATTGATTTTATTTTAATTCTAGAAATAATGAAATCACTGGAGTCATGGGCGTAAAAAGAGGAGGGGGTTGGGGGATATGTCAATGCATCGATTAATTTCATTTTCATTGTAGAACAAATGAAATCACCCCCAAAGAATTTGGAACCCGCTTTCTATACGCCATTGGCTGGAGTAGAAGGAGGGGAGGGGGCATGGTAGGGCCTGCACTCACCATCCATACCAGGGGCGGATCCAGGGGGCGAATCGGCCGCCCCCCCTGTTTTGAAACAAACTGGCATACCTTAAGTACACAATAAAAATATTGCCTCCTTTAGTACGTACTTTTCTGGCTCTGTGCCCCCTCTTTTTCAAAATCCTAGATCCGCCCCTGCACAGTGTCCACAGATAGGCCTATAAGTGGTGGATTGCAATTTTATCTGGGGTTTCAAATATTACAGGCGTACGTGGGTAAATTAGATTATGACTTTTGCAAATCATGTTTCATTATAAAAAAAAAGAAAGAAAAAGAAAAAAATGGATGGCACGGTAGAATTTCATATGTTTAGGCATCAGGCAACATCGCTCACGTTTCTCCTGGGGTGATATTGTGGGAACGGGGAAAGGGCAGGTAAAAAAATTGCTTCAGTTAATAAACGCACAAACATTAAACAATCTTCACGGAAGATAAAAGGCATTAGCTCATATAACATAAAATTAATTTCACAGTATTATTTGGCCCGTGATTTTCACGTGGAAACAAGTTTTGAAATAAATATATTATTATTTCTTACATAAAAACATTAGATATGCAATCTCTCTTATCAGCAAAAGTGTATTATACATAATCACCTCTATATATAAGACATGAATATAATAAATTATTTTCGCCTGAATAAAAAAACAACTGACTTTTAACTTTCAAAAAAAGTATGTGACATATTCTACAGTAAGAATAACATGTTATAATCTTAAACCTATTTTCCTCTTAACATTACATTATTATTCTTTTTAACTAATAAAACAATACTAAAAGAATTTAATGTAGATACTAGAGAAACCAAAAATTAACTTAGATGAAAAAAAAATTACAAAAACTTGCTTTTAGAAACCATTACCCATAGAACCACAATATAAAACATTCGTCTTATTGATTAAAAAAAACAACCATGATATTTATGTACACGTATTAACCTATCATTTGATTGAATATTTCACCAATATACAACCCTAAAGTTGCGGCAAAACATAGATTTAATACGATTACTTCGTAACAAAAACATTGTATTTATTGAATTCGATATAAGTTTAATAAGCCAAAATTTAAAACAGTGTAATTTTTCACATTTTTTGCGCTCGAATCCCGTGGATTTTCCACGGGTGCCGCGAGTCTTATATATTAATGTCCAAAATCGTCGCGGGGGGTCTTTTGGGGGTGTTTTTTTGTCAAGAGAAAAACATTTTTCCTCCGCCGTGTCCGCCCTCGCCGTTACGCGGGATCGGTGGCATAATTCCACGGCCAGTGTCTCCCGTATTCCGCGTGCCACGCCGACCCAGTCGTCGCCGTCGACGTCCATAAACGTGATTTGGGGGATTTGGGGGGACGGGTAGGCCGAAGGAACGGTTGCTTTCCGTGTGGATCCCTTGCACGACGACGGTGTCGTCAGTCGTGCACTCTTCCTTATGACCCATCACAGGCACGACATTGCAGGTGACGAACAACGTTGTTCACGATGGGTATCAACTTGCATTGTGCGACCCGTGTTGGACGACTAGCGTTAGCCATCTTGCTAATCTTGCTCTCACCGGGGGCAACCCGCGATGCAATTTCAATGCAGTGCGACGCGACGATGCAAATCGCATACATGCACTTTGTATGTACTGTACACATACATACACTCAACATGGGTTGACTACGGTTTCCCGAGCTTACAAATATATGTACATTCTAAGGTTGATTTTGGAGGTGAGTGACATTATTTAGATCTAAAAAATTGTTGGAAACTGTATTTATGGACTTCCTTTGTCCTATTTTATCTGTATTTAGTTAACAACTAATGAAATTCATCTCTTTTTAGCCGGTGGACTCCATCACGGCGGCGCTGCACTGTGAGCTGAGCACTAGCGCTGCAGCTTTGGCTGCATGATATGAATTCACTCCGGGGAGGAGACAACGGAGAGACCAGGGGTAAATGCCTGAGTTGCTTATTTTGAGATATCCAAGGTTGCTTGTTTGCAGAGCAAACCTTGAAATTATCTGTTTTGTCATTTGTTGAATTTTTAGTCCTTGTAATTTGCAAGATGCAATTTGTCACTTTGATGCTACCATGAAGACTTGTTAATTTATGCCGATTCTTCTACTGAATTACGCATTTTGCAGATGCCACGTTTCTTTCGTTTGACATGTTTGAGAAAGACGTTTGGGAGATGAAAGTCTCTTATTTTGTTTCAAGTTGGCCAGGAAATGCCGCCAAAGAAATTGAATACAAATAAAGGGTAGTGAGCCTGACTATACAATTCCAAAGCGGCTTTTCTGGTCTCTGATATCTCTGAGTCTTCGACGATCCAACAATTCAATTTCTACATTCCGGGAAGAGGTCTGAAGATCACCACGAGAAGTCTGCTGTCTGGATCTGACGGCTTAGTTCACATCTGGGATCAGAAGTCATCAAGAGATATGTCAGAAGACGAAGTCAAGAGTCTACGCTTGAAGAGAAGAGTGGAAAAAGCCAAGGTTTCCAGGTTTGGAAAGGCCCTTCAGAGTCTGATTGATGAGCATCGACCTGTTCCTGAAGTTCAAGAGTTGTTTGAACAGTATGTCGGAGCTTTTCAAGATTTACAGAAGAAGCATGAGAGCTACTCCGAGATGCTCGAAAATGACGAGGAGTTTGAAAGAGAAGAGCTGTGGATGGAC
Organism: Heliocidaris tuberculata; assembly: GCA_025618425.1. Lineage (NCBI taxonomy): Eukaryota > Metazoa > Echinodermata > Echinoidea > Camarodonta > Echinometridae > Heliocidaris > Heliocidaris tuberculata. Next base: position 14,100,095 of record CM046848.1, read on the forward strand.
GAATGCCACAATTCGTTCTTGAAGTTGCAAATCCTCGAAAGGGACTATTGCAAAGGTGACGAAAGTAATAGGGTAGCAGAGCAAGTCCAAGAACATCGGGAAAGTGATGTAGTAGCATCAGCTAGTCATGATCGGAGCTTAGAAACAACTTTGTCAGCCGATGAACAACAAGATGAGTCACCCGGAGAGCCGAGTCAGCCCTCTGATGCAGAAAGGAGAATGTCGGGATCTGTTCATAGGATGGAGAGGCCTAAACTTCCCACATTCGATGGCAACATCCGTGATTACTGCATTTTCAAGGCAGACTTTAAGCATGCTGTTGGCTGTCAGTACGAGGATAGAGACGCCCTTATGATTCTGAGTTCATGTTTGCAGAGCAAACCCTTGCAGTTGATTAAAGGAATTGGGCATAACTACAAAGCAGCATGGGAGCAGCTGGACATGATTTACGGAGACGAGCGTTTTGTTGCTGAAGCCATAATCAATGACATTTCGAAGGTCAGACCCCTGAAGAGTGGAGAAGACGAAAGATTTTGCGAGTTTGTGCATCTTGTTCGCAGAAGTTACAATACTCTCACAGAAATCAACCAGCCAGGAAACTTGAAAAACAACAGCCATATGCTTGCCAATATGGAAAAGAAGCTAAGTTCGGAAGACCGCATAGTGTGGTTTAGGCATCAGGAGGCAAGTGGCAAGGCAAGCTTTGAGATGTTCCTGAAGTGGCTGACTGTTGAACTGAAATCAAGAATGAGAGCTTCAGTTCCAATCCGAAGTGAATCGAAGTCAAGTGGTGACCACCTAGTCGGGAAGGCAGATGCTAGTCAGGAAACTCAAGTCCAGAAGCCATTTCATAAGTGTTATGTAAAACTTCAACACATTGGCTCGATTAGTGTCGGAAGTTTTTAGGCATGTCACAGCCAGAGAGACTGAAGCTGATCAAAGAAAACCATGCCTGTTTCAGTTGCTTGAAGATGGCTGGAAAGGACCACCGAATCGCAAATTGCAAAAGAAGACGTCGATGCAGTGAAGCTAGAGCTGGAGAGCCATGCAAGTATTTCCACCACCCCCTCCTGCATGATTCAACAGAAATTCGAGGTGGAAATGTGGATGTTGCCTTTGCGGGTAACTCCGAGGCACTGCTGCCAGTAGTTACAGCAGAGATAATGGGGCAGCAAGGAGCAGTTTGTAAGGGAAATGTGCTCTTAGACACTGGAGCTCAAGTAAGTCTAATCAGGATGTCTGTTGCTGAGAAGCTGAACCTGAAGGGAAGCAACATAAGTATCCCCATTACTAAAGTCGGTGAAGAGCAGGAGCAGATGGAAACCAAACAGTATCAACTGAAGGTGAGGTCCCTCTCTACTAATGCCATTCATTCTGTATCGGCAGTGGCATTACCCTGCATCAGCGAAAACATTGCAGAAGTGAAGATAAATGAACTATCCAAGCAGCTCAATCTGAAGGCTGAGGATCTACGTAGAGGGAGTGGGTCAGTTCACCTCCTCATTGGTATCGACTACCCAAAGATGCACCTTGGTGAGACGAGAGAGAAGGGGCAGATGGCAGCACGTAAGTCTCCACTGGGCTGGGTTATCTTTGGTGCCCCCAAGCGAAGCAGTGATAGGATGAATGTGCTGCATGTGAAGTTGACATCCCTAATCGACTTGACTGATTTCTGGAGCTCAGAATCTATGGGGGTGCAGTCCGGTTTCTGCCATTGTGAGCCAAGCCCTTTGAGTAAGCAGGAGAGGGTTGAAGAGCAGATTATCAGACAGTCTAGCAGAAAGGTGGGAAACCAGTGGGAGATTCCGTATCCTTGGAGGAAGGATCCCAACCTACTTCCTGACAATCGAGCCCTAGCAAAGAAAGTACTTTGTTCTACAGAAAAAAGGCTTACTCGAAATCCTAAACATGCAGATGCATAATGGAAAGCAGATGAGAGAACTGGTAGAGTATGGATTTGCTAGAAGGCTAACAGAGAAAGAAGTAGCTCAGTACAAGGGTCCAGTTCACTACATATCCCATCATGCTGTTCTGCGACCTGAGAAGAGAAGTACACCAGTACGAATAGTATTCAATTCATCTTCATCATATCATGGTCATTGCTTGAATGACTACTGGCTGAAGGGTCCAGACCTCCTCAATGACCTACTGGGAGTGCTACTGAGATTCCGGATGAACGAAGTTGGATTTTGCGGCGACATCTCCAAGATGTATCACCGAGTCTCGATTCCTGAAAGAGATATGCATGTACACCAGTACCTGTGGCGAGACATGCAGACTGACAGAGAGCCAGATGTTTACATGATGAAAGTAGTTACATTTGGTGATAAGCCAGCGCCAGCTATGGCTCAATTAGCACTGAGAATGGCGGCAGAATCAGCAGAGGCTAGATGTCCCGAAGCAGCACAAGTACTGAAGGAGAGTGTCTACATACACGACATCTGTGATTCAGTTAAAGATGTAAAAGAAGCAGAATAGCTGACGAGTGAAACTGATCAGGTACTTAAGGAAGGCGGCTTCAAAGTCAAACTTGTCCAGCAACGAAGCTTTGAGAGGAGAAAGTAAAAAAAAAGGGGATGCCAGAATCCTCGAAGCTGCCATGGAAGACAAAGTGCTGGGAATAGCATGGGAAACCAGCAAGACATGTTCTTCTATAAAGTAAAGGAGACAGTTACCAGTTCTCCCAGTGATAAGAAAGATGAAGAGAGTAATCTTACCAAGAGAAAGATCCTAAGCAGAATAGCACGAATATTTAATCCAATAGGATTTGCTGCCCCCGTACTAGTTCATGCAAAAATTGGTATGCAGCTGTTATGGCAAAGAGGATACGACTGGGAACTTCTTCCTCCCGATCAACAGGAGTGGTGGGTGACTTTCTTGAAAGAAATGCAAGATTTGAACGATGTCAGATATGAGAGATGTCTAACCCCGACGGCCGTTGGTCACCCCACACTGTGCATATTTGCTGATGCATCTGAAGCAGCGTTTGGAGCCCGTGTGTACTTACAGTGGAAGCTACAAGATGGTGAATATGCAGTTAGATTTGTACTTGCCAAATCTAGAGTAGTCCCCCTGAAGAAGATGACTGAGAGGGTCTTCTTCATGACTGATAGCATGATCGCTCTATCCTGGATACGCAGTGAGGGAAAGAGATTCAAGCCATTCGTAGCAGCAAAGGTTGGTGAGATCCAAAGCCAAACCGACCCTGCTCAGTGGAGGTATGTGCCTGGAGAGGTATGTGCCTGGAGAGCTAAACCCAGCTGATGACGTCTCTAGAGGTCTACCTGTAAAGAAGCTCACTTAAAGATGGAATCAGGGACCTGTGTTTCTGTACAGACCTAAAGAGGAATGGCCGTCAGAGAAGCCTATTCCAGAAACAGAAACAGAAGTTGAAGCAGAACGACGCAGAATCAATCACATCTCAGCAGCCAAGCACGAAGATGTATTGGATGTCAGGAGATTCTCTAGCTGGAGAAAACTAATCAGAGTGACAGCTTATGTCTTGAAGTTCATCGACAAATTGAAAGCTGCACGTCAATCAAGGTCTGATAGCAATGCTGGTCCTAAGGAAGAAAGCTTGTGGACAAGTCAGTTGCAGAAAGCTGAAAGCTTTTTGGTAAAGGAAGCCCAGAGGACCTTACATCAACGGGTGGAGAAAGGAGACTTCAGAACGCTTAGCCCATTCGTAGATGAAGAGGGAGTTATCAGAGTCGGAGGATGGCTAGACAAGGCTCTGATGTCTTATGAGCAGAAACATCCAGCTTTGCTGCCACATGGTGCTTGGATATCAATGCTGATAACAAGATACATACATCAGCTCGAATACGGTGGGGTGGCAGCTACTGCAGCAAAGACTGGATTCTGCAAATTCACAAACTGGCTAAAACTGTGAAGTATAGATGTATGGTGTGTCGACGCATGGAACATCAGGTGGAGTCTCAAGTCATGGCTGATCTACCAGATGAGAGAGTTGCCCCATTCACACCATTTCATTTCTCATCAGTCGACTATTTCGGACCGATATCAGTGAAGGTAAGCAGGAACAAGACAGCCAAGCACTATGGGGTAATTTTTACCTGCCTTAATACAAGAGCAGTACATCTTGAACTGGATGTTGATTGTACGTCTATGGAGTTCCTGCAGGTACTACGGAGGTTTTTTGCTGTTAGAGGTCAGCCTGCATTCATGCTCAGCGACAATTGCACACAGTTCGTCGGGGCAGAGAGAGAGTTACGTGAGATGGTGCGTGGTTGGAGCGCTGAGGAGTTAAGGGACTTCTGCGCCGAGAGAGGAACGACATAGAAGTTCACCACTCCATCTGCACCACATAACAATGGGCCTTAGTCAAGAGCTGCAAAATCGCCTTACGGAAAGCAATTGGTGATCAACTGGTCACACCCTTTGAGTTACACACCTGTCTCCAAGAGGTCGCTAATCTCGTCAACCAGCGCCCTATAGGGAGAACTCCGAACGATCTAGATGATGGAGCGTATCTGTGTCCTAACGATCTTCTGCTTGGACGAGCTTCCAGCGCGGTTCCTCACGATCCCTTCAGAGACACGAAGAACCCGAGACATCGCTTTGAATTCGTCCAACGAATTGTCGATGCTTTCTGGAAGAGTTGGATGCGTGATGTCTTCCCGCTACTGGTGCCACGTCGTAAATGGAACTGTGACAGACGCAATGTTCGAATCGATGACGTGGTAATACTATCTGACCCTAATGTAGTGCGAGGAAAATGGACACTAGGTAGAGTTATGCAGGTATATACTGGAACTGATGGGAAGGTTCGAACAGTAAAGGTGAAATCTAAAGGTGCCGAGTATAAGCGGCCAATCTCAAAGATTGTTGTAATCTACCCAGCTGAAGGGTATGATGAGGATTAGATAATTAGGGAGTTAAATCAAACGGTGTTTGCTTTATCTCATTGTGAACAAGAAAATTTGGTTTGTCATACATTTGAATTTTATACAGGTACATAATATGTACCTGTATAAAATTCAGGTACATATTACATGAATTTGTAATATTCAGGTAATATTACAAACATTATAAAACAACATGTCAGTATATTATACTGACATGTTGTTATTTAAAAGCTCACAAAATTGGAAGCTAAGGATATATTTGTGAAAAGTTAATTTGTAAGCTGGAGGTTTTTTCATCTAGTTTGTAAACATTGTTCCTTTTTACAAGAATTCAGTCAGGAGTTATTTACCTGTTCCTTCCACTTTGGTGGGCGGGGGGAGGATGGTTTGCAGAACAAACCTTGAAATTATCTGTTTTGTCATTTGTTTAATTTTTATTCCTTGTAATTTGCAAGATGCAATTTGTCACTTTGATGCTACCATGAAGCCTTGTCAATTTAAGCCGATTCTTCTACTGAATTACGCATTTTGCAGATGCCATGTTTCTTTCGTTTGACATGTTTGAGAAAGACGTTTGGGAGATGAAAGTCTCTTATTTTGTTTCAAGTTGGCCAGGAAATGCCGCCAAAGAAATTGAATACAAATAAAGGGTAGTGAGCCTGACTATACAATTCCAAAGCGGCTTTTCTGGTCTCTGATATCTCTGAGTCTTCAAAGATCCAGTTGCCTTTGGACGTTCAGTGCATGTCATTGATGGGAACAAAAATGTTGCAGTGTAGTATTTGTGGACTTTGTTTGTCCCTATTTCATCTGTAATTAGTTAAAAACTGATGACATTCTTCTCTACAATTACAAAGCCGGTACTCTGTCACGGCAGCGCCCGCTCTCTGAGGCCGAGCTGCTGTAAGGGATGGCTGGCTGAACTCGGGGGGAGGAGTCCGGCAGTAAATGCCACTGAGCTGCTTATTTCAAGATTGGAAACAGTTTACTATACTCCATTTAAAATTTGATGATAAATTCACCGTATATCTGAGTGGATTCTACATCTATTTGAATTCTAAAACGGCAGTAAATTCCTCACTGGGTTGCTTAATTATTTCAAGATAGGAAACAGTTTAGGCCTGCATATCGTCATTTTCTATTTGATGGTAAATTAAATTCATCATACCGTATATTAGAGTAGATTTTACATTCATTTTTTTACTCTAAAAAAATAATTCCGGAATCTGCTCAGCGAGAGCAGAGTGTACTTTAAAAGTATGTGTGTTTTAAAACCAGACGGATTTTTCTGTTTAGATGTAGATCTGTAGACTATAGATCCAAGGGGCTTTCTCACGGGGCCTGTTACGTATGGAAGGGCGTAGTACTGCGTACCTTTGCTTAGTGTGGGTTCAGCATAAGCAAACATACGTACCCTTTATGCCAGACCTACGTATTCGCACGCAACCCTACGCCTGTTATACGCAATCCTACGCGGAGGTACGCTAATTGCATATGCCGTAGGTACGCGGTGCCTATGCACAGGGTACGCAACCATACGCCATCGTAAGGCAGCCTATGCATAACCTAAGCAGGGACTATGACCCCGTTCTCACTCACTTTGAAAGTGGACTTTTGGAGCGGTCTATCTAAGACCCGTTCCTCAGGAACGGTTCTTAGGTGAGTGTGAACGGTCAAAGTGGTCAAAGTGGTCTTCTGGACCGCTCCAGGAGACCACCTCGGGGAGGTGGTCTTGAGGAACGGGTCTTATTAAGAGCGGTATGGACCGCTCTAAACGTGCAATGTGAACGAAAGCGTACTTCAACCGGAAGTGAGCCAGTGACGTTCCGCGCGGAAAAAAAGCAAAAGCAATCGATCGGGTAGCCAGCAGGCACGCTACGGTACATCAGTTTGTATTCCGCGCGAAAAATTTGACCCGCTGACCTGAGCTGCCATAGCAACAAGGCCACTTTGAATCGTGGAGCGGTTTGAGCGAGAAAAACTGCTCGGAGTGTGAACGCTAGCAAACCGTTCCTCAAGACCCGTTCCTCTGGAGCGGTCTAACTAAGACCACTTTCAAAAGTGAGTGAGAACGGGGTCTATGTTTCTATACGCCACTGGCTGGAGTATATAGAGGGAGGGGAGGGGGCATGATAGGGCCTGCACTCACCATCCATAATTGTCCACAGATAGGCATAATAAGTGGTGGATTCACAGTTTTATCTGGGGTTTCAAATATTGCAGGGGTATGTGAGTAAATTGGATTATGACTTTTGCAAATCATGTTTCATTACAAAAAAAAAAGGGTAATGGATGGCACGGTAGAATTTCATGTTTAGGTATCTGGCAACTTCACTCACGTTTTTCCTTGGGTGATATTGTGGGAACGGGGTGGGAAAGGACAGGTAAAAATTGGCTTTAATAAACACACAAACATTAAACAATCTTCATGGAAGCTAAAGGGCATTAGCTCATATAAAATAAGATTAATTTCACAGTATTATTGGGCCCGTGATTTTCACGTGGAAACAAGTTTTGAAATAGATATATTGTTATTTCTTACATAAGAACAGTATATGCAATCTCTCTCATCAGCAATAATGTATTACACGTAATCACCACTATATACATAAGACATATTGTAATTCTTAAACTTATTTCCCTCTTAATACTACATGTATTATTCTCTTAAACTAATAAACCAACACTAAAAGAATATAAGATAGATATATACCAGAGAAACTAAAAATAAACTTAGATGAAAAACAAAAATTACCAAATCTTTCTTTTAGAAACCATTACCCATAGAACCGTAATTATTAAGCATTCGTCTTATTAATTAAAAAATACATGATATTCATGTACATTTATTAACCTATCATTAATTTTGATTGAATATTTCACCAATATACAACCCTAAAGTTGCGCTAAAACATAGTTTGAATATGATTATTTAGTAACAAAAACATTGTAATATGTTTATTCCATTCAATATAAGTTTGATAAACCACAATTTAAAACATTGTAATTTCTCACTACATGTATTTTTTTGCCCTCAAATCCCGTGGATATTCCACGGGTGCTGCCAGTTATTATTATTAAGGAATCCATGTACAGGACTGCCATGTATAATATTATGCCCATTTTTCATGAGGCGTCATTTCCTGACGTATAGGACTGCGTCATGAACTTTGGCGGTCTTTGACGCATTAAGAGATAGTGATATCGTACAGAAAGTGAATGCAAAATGAACAGTGTAAACATCGTGTTAAATTACAGGCGCATATGTACTTAGTGAGTTTAAAGACATTACCGTAGGTAATAATGCAAAGGACGCCTCACGTGATTAGATCATCAATCGTTTCCCTGTATCCATCAATTCAAAATGGTTTAAAATACATATAATATCTTGCGAAATTACATTACTAAGCCGGGTTGGCCGACGAGATGATCAAAATAAATGCCTAATAGAACATCACTAGGACAAGAAAACAAGCAGACGCAATGACGGATGACATCCTGGATTATTGTTCCTGGAGTCATGTTTCTCCTACCCTCTACTTAAGTAGGTGCAAACGAGGACGGGGACAAAGCAAAGCTAACTTACCATCTGTTCTAACAAGACAGGTAAAGTTGTCTAGTTGACTAGTCTCTGGTTCAGTATTCTCATTGGCTGGAGGCATCTCTACCCAGAAGGATACAGTCGTACCAGAATCATAGCAATTTTCCTCCAAACACGGGTCTAAATAAATTATAGAATGAACATTGTGGCATAAATAAGATTGAATTATGAAGAACATTACATGTACACAATCATCAGTGCCACTGACGAAGCATCGGCATCATGAGGAGGGATCGGTCTTACTTGATAAATAAAATGCAAAATTAACAAGGCCACTAGTAATTAGGAAAAGGGTGCAGGAGGAGTCTTATCGGCTTCTTTTTAGTCATTTTCCCCATCTCTCTTTCCATTTCTCTCCTCTCTTTAAAAAAATATTTTTTCGTCATTCTATGAGGGCACATGCTCTCTGCCTTCGTGCCCTCAATAGCTTAGCTACTCGGCATACGTAACATGAAGTTGACAAGGATACTTGTGCATAAAGGTTGGAATTATGAAGATAAATGGAATCTTGGAATCATCAGGGACATCGAGTACATGGTTATTAAAATTTTCAATGACCTTTTTTGGCAGATGACCAGTGAAATTGACAAAGATAAAGTCCGCCTGTATTTAGGGTGGTTTGTGTAACTGTCAAAATCACGGACGCCTCATGGAAAAGTATTAGCGCCCACTTTATTTCACGAATTATTAAGTTCATAATCATGTTCAATGAAACACGTTCAATCAACGAGGAAAGACAAGCATGGTAATTGTATTTTCAGAACATTATTTCTGAGCTGTGGTCGTCTTTCAAAACATCTTTCAAAAGAATGATTTGTAAATGTTGCATGCTACTTACTTGTATTCGGTCTGAGTGTGAAGATATCATCAGAGCTCTGGGGTTGCAGAGCTTTCCCCATGTCTCCGTAAGAATCGACGAGATGAACCTGTGCGTCTTGATCGCCAACGTATTGGCCTGAAATAACGTCGAAAGTTTTCTGTGAAATAAACATGTATGTGAGACAAAAAGAATACTGAGGCTGTTGTGAAAAAATACAAAAGAAAGGTGGTAAATTAGACAGGAGCTACATATTAAAAGTGAACAGTTTTGAGATTATTATAAGAAATGTTTTACGGAGTATGTATTCTGATCGAATTCGAGGGGAAAAGGCGCTGTGTAAGTGAAAGTTGGAAGAGTATTATCAAAAGAAAAGCATCACCTTCATACTTTAATTAAAAGTAATATTTAGGATGGTACAGAGAAGGGTACTATCTCACTTTGCAATATACCGTAGATTATCAAACTTTGAATTGATAATTTTAGTTGCCTCTTTATGCCTATTTTGTCGATGTCCCCTACCACTTAGCAAAACGTTTTTACCGCATCAGAGTATATAAGATGAGGCCAGCTATCTATAATGCAAACAACAAGAACATACATTTATTTTGAAAATTCGTGTTTTTATTACTGAAACAAAAACAACAATGACTTTTTAGTACCCAAACGTACAAGCTTATCAATGAAAGGCGATCTTTATCAACTGATATGAGCATGATGGGTGAACTAAAGAGTGATGTTTGTGCACTACTGAAGAGGAATGAGAATATGAAGACTTGTAAGTACTGCCTTGACTGTCGTTGCCGCGCGAAAGCTCACTAATCATGTTAATTGTCAAGAATTGGGTATTGATACATTCATGTACAAAAGCTGTGGATTGAATAGCTCAAACATTCATTGCTTTAATTTTTCTTCCTTCTTTTTTTGTTTTTGTTGTTGTTGATATAAAGAGGGAAATTTATGTGTGAAATATTTATAATTACCATTCAGTAAGGTAATAGGCTTTACCAGATTAAATAAAAAGTCATCCGAAACCGTGTCTTCCAGTTGAACTAAAAGAAACGCTGTACACATTATGCAGTGCTAGATGGGAGATGTGCTTTTAAAGTTGGCAGTCATCGCCATAACAACGTATCCATCTTTTTCTTTATAATCAGCTCTTTCATAATTAGCTATCATATGAATAATGAGGAGAGGTAGTGAGGGTGAATACAATAATGAGATGGAACCAAACAAAGTGATTAAAGAAGAAATCGTGACATTACCCCTTGATACCACACGTCCATTGGGTAATACACTGCAGCGTCATGGTAAATGGTGTTCACTGAAAACAAAGAAGAAAGGCATCCATTATCATCTTCATTGTCACTGCGCTCAAAAGGGTGTCGATCTAAGTGTAATTGGGACCAAACTACGCATCACCACAATGACAATACTCAGTATTACACTATGTACAGGCTCGTAATTAGGGGGGAGGGTCCCCCCCCCGTTGGCGAGCAGAGGTCCGCTTGAATAAAAAAAAGAAATCGAGGGGAGAGATGATGGAAAGGGAAAATAACGTGATAAAATATCGGTAAAAGTAATCTGGCAAATCTATAATTAATCAATGTTATCTTTCACCACTCATTTTCGAATTTTGTACATTATGCCATGTTGCAATCGATTTTTTCAAAGCGTCATTCAAAGAATAATTGAAATTCGTTTGTAGTAGGTCCATGGCAGGCCTGTAACGGGGGTGGGGGGGGGGGGGTGGTTCAGAGGGTTTCAACACCCCCGCCCCCAAGCTTGCGAACAAAAATCTGCTTGAACAACAACAAAAAAAGAATCATCAGGCGAAAAAAATTTCCAAAGTGACATCAGAATAGTGATGTTTAGGTTAAAATTTTTAAAACATTTCCATACCAACTGCCTTAGATGGGGGAGGGTGCACAAGGGGGTCACGTGAAAGGGGAGAGAGGAAGGAAATTGGAAAATAATGTGACATAATAGGGTTTCCAGTAAATTTGAACACTTTTTTTATTTGCTTTTGTCCTGCAACTTCATAATACTGCACAGTCATTTATAAGGCCTAGTCAATTTAAGTCTTTGACCAGTCATTTTTGGAATTTATTTTTCATTTTGCTATCGATTTTGTCAAAGACTGAAAGAGTTTAAAGAGTTATTTAAAATCGTCACCCGCTCGTTGTAAGGTCTTGAATTTGAATGATAATTTCTTGAAATCGACTTCCCAAAGAGATGGATTTGATGACAAAATTTTGCAGCGCATTGCCAGGTCGGACAAATTCGAATGAAAGATATGTTGAAGTTGATTGACCATTGACCATTGAACCCGTTGAATGACATTTTAATTATTAAAATATCTTTGACATCTGACATTTGGATGATTATTGATTCCTATCAGCCTGTAGGACGAAATTCAAGTGCTCAATTATGCATTTTGATCTTTAAAAAGTGTTAGACTGGACAGGAAATCCTGACAATACAAGGAGATAGAAACACCATACAAAGATAACGTGGGAAGATATGCAGTGATAAGCATGATAAGACTCAAATGAAATCTGTGAGAGTGGAATATAGTAGTGAAATATGGAAACCATACTGGAAAAGAGAGAGAGGGGCATTTAATGTGTCTGTTCACTTCAAAATGGAAAATTTTCCCGCTCTCAAGTTGCATGGAGTACTCCTGGCATGCCTGGCGGAACCGGTCTAGTCTAGTCATTCAGGCCCTTAAATTATGGCCCTCTAGTACAGCCTGTGCAACTGGAGTCCCGTGGGAGTATTTCATGAAACATCGACTTCTTGGAAACTATAATCAGAAATAACAAGATGCCCCAATATAACACTTGGGGTGTTTGGGAAATAACATTTGGGAGATAGCAAAGTGCGTTTTCGGTCGCTCGCTTCGCTTAATCACAAAACTTTGAAACGAGATAATTTCAGGCAGCAAGGACCATGAATATTTCCATAGTATGTTATTGTAATATGGCTATGAATATTCAATGTTATGACAATTTTCGGGCGCGTCACTGCCTCATCGCCATGGCGCCCAGATAATAGGGTTACCTCACTCTCTATATTGAAATGAGTAACAACAAATTAAAGTGCATTTTTCTTCGCTCGCTTTGCAAATCTTAGAAATGAAATAGTTTCAGGCAGCGAGGACCATGAATATTTCCATAGGATTGTTTTGCAATATTCAGGCACGTCGCTGCCCTATCGCCACGGCACCTGAATACTTATTATAGGCCAGGAGCCTGTCCCGAAATAGTCACCCCATTTTACCCATAAGATTTGACCCCGTAAAGTTACTTATACCATCTAAGTCATTGACAAAAAGGTTGTCAGCCTGACAGTAGCCGCCGGGTTAAGCCCCCAGAGCCCACAAAAGGGACCTCAAAGTCGGGTTGATTTCACCCCATCTCACCCATGCACCAAACTTTGTCAGTAGGGAGTAGTATGACTGGACATTACAAAACACAAAAAACTGACAAAAATTTCCGTCGGGATAGGGTGTCAGACAGCCCCTAAAAATTGGGGTAAATTTTTCCCCTTAAAGCCCAGAGACCAAATTTTGTCAGAAGGAAGAGCTATGGATGTACATTCCAAAAATATAAAAACTGACAAAAATGTCCATCAGGAAGGGGGTGTAAGATCCCCTGAAATGAAAACCCCAAAGTGCCCTTTGACAACGCTTTGCCCCCCAAAATGCTCTGTATGGAAAGAAAAAACATTTTCTTACCTTCTGACTATGATAATTCAAAAGCGTTTCATTCAATTCACTTTAAATTTTCATAACATAATTTTGAATATAATAATCTTCTTGAGGTGCAATTTGGTGTTAATTGATATTTTTGTTATTAAGTTATTAAATTGTGAAAAAAGTATTGCTTTCTCAAAAGTAGCCAAAAAATATTGTCAGGATTATGTAAACACACCCATTGTCTATCTTCTCCTGTTTTACAAGGCATAATAGAAGAGCTTTTCAGGTATCTGTGGTATGTGACTGCCAGGATGAAATGTACTATTCACGTGTTAATTGCACAGATACCAAGCAAGCTCTCTATCATGCCTTGTCAGATGGTCAATGGCTGTGTTTACATAATCCTGATAATAATTTTTGGATACTTTTGAGAAAGCAATACATTTTTCACAATGTAATAACTTATTAACCAAAATACCAATTAACACCAAATTGCACCTCAAGAAGATTATTATACTCAAAATTATGTTATGAAAATTTAAAGTGAATTGAATGAGACACTTTTGAATAATCATAGTCAGAAGGTAAGAAAATGGTTTTTCTTTCCATGCAGAGCATTTTGGGGGGCAAAGCATTGTCAAAGGGCACTTTGGGGTTTTCATTTCAGGGGGTCTGACACCCCCTTCCCGAATGACAATTTTGTCAGTTTTTATATTTTTGGAATGTACATCCATAGCTCTTCCTTCTGACAAAATTTGGTCTCTGGGCTTTAAGGAGAAAAATTTACCCCAATTTTTAGGGGCTGTCTGACACCCCATCCCGACGGAAATTTTTGTCAGTTTTTTGTGTTTTGTAATGTCCAGTCATACTACTTCCTACTGACAAAGTTTGGTGCATGGGTGAGATGGGGTGAAATCGACCCGACTTTGGGGTCCCTTTTGGGGGCCCTGGGGGCTTAACCCAGCGGCTACGGTCAGGCTGACAACCTTTTTGTCGATGAGTCACATGATCTAAGTAACTTTATGGGGTCAAATCTTATGGGTAAAATGGGGTGACTATTTCGGGACAGGCTCCCAGACTATTAGGTCCACTTTCTATATTGAAATGAGCAACAGCAAAGTAAAGTGCATTTTCCTCGCAGGCAAACCTTATGAACAAAACTATAAAAACGAGACAGTTTCAAGCAGCGAGGTCCATGAATATTCAATGTCATGACAATTTTCGGGCACGTCACTGTCCTTTCTCCATGGCGCCCAGATATTAGGGTTATCTTTCTATAAAAGAACAGCATCAAAGTGCCCCCTCCCCCCCCCCCCCCCCGGTTCACTTTACTTCCTAACAACTTTATTAATATGAATGATTCATGGCATCAAGATGGCCGGAGATATAGCTTGATATAGCTTTACATTTCACCTATTGGTGACTTATGAAATGAAATGTTGCCATGTGAAAGGACATTTTTATTTTTCTCTCGCTCGCTTTGCTCGCTCGCAGTATTTGGAATCCTACACAGTGGTAATATATGCTTGGGCTTCACATTTGACCCACCCCCCGTCAAATAATTCTGACTACGCTCGTGCCCATACCCTTGGAGGGGCACGCCCCCTGACCCCAATCCCTACTCGGTCGCTTCGCTCCCTCAGAAAGGTCCACTTTTTCCAATGTTGACCCCCCCCCCCCCCGCAAAAATCCTAGTTAAGGGCCTATAAGTAAGCACTCTTGAGTTATGAAGATTGGAAGGCAACATATGCTTTTTCTTTGCACCAAGAGCATTTTATTATGCGCCTTGAGCTATATAAGTTACATTTATTATTATTATTTCTCCGAGGAGGGGGGGGGGGGGGTGGTCAGAGGGCACTTTGGTGTAATTATGGGGGTCTCATGCGTCATTTTTTATGGAAATTGTTGTCAGTTATCATATTTGTAATGTAAAGTCATACTACTTCCTCTCACAAAATTTGGTACATGGTTCTATTTGGTCCAAGGGGAAAATGACAGGAATTTTCAGGGGCATCTGAAAACCCTTTCCTGACGGAAGTATTTGTTAGTTTTTATGTATTGTAATGTACAATCATACTACAGTACTTCTGGTGCTTGGGATAGAATGGGTCAACAATTCGACCCGACTTTGGAGTCTTGGTGTGGAATTTGGGGCTAAACCCTACGGCTGCGGTTAGGCTGACTAGTTTTTTTTTTTACAATGACTTGGATGGTTTAAGTAACTTTGAGGGGTCAAATTTTATGGGCTTGAAGTGGGTCAGGCTCTCAGACTATCATTCTTTGGCATAGATATTAAAGGGGTTATAATTATCATCAATTTTGTTAACTTTTGGTCAACAAAATATTACAATGTATATAGAATGTGACTCTAATGGACTATATGGTTATTTTTCATTAAAAAGGGTTTCTTTAAAAAGCTAAAAGAAGGAGAAGGAGACAGTGATATGTTTGATAAATTCAATTCATACTATACTGCTCATGTTCCAATAAACTCGACCTTTCTCTACCATGTCCATTTTTGTACTGGTTGTCTTCACGATCCTTCGTCTACTCACAGAAATCTACAGTACAGACACAAAACTATATCTTTGTTCCGAGTTTGCCTCCAACAAATCTGCCTATAACTCTTCTCTCTCTCTCTCTCTCTCTCTATCTCCCCCTCTCTAAATTATTTATATGTATGTTTCGTTTTTTTCTCTACCCTTTCCACACTCTTTTCGACAGTGAACTGATATAACTGATATATAATGATTGAAAATATCTAACCTCTCCTGATTTGACAAACAGAACAAATTTTGAAGTCATTTTCATCAGCAGGAGTCAGAGTTGCTTTGGAAACACCGCCAGTCTTCTCCAGACTCCAATATCTGCTTCTCTCAGTTGTAGCTGATTCGAACATACTGAAAGAAAAAATACATGTAGATAGATTATGAGGTACATGTATGCACAGATAGTGCTTTGAGGAAATACGTGATTTTGTTCATCTAATGTCATTGAAAAATATTAATTACTAATCACCGAATTATCTAAAGACATGGAAGTAAGGCACAAGTAGTTTATGTTATCAAATTAAATGTTAAATTTCATAATGTAATAAAGCGGAATACAGATGTAAATACTCAAATCTGATTAATAAACATATTATGTAAACAACAACAACAAAAAAAAAAAAAAAAAAAAAAACACAAACATATTATACTCATACAAAATATCATTAATTTATTTACCTTTGAGTTGTAACAATTTCGCCATTCCTCCAGAGCCAAGTGCCCGAATTATACTCGAGACCAATTCCACATTTACTGTATGTAAAACGGAAAATATGTGCATGTTATAAAATAGCTATTCATTTTTCCATATTCAGATAATATTTAAACTGATAAAAGCGATTATTACAATGGAAATTACATATATAAGGTGAAAAAATATTGGTAAGGAATGGTTGATGTTGATCAGTGTGTAGTGGTATAATGTGGGTCCAATCGTGAAGGAGGGCATTGGCATTACTTGGTGGATTAAATTAATTGCGAGGTAGTGGAGCAATCGAGGGTGGAGGTAAGAGGCGTTGTGCGCGCATCTTATTATCTCATTCATCCCCCTCTCTCCCTCATCTAGCTCTCTCTCTCTCTCTCTCTCTCTCTCTCTCAGCTATCCCCCTCTCTTATTCTCTCTCAGCTATCTCTTTCTCTCTCGTTCTTGTATTTCCTATTCGGGGAGGGGCACGTGCTCATCATTTTAGCTACGTCACTGTATCTATATCCATGTCATATCTTGTTTTTTTAATTAAGAATAAATATTGAAGTAACACTAAACCTGCTTTCCCATTTCAAGGAAGAAATGAAATTGAGCGTGTCTTCATCGTGCCACATCGCCAGATCTCCCCCGACCACTGACTTGCACGGGTCTGTTGAAACCTTATTCTCTATCGCACCATAGCACATACTCCGATAATGTTTGAACTTCACTGGGCATCCAGTGGCTACGTAGAAAGAAAGAAAGAAGAAGAAGGAAAAAAAACCCCTCAAAACCCACACGCACACACACACACACACACACACACCCCCCCCAGAACATTCATTTCATATACTCTCAAGAAAAAGAAAGAAAAAAATCCAACTTAAAAGTAGAATTACTGCTGTACCTATACTTAATTTTAAGCTCTGCTTTTACATTCACTGTTTTATCCTTTTTTAAATATTTTCCCTATAGAATGAAAACAACAACAGAAACGAATGATGAATAGTTTCATATTCACATGTAGTATAATAATGGTCCCACTATGATAAACCAGGTGAGTAACACTGCTATCCTACTAAACATAGTGATCCTGAAAAAGGGAAACCCAAGTTTGTGGATAAATTACTCAATAATTATTAATTACTCGTCACTGGAAAACGCATCTGTTCGTCTTTCACATGACACCCAAGACATGATCAATGAATGATGCGTGACTGATTTCAGAGCCTAAAGGGAACTGTCAGAAACTTGTCCAAAATAAGTGGATGTGTATTACATTTGGTTCATTATGAAATTAGTATTTGAAAAGACAAGAAATGATTCAGAATAAATTTTAAAGAAAAATTATACCTTGGAAAGTTCAAACTCTCTTAATCATATGACACAATAACTATGATCGAAGGATCGCACATGCATGAGAAGGCAAGATTTGTCTTTAAGTTCAAGCCAAAAAAGTAACAAGGACACGGTTACCATGGTAACACAATGCACTTTTGCATGATCCCATCATCATGACTATGGTGTCATATTTAAGAGGAGAATTTGAATTTTTTAATATGTATTGTTTGAAAAAAAAAATCATTCTGAATAATGCTTTGTCTTTTTAGCAGCCCTCCACTTATTTTGGACCAATGAGTGTCTGACATTGTCACTTTAGATTGCCTTAAATCGATCATGCCAGCTTTGTTGATCAAGCGTATATGGTGTCAAATGAAAGAAGAGAAAATGGGTTTTCTAATGATGTAAAATAAAGATATCATGAAGAATAATTGAGTAATTAACCAATAAACTTGTCTTTCCTTTTTCAGACGGTGAAATACTGATTGTCTAAAGTAGGATAGCACTGTGTAGTAGTAGTCTAGTATTCAATATGCATATACATGTATCGGAGATAATTATGCCTAAATTATGCCTAAATATCCCGGTATCACGAAAGATTTGATATAATTCTTTTAAAAAAAATGTTTTTCTCTGAAGTTTTGACTACTGGAAATGTACATAACGATGTTTATAAAAGAGTCCTTAGCACCTGGTTTTAAAAGAAGACACCGTATTAGGCTATGTTACAAAATTTCTTGTCCATCAAGTAGAACATCTATTGAACAATCATATTAGAGACTGCAGATGTAATGCTGAAATACATTACTTACCCTTTCCAATTCCTATATTGGGAAAATATAGAGAAGAAAGGGGGATACTATATTATGATACAATATAAGGTGGTGACGAATTTATTTGTACCGTTCGCATTTGTATGACAGTATCGCTGGCCAAACACAAGTAGGTTCGCGCCTTTTGCCTTCCCACCCCCCCCCCCCCCGAATCCACCATTTTACACTTTGAAAAGGAAATGATTTGATACAATAGTAATCAATATAATATAAATTCCAAGAGTTGATGCGCATGTACAGGATATAGAGTGTTATTATTTCAAATTATGACATATTCATTTTAAATTATTACAATCTATACGCATATGTTTTTTCCTTACACACTGCAAGAATATAGAAAAAGGCCGATAATGAAGCTAGTGAATTTGTTTCCAAATTACAAGGAAATAACAGAACACAGTGTCCCGGCATAGTGTCATCTATTTAATGAATTTGCTTGCTGTATTCCCCGAAAATTTATAGAACTTACTCGAACTAAAAGTTGCGAGTGGTTGTTGAAACAAAGCCGTGGCAAACACCTGTCAAAACGATAGAACTAGATATATTATATTAGATATCAGTACATTTAAATCGAATACGTACAACGGATAAGAATAACAAAGTTAAGTTGAACACGTATCTCATTAAATCGATTTGAGAGGAGTTATGCTTTGATGAGACATTATCTCATCAAAGTGATACGAGAAGGTTATACTCACACATATGTCATCAAAGTAATATGAGAGGTGTTATACTAACACATATCTCATCAAAGTGATAAGATTATACTCACACATATCTCATCAAAGTGATATGATAAGAGTTATACTCACACATATCTCATCAAAGTTATATGAGTTATACTCACACATATCTCATCAAAGTGATATGATATGAGTTATACTAACACATATCTCATCAAAGTGATATGATAAGGTTATACTCACACATATCTCATCAAAGTAAAAATGAGAAGAATTATATTCACACATATCTCATCGAAGTGTTATGAGAAAAGTTATACTCACACACATCTTATCAAAGTGATATGAGAAGAGTTATACTCATTTACTATTTACTATATACTATTTATGTTAAAAAAATGAAACAATGTGAATTTTAAGTTTAGAGAATATTTTATCCGTTGTATTATCCATTATTGAAAAGAATCAGCCACAAGCAAGGTCAAAGCAATATATCTATCGGTGACGTATAAATCCCTTAAAATCAAATAGGTGATTTTCGAAGTTTGAAGCTTAGGAACAAACAAAACTCGCCCAAAAAGTTCAGAAACCAAAGAGTGCATACTAATTTACCACACTGTGAATCATTATTTACGAACACTGTGATTCATCATTTACCACACTGTGAATCATCATTTACCACACTGTGACTCATCATGTACCACACTGTATAATCGTGACGACTATGTGCATCATCCTTTACGTTACTGTGTATCATCATTTATCAAAACTGTGTATCATTTACCACACTGTGCATCATCAAATACCAAACTGTGCATCATCATTTACCACTCTGTGTATCATCATTCACCACAATGTGCATCATCATTTACCAACACTGTGCATCATCATTTACCACATTGTTTTATCATTTACTGCACTATGTATCATCATTTACCACACTGTGTATCGTCATTTACCAAACTGTGCATAATCATTTACCCTCACTGTGCATCATCATTCACCACATAGTGCATCATTATTTATCACACTGTGCATCATCATTCACAATGTGCATCATCATTCACCACAATGTGCATCATTTACCACACTGTTTTATCATTTACTGCACTGTGTATCATCATTTACCACACTGTGTATCATTTACCAAATGTGCATCATTTACCCTCACTGTGTATCATCATTTACCAACATTGTGCATCATCATTTACCACACTTTGCATCATCATTTATCAACAATGTGCATCATCATTTACCGCACTTGCATACCCATTTACCAACATCGTGCATCATCGTTTACCAACACTGTGCATCATCATTTACCATTTAGAGGAGAAGCGATGGCTCAGTGGTAGAGTAGTGGTCTCGTAACTGGGAGGACCCGGGTTTGAAACCAAGTGGATGCACTAGTGCCCTTTGGTAAGGCATTAATCCTCATTACCAAGTCCCTAGGAGAGGACTTAAAGTCGTCGGTCCCCTGGTTGCTTACTTACGAGCATACCTATGCTTTCTTAGCAGTCAGGTAAAATAAACATCAAGCCATCACTCCAACACAGTGACTGTGCATTATCATTTACGACAATTTGCATCATCTTTTACCAAAACTGTGCATCATCATTTATCACACTGTGCATCATTTATCAAAACTGTGTATCATCATTAACCAAAACCCTGTATCATCTTTCACCACAATGTGCATCATCATTCACCAGAATGTTTATCATCATTTACTAACACTATGCATCATTTGCCAAAACTGTGCATCACCATTTATCAACAATGTGCATCACCATTTACCCACACTGTGCATCATTTACTCATACTGTGTATCATCATTAACCACATTTTGCATCATCATTTACACAAACTGTGAATTAATAACCGGCACTGTGAAAAAAAAAATGGATTGACTTACCACAGCAATCGTAGATATTCTCATGTTGTATATATGGCCTTGTTCATCTACAATGTAATAACAAGGGATGCTGTAACGGATTCAGCGAGCACAGCATGAATGTTGGGGATAAAGATTAGTGTAAGGTATAAACAAATCATCATACACTATTTTCATTTAACAATTTCAAATTTTGTTGATACATGGAGGTTATTGACGTATCAACAATGTAATAACAAGGGATGCTGTAACGGATTCAAAGAGCAGAGCATGAATATTGGGGATAAAGTTTAGTACACTTTTGATCATTGATAACTCAAAAGCTATAACTCGTATCAGACTGAAGTTTTCACATTGTAAATTTGAAAAATGTCAAATTTACTTTTAGTAAGTTTTGTGACATTTCTTTAAATGCTCTCCTTAAAACAATGCTTTTAATTTTCAGTTAGAATTTTATTTTTTGAAAATCAAGGCCACAAAAAATTCAGTGCCCAACAATTGTGCATTGCAGCTGAAATTCCAGAAAACCTCTTTTAACCCAGAGTTATGAATCAATAATTACACTGTACAGTAAAGTTTAATAGATATGACAGGTGCAATGCCCAATGGCATTTTTATGTTCTGAGTTGATAACTGATACACACAGATTTTGTAGCCTTGATTTTTCAAAAGGTGAACATCTAATTAAATATCCAGAGCTTTATTTCAAGAATATCATTCAAGAAAATTTCATAAAACTTACTCCAAGTAAACTTGACATCATTTCAACTGTACAGTGTGAAAACTTCAGTCTGGTACGAGTTTTAATTTTTGAGTATTTAACGATCAAAAGTGTCAAATGTTGTTGCTTACACCTACATTTAGAGAAAAAAATGAAAGCAGAAGTCTCCTCACTCTGTCTCTCTAACTCTGTTTTTATCCTTATCAAGCTCTTGCAGTCTCTTTTCCTCTTTAAATTTTCTCATCAATTCACATATCTGTTTCCCCAACCTCTCAACTTCTCCTTCTCGTTTTCTCCGTCTCTCTGCTATTCTCTTTATGAATGAATGAATGAATGAATGAATGAATGAATGAATGAATGAGTTTATGACCAAATCACAATTATACATACATCTTGGTAAAAATCACAATAACATCTTGGTAAAGGGAGCTAACAAATAGCATATGCTAATCGAGGTTAGCTCCGTAAAATTGATTACATGAATCAGTAGTTAGCAAATTAATTGAAATGTGCATCTCATATATCTTAAAAAAAAAAACACATATACATTAGATTTCTCTTTGTTTCTTGTATGATAAGGGTGTTCTAGTACTGAAAAATAATCAGATAAAGTATGAGGCAGACGGTTATACATTATATCATGCATAAAAATACCAATTACATAGCGATATTCTTTGAAAATATCTAGCACTTTAAGATCATAAAATAAAGGAGCAGAGTGATATCTCGAACCTTTGAAAGCAATTACTCTCGCCATTCGTTTCTGAAGCATTAGGACAGGATTCAGAGTTGCCTTACATGTAGCACCCCAAACTTCTAATCCATACGTTATATGGGGTAAAATAAAAGAATTATATAACATGACCATAATTTTTCTTGACACGAAGTGTCTTAATCTATACAATATTCCAATCTTTTTACTTAGTAAATTGCACACATTATCAATGTGTTTCTTCCAGGTCAATTTTTTGTCTACAAGAATTCCAAGGAACGATGTTGACTCAACTGACTCTAAAATTGTTTCATTAATGAGCAATTTACCTGAAATTGAAAAATGTCTTCGTTGATTTTTAAATAGCATGTAATTATTTTTTTTTTCGTATTTATTGTAAGTTTGTTTTAGTTGCACCAATCTGTAACAGCTTTCAGGTTACGGTTAACTTCTGATAAATCAATATTACGTTCATCATGCTTAAATGTATGAAATAGATTAGAATCATCTGCAAATAATCCAAAATTGAAATGATTTGACGAATTTGGTAGGTCATTAATGTAGACAAGAAATAATGTCAGGCCTAACACCGAGCCCTGGGGGACGCCGCATGAAATAGATTTATAATCAGATTTCACGCAGTCGTAAGTTACAAATTGTTGTCTGTATGTTAAGTAATTCTTAAACCACTCTAACACTATTCCCCGAATTCCGTAATGCTCCAGTTTTTTTTAAAGAATAGAGTAATTAATTGTATCGAAGGCCTTAGCAAAATCGATAAATACTCCTACTGTCAAGCTCCCTTCATCAGTAGATTGAGTAATTTGATTGATCAAGTTTATAAGCGACAGTTTCGTACTATATCCATGTGTAAATCCATACTGATGATTATATAATTTTTTTTTTTCTCTCTAAGAATTTCACCACTCGAATATTTACAAGTTTTTCAAACAATTTATCCACAACTGGTAAAATTGATATGGGCCTATAGTTACCCGGCAAACTTTTGTCTCCTTTTTTAAACACAGGCACAACTCTCGCTACTTTTAATTTATCCGGGAAGATGCCCGTTGTGAATGATAGGTTTAATATATGCGCGAGTGGTTGGCAAACATAATTATGTGCATATACCAATAGCTATGATATCTATGATTATACAGGATGTCCCTGAAAATCCAATTTTATGGGTGAACTACTCAATAATCCTAAATTATATTTTTGATTAATGAACACACAACAGGAAAGCTTATTTTCTCCTTTTTCAAATTACATTAAAAACGTATGATCACGCTTATCGATCAGTAAGTTTGAAGTGGCAGTGTCAGACACTCGATTGCCTAAAATAAGTGGATGGCTGCTACATTTGATTCATTTTTGTTCTGAAAACAAGACAGGAAATTATTTGGAAATGGCAAGCATGAAAAATACACATCATTGAAAAACATATGGAATTCTTCCATATGACACCAAAATTATGACTAAAGTCATGACATGACGGAGGATCGAGGCATCATAATTTGCAATTTGTTAGGCACAGTGACATTTTATTTGAAGAAATTAATTGAATGGGAATTGAGAAATGTCAGTGTGCCTTAACAAATACTAATTGCCCTGCCCAGTCATGCGTGAATCCTTCCATCTTGATAGGAACTTTTACATCATGCATGCGCGTTTTTGATAATAAACAATCTTACATAATTTCGTTCTTTTCAAAGACATATTGAAAAGATGTAGCACCCATCCATTTATTTTGGACAAATGGGTTTCTGAGAGAGCCAAATTAGAATGTCTGAAATCAGTTATGATGATTAATTGGTCATAGTATTAGGTCATATGAATGAAGAGAAAGTGCTTTCCAATGATGTATACATTACCAAAAAATATTTTTGAATTATTGAGAAATTTTACCAATAAACTTGGATTTCGATATTTCTGGGACACCTTGTATTTCTATATACTCTAGAGCACAGCTATGTGATGGACGAATTTTCGAAATGAATTATTACATCATATCTATAGCTGCGAATAACTGTCCACTTCTCCAAGCCTCGTTTTTGCTTTCCGGTATAGATCTCCAATTTATTCACGAGAAACCTAAAAGGAATACATTCAGTACATACAATACTATGTGCATTGTTAGATATTGTCCAGCCTTAGATTCCAAGGCTGAAGTTGAAATGAAACAGTTTAGAAGAATTAAAGCGATGGACGTACCACATTAATTCTTCTAGAGATAAAGTGAGACTTACCTGATGACGTTTTCCTTCAAGGGTCTTTCCTCTTACAAAGAACACATGTGTCGAATGATAAGCAAAGCGAATCTCTAAACTTTAGGCGCTTTCCTTTCTGATGAGCACTCTGTTTCAGTCAATAGTTAGCGCAACTCGTAACATCACTTTATATACTTCCATTGCTCTAAAATACCACCAAATACACGACTGGCTCAAATTTTACTTCTTGGTGCCGCGTTTTAACTCCCTTAATTGAAACATGGTTATATTATTCTAGATACTGCACGATCCACCTTGACTACAACAATTTTAGAGGTTTTAATGACCACGCTTACGAGAGCGATGGACCGTTATATCTTAGCCGAAGACGGTAAAAATTTGATAAGCTTGCTATGCACTGCTTAAAAACACAATTTCCAGTTAAATTTCACCTGATAAATCATGTAAATTAATGTCATGTGACTTCAAGGTAAGCTGTTCACAAACTTAAAAAAAAATATTTGTGTGATGATGGAACACGTATGAGAGGACGGACCCCGAGACCAAATTCAAAAGCCGAGATATACAATGTGAGAAATCGACAGTAACCAAGAGAGTGGAGATGTTTTCATGGGGGTACTCGTTTTTCCGAAGGTTCGTTTTTCTGAAGGTTCATAATTCCGAAGGTTCGTAATTCCAAAACACGAATTTCCCTTAGAGGGGTTCATAATTCCGAAAATGAAATAGGGTTCATAATTCCGAAAATGAAATAGGGTTCATAAGTCCGAAAATGAAAAAGGATTCATATTTCCGAAGGTTTGTAATTCCGAAAAATTATGTAGAACTCTATTGCATTTTCGGAATTACTAACCTTCGGAATTAAGAACCCTTTTTCAATTCGGAATTATGAACGCTTTTTCATTTTCGAAAATTACGAACCCTCGGAATTACGAACCGTCAGAAAAACGACATAACCGTTTCCATTAGGTGAACCACTTTTTTTCTGACACCCCTGACACACTTTTTTGCCATTCACTTTGTACTGCCAGGCACAGAAATTGTCTAATGAAAAAGCCTCCGTGTACAACAACAATCGCAGAAAAGTGTGTCAGGGGTGTCAGAAAAAAAAGTGGGTCACCATATGGAAACACCCGTGTAAGAGAGGGGTGATGTGCCCACGTGTGTGTGTGTGTTTGGGATGCAGTATTGTAGTTGACGCCGAGGCCCCTTCTACAAGTAGGCGTGCTCATAAAGTTATTTTTTCGGGGCGCCGACATTTGCTCCTGCGACATTTGCTCCACAGTCCATATCTTGAAAGGTCAAATGTTAAGGTCAAGGTCATGATTTGTCTTTTTGTTTAGGACAATGTGAAGATTAGGATTAGGGATAGGGTTAGGGTTAGGGTTAGGTTTAGGTTTAGGTTTAGGATTAGCATGGCAAAGTTAGACCGGAGCATTTGTCGCAGGAGCAAATGTCATACATCCCTTTTTTTTTGTTTCCAGACGAAGGATAAGGCTTTGCCTATAATTATCACAGACATCTCTCCAGTACTCCATGTTTCCAGGAACCCGGGAGTTTTTTTTTCACTCACTAGCAGATCCAGGGGTGTAACTACATGTATATTCAAAACCTGGATCCGCTGGTGCCACTTGGGGGCAGAAGTATATCTTTTTATCATCATCATCACTCATCAGCAGCAGCAGAAGAAGAAGAAAAAAAAAAAAAGAAGGAAAAAAGGGGGTCATCACTTTTATGATTGCCCCCTCCCAGGTCCATGCCTTTTCCCCCAAGTGTTTTATTTGGCTTTCAAGTTCTTTTGTGATTTTCCTACACAACTCGTTTCACAGGTTACTTTGTCACATTTGCTTTTTCACAAAGGCCTTTCTTTGGGGGAGGGGGCAGAACATACCAAATCATGGGCATTACTTTACCTTCTCCTTACGTCTATATTTTTTTTTTAATAGACTAAGTAGTTTTTGCATAGTTAATTTCCCATTTATGCACTTTGTAAACAGAATAAATACTGGCATCTTTTACGAAGGAATAAAAGTTTTGCATTTTGCGTTGAACTCACATGTGTGTCATGATCATAGTAATAGTTACCAAGTGTTCTCCTGCTTGTGTTGTTTGTAGTGTCAAGCATGGATGAGAGAAATACGTAAACCAAATAGTCTAGAATATTTTTATGGCAATTACTTTTATTCATTTTTCATTTTCTTTACAAAGTTGATATTCTTGGCACACAAAGATGCAGTGGAACCTTGTTATAACAAACTCTCATTATAACAAGGTAATTTCCCAGTTCCAACTTCTTTGTATTCTATTGTATTTTAGTGCTTATTATAAGGTTTTCATACGAAGAGGAATCCTTAGCCCCAGAGAGTTTGTTATAACGAGGTTCACAATAACCTGCCAAAGCAAGCAAAGTGCGCATATATACTTAAATCAAGTAACCTCTCTCACATCATCACTGTATCAACCACCAAATTACATATACATGTACATTCAAAATATGTATTTCTTTTTTTTTTTTTCCTTTTTTTTTTTTTTTTTTTTTTTGGGGGGGGGGGGGTTATTCTGAAAACAGTGTCATCTTTTCTGTTAGTGAAGAGTATGTTGATTGTATTACTTATTGGAATCTAGCAGAACCAAAATCAATTATTGGCGCCTGTACAGATGTCTCTCAGAACTATATACGTACATGTATATATGCATAATTTCCTGTGTTTAAGACATTAACCAACAAATCTGGAATAATGACAATTTAACAGTGTGGTCTTTTAAATACATTCCCATTTTCTCTGTCAGAGTGTACTACCATTCTTCCAAATAGCTTTCATCAACAGATTTCTGATAAAACATATTGGAAAGCTTTTAAGGCTCCATCACATATAAATATGGAATTTGCTTTTTTTTCATTGCTTTCTGAGTGCATATCATAAATGCACTTGGGTGATAGAGGACATTATTTTACCAGCAAATAATAAATTTGTGAAAAAAAATTCACCCTGTGATTGTTTCTATAGTTTATCTTGATGTCCAAAACACTTTGCATAGATGTTCCATCATAGCTATGAAAGTGTATACACAATATCTGTAAACATATTTTTTCAAATGAGAAGCGACAAGATCACAACGTCCATCAGAATATGCAAAACAAGATGAATGCGACTGCGTCTCCTATATGCCTCCGCCTAAATTCAGTTGATGGCTCAAACTGTTCTTGAAATATTGTGATAACCAGAATAAAAATTCTCTTATTACCATGGGCGTAAATCCAGGGGGGGGGGACAGGGGGACATGTCCCCCACCTTTTTGAAGAAAGGCGAATTCCCCCCCCCCCCCACACCTATTTGACTAACCTCTTTTCTTTTTTTTTTTTTTTGCTTGTCAGAGAATTTTGGAGGCGAATGTTCCCCCCAAATTTCAAAATGGATTTGCGCCACTGCTTATTACATGTAAATTGACCACTTTGACATTTGACCTTACACCTTATAACCCCAAAGTCTGATCACTTTATCTCCTCCTAGTCATGAATACAAAATAGTTGAGATATGGTGATAACAAAGGTAAAAAAAAACACATTAATTGCACATACACCTGTATGACCTGTCACCTTTGACCTACGTGAACAAAAGTCTAATCAGTTTGTCTCATTATGGTGATGCATACTAGTTCCAAGTTTGAAGTTAATGGATCAAATGGTTCTTGAGATATCACGTTAAGGATAAAACCTGGAATTTCAGAATTGACATCTATGACCTTTGACCTTTGACCTACGTATCTCAAAATCTAATATCGGCTTTCTATGGTGATACATACTAGCACCAAGTTTGAAGTTCATACCTCAAATGGTTCTCGAGTTATTGCTAGAATGAGGCTAACAACTGAAATTTCAGAAATTGGCCTCTGTGACATTGACCTTTGACCTACATACCCCAAAATCTGATCAGATTGTCTTCCTATGGTGATACATACTAGCACTAAGTTTGAAGTTCATACCTCAAATGGTTCTTGAGTTATCGCAAGAACAAGGCTAACACCTGCAATTTCAGAAATTGACCTGTGACCTTTGACCTACATACCCCAAAATCCAATCAGATCGTCTTCCTATGGTGATACACACTAGCATTAAGTTTGAAGTTCATACCTCAAATGGTTCTTGAGTTATCGTTAGAACAAGGCTAACACCTGAAATTTCAGAAATTGGCCTCTGTGACCTTGACCTTTGACCTATTTACCTCAAAATCTAATCAGATCGTCTTCCTATGGTGATACATACTAGCACCAAGTTTGAAGTTCATACCTCATGCGGTTCTTGAGTTATCGCTAGAACGAGAAAGCGGAACGGACGGATGGATGTACGGACGGACGGACGGATGGACAGACGGACGGATGGACGGACAACCCGAAAACAAAATGCCTCTGTCACCACCTTCGGTGGGCAAAGGCATAAATATACTACAATTTTAATAAGAAATTCAATGTGACAAAGCTCTGCAATGTGCAATCCCATTACTCTTCCACTGTGAAAAAAGAACTTCCAGTACTGAAATTTTTTTCATTTCAAGATGTGGTCACAAAACATTACTAAACAAAACATTACATTCTCACTAAACGGCAACAGAGTGTGAAGTATCGAACGGCTCTCTCTGATTGGCTGGAAGTTGATGCAGGGGCCCCACAAGGGACCAGACTCGGCCCCATTGTTTTCCTGGCAATCATCAACGACGCGTGCCGAGACCCGCCGTCCCCATCTTCTTACTGGAAGTATGTGGATGACCTCACAATGTTGGAGTGTAGAAAATCGTCTTCTGCATCCAATATGCAGTCAAGCGTGAGTGAACTACAAGATGGACTGTCAATCACAACATGAAATTGAACCCCCAAAATGTTCTGTGATGACGATAACTTTCATACGTGACCCACCACCGCCTGTTATCTCAGTTGATTTACATAGCATTAGTCAAACAGATTGCGTGAAGTTACTTGGGGTTCACATCCAGAAGGACTTAAAATGGACTTTCCATGTAAATGAGATTGTAAAAAAAGGCTAACATGAGGCTGCATATGCTGAGAGTTCTCAATAAATTCCGATTGCCTTTGGACGACCTAGTGCTTATTTACTGTTCATACATCAGGCCGGTGCTTCAATATTGCGCACCCGTTTGGAACTCCGGATTGTCCGCCGCACAAATTGACCTAATGGAAAGAATTCAGAAGCGAGCATGCCGCCTCATGTTAGGGCCCAGTCAAACCGCAGGTCCCCCAAAAGTGCTCTATTTTATTTCCAGTTTTGCTTGACTGGGTCAGTCTCTGAATACATAATGAGCAGGAATCCCTGGGAACATCTGATTTCCAAATGATTGAATGGACTGGTTAACATTTACTGATTCTCATGATTTATACATCAAATAAAAGAGGAGGAATTAGAGATTCATGACATACTCTATTTGTCTATGAAAAATGTGAAAAAATTGGTGAAAAATAATGTTATTTTATGAGCAAAAAATGGAAATGAAATGAAAAGTAAACCTGTAAAAAACTCACATGGTTTTATTATGAGCCAGGCTGAATTTGACATGAGTGTAAAGGGCAATATCTATAC
This sequence comes from Heliocidaris tuberculata, assembly GCA_025618425.1. Classification (NCBI taxonomy): domain Eukaryota; kingdom Metazoa; phylum Echinodermata; class Echinoidea; order Camarodonta; family Echinometridae; genus Heliocidaris; species Heliocidaris tuberculata. Next base: position 14,130,317 of record CM046848.1, read on the forward strand.
TTTACAAATATTGAAATAATATGTATGTACACTTAATGACAGGGTCAGGATCTAGCAAAATGTAACCAAAGTACACATTGTATCCTTCAAACAGTTGATTCCAGCTCTCTGATTGGTTACTTCACAAGCCCTTTCCCAAAAATAGATCAACATGTTTGTCACAGCCAGGACCATGTTTGCACAAGAGGTCAAGAGTTCACCCAACAGGTGGCATGTGGTTTCAAATATCGCGCCATAATCTTGCAGGGTGGCCTCGCCAGCCAATCACAGTGCTAGGATTCTATGGTCTTGACAATTTCAAGGATAAATTATGTACTTGGGTTGAATATTGCTGGATCCTGACCCTGTCATAAATGTATGGATGTTTTGAATATGATAATGTCAAAGATGAAACTTCAACGCTTCCATACATATGCATTTTAATAGTGGCTCATATACTTTTTATATGTCTTTTATTGACTTGAAATCTTACAAGGAAAAGTATTTTGTGTCACTATTTTATCACTAATTTTCAACTACTTATTATTTGAATTATAACTGAAACAGGGTATGTCTGCATTGATAAACTATCCATCTATCTTTCCAGAAAATTTGATGAGCATAGCATTGATATTTCTTGATTTAATTAACTTTGAATATGACCATGCAAAACAGCCCACTGGCAACAAGGAGAGTGTGCCATTTCAGGCACTGGAAATAAAATCAGCCCTTTTTGCTCATTTGCATACGACCTGCGGTCTGACTGGGCCCCGTTACGTCTCGTATGAAAATGCTCTCCAACTATGTAACATATTCCACTTTGAGCGATCGCAGAGATTGTTTGTGCCTTAAATTTGCACACAAAGATTACTTGAACCCGGGTCAAAATTTAAACACTGGCTGCCCCAAACGCGTGGTAACTCTCATTCTAGAAATCTGAGAAACAAAAGTAAATTCACTGAAGTGTCATGTAAAACGACACGGTATAGGAATAGTCCTTTGCCTTACTTAGTTCGATTGTTAAATGCCAATAATATTGCATAATGTACTAGTATCTGAGTGCAATCTTGCTTGATTCCTCTAATTCTCTCTCTCTCTCTCTCTCTCTCTCTCGCTTTCTATGCGATTTTCCTTACCTGCTATTCCTTTTTGTTTCTACAGCTCTTTCCCTTCTTTTTACATTCTATCTCTCTCTATCCCCCTCTTGCTTCCTTTTTTTATCCGTTCTTCTTTCTCTAGCTTTCTTTTCCTCTCTCCATCTCTCTGATTCTCTTTCTTTTCCTCCCCCTTTTGTCCCCCTCTTTTCAATTTTTCTTTCTCACATTAAGACGAATTTATGCATTCTTATTGATGCTAACTTTTGTGATATTTTACAGTCTCTAAATGTTGGAAATTGTTGAAAATTGAAAATTGTCGCAACATATTGCTATTGGGATATTTTAATATATTTATCGTCATTAGCTTTTATTGATGTATGGTAAGTGCAGTATATTTATGTCAACAATGCGTTTGTCCACACTCTTATATATATATACGCAAAACATTGCTGGTTCATTTTATATACATTGACGCTATACCATGACAATCGGTGCTATCAGTTTTTTAATCCCCCCCCCCTTTTCTCTCTCTCTTCTCTCTCTTTCCTCCTTATTTCTGCCACTTCCCTTTATCTTGCAATACTATAATCTCTTCCTTTTTTGACTTTCCCTTTCTCTTGTCTCTTATCTATTTCCTTTTTTCTCTCTTTAGCTTTCATTTTCTCTTTCCCTCTTCAGACTTTTTAAATCTTTCTTTCTCTTTCTTACTCTTCTCTTTCTCCTTCTCTCCCACCCTCCTTCTTTCTCTCTCCCTTTCCCTCTCTTCTGTTGTCGTTTTTTTTTTCACTGTGGGGTGCATTTACAACAATGATCCTTTATGCATCGTTATTGAAGCTTATTTTCGTCATATCTAAATAATGCGTTTGTCTATGTTCATATATACACCAGGAACCCTTTTCCACATAAACATTACCATGACAATAAGTGCAATCATTTTTTAATTCCCCTACTTCTTTCTTTTTCCTTCACCTTTTTCATTTCCTCACATCTGCTCCTGCCATTAACTTTCATCTCTCCTACTACCCTCTCTTCTCTTTTTTTCTTCCTCTTTTTTTTCTTTCTTTCCTCCTTTCTTTCTCTTGCTGTCTCTTGCTGACATTTTCTTTTCTCTCTCACTCTCTCTCTTTGGCCTCCCCTGTCCCTCTGCCTCTCTCTGGCTCTCTTTTCTTTTTTGTCCCTCTTTTGCTCTCCTTTGTTTTTTTTTCTCTCTCTCTTCCTTTCTCTATTGCCCGCTTTCTTTCTCTTTCTCTTTTCTTCTTTACTACTCTTCAGATTCTCCTTCTCCCAGTGGGGTAAATTTAAAAATGATTCTTTATGCATTGTTGAATTTTGCTATTGTCATGTTTACAAAGTTGTGTATGTATATTCTATCTTATTTATCATATTATGTGCCTATTATGTGACTAATGTTGAGTTCTATTTTGTAAAAAATCTGCAAATTCGGCCCACAAGCTGCGAATGATTTTTGATCTATAAACCATTTTAAATAAATAAATTTAAATAAATAAATTACAAACATATGTACTTGTCTTCTATCCTGCCTATTAAAAGATACATTCTTAACCACTTCTGTGCCATCAATTTTTAAACAATAGTCATAAATGAACTTCCGCGAGTAAAATCAATTTAAACTTGTTACAGTACATGTCATTTTTTAATAGATTTATATTTATCAAGGTTTGTTAATCCAAGGGGTAACTCCAAAGCTTTGTTATACCGAAGTTTTGTAATTCTGAAGATTCAATCTATGAAGGTTCATTATTCTAAAGATTCTTAATCCCAAAAATGAAATTAGGTTCATAATTCTGAAGGTTTGTAATTTTTGAAAATGAAATAGAACTATATTTCATTTTCTGAATTACGAACCTTCAGGGAAATTAATCTGCGGAATAACAAACCCTTAGAATAATAAACCTTCAGAAGAATGCGCCAAATGTTCATAATTATGAACCTCATGTCAATTGGGGGGGGGGGGGGGGAATGGGCCTCCTGATATTGGAAGTTTGCATGTTCTGAATTATGAACCTTCAGAAATATGTGTGAACCACAAAATATCTTCTGTGGGATAAATCTTACTATGAAGGAACTTGTTTGTTTTGGGAAGAAAAAAGTAGCCATTCTTAGTCAGAGACATAGTTCAACACTTCAGTTCTTGGGTAGGATTTGCTGCCAAAGGCACGAAAGGAGTTAACAACAACACTGCTATGATCCATTCAGAGTAATTATTTCAAAGAGTAGTAATTTATTCAACAATGAACCCCAAAAATTATCTCATAAAAATTTTCTATTGGTGAATTTAGCTCCTACAGTATGAGACTGTCTTCCTCAAGTTTCAAAAGATTCTTAATTAAAAGATCACAAACACTGTAAAATTTCAAAATGAAAATATAAAGAAATATCAAACTTACAAGTGATGGAGTGTAAAAAGATAAGATACCATAATCACTTTTGGTGTACACTTTATATACACATTGCAATAGTCTACAAATCTAGAGGCAGCTACAAATCAAATTAAAAGGGATGATTTTTCCCTCTTCCCCAAAGCACACTTCTAAATTAGGTGCATTATAAATGCTTAGAAATATATGCAACTCAATACATTCCTATTAACCGATTACAATTAAAAAAAAACCCCATTAATTATCACAAATCATTATTACAAATATTCCCCTTCTTTGACAATCTAGCAGTAATCAATTCAATGATAGAAAAAACATACACATGTCACTGGGTTTATCAACAATTATTACAACTGCATGGTTATGTACATTCAACAATGCTCCTCTAAACAGAGTACATGAAATTTGGAAAAGAATTGTTTCCTATCGAACTAATATTTAGTAGCCAGTATGAAGGCAGATCCAGGATTGTTATAAGGGGGGGGGGGGGCATAAAATGGGTGAAAACTGCCAAAGTCCATGCAATCTGGTAGTGGAATATATATACGACCTATGTAAATTTTTGTTTCAATAAGAGAGTTTGCAGGTTAGTTTGACCTATGTGATGTGCCAATGCCAGTACTTCTGATATTGATTCCTACTACATTAGAACAGCTTTCACTTCAAACAATATAAAATGATGGGAATTTTCTTCAAGTGATACTTTTTCATTGACAACTCAATTTTCTCATTACCAGGGGCTTAACTTGTCTTATACCCAAATCAAATTGCAGCCAATGGATTAATGCAGTATCCAGCGGCGGATTCATGTTTTTGTTAAAAAGGAGGGGGGGGGGGGCACCAAAAAAAAAAAAAAAAAAAAAAAAAAATATATATATATATATCTGACAAGCAGGAAAACAAGGATTATCACATTTTTCAGGTGCCTTTTTGGTCAAAAAATTAAAAAGGGGGCACATTTTTTTTGTTGTGTTATTAAAGTATGTAATTAATTGGATTTAACAAGAGGGGCAAAGGCCAGTTGTCCCCCCCCCCCATCTGCTAGTGACAGGAACTACCCAGTTCCTGTATGCAATGAGTTAACATGGGTGGCTTGACCTTACACTGTCACAAGACACTTTACACCGGCATCTTCAGCATGAGAACAGTCAGCAAAATTGGTATGATCGCAAGAAAACAGGCTGGGCTCTGTCCCAATGCAAGCCACATCGTCAAGCAAGATGGTACCGGTTCCCTCGCCGAACTCTGCCCCTCCGTAAGCCGACTCAGCTCTCTCGTATCCCAGCATTCTACAGGCAACGTGTGCATCCTCTATTCCCCAGTAATCATCGCAGACAGTCCCCCAGCCACGCCCTCTAAACACCTCTACTCTACCCTCGTTAGGCCTGCTACCGTTCACCAGGCGGATGACTGTCGGGCTATCACTGGGTGTGTTGGTTGCAGCTAGAAATATGTAATAGAAATGCGATTCATTTAACACACATACAGTCAAATTTGTCAGTTAAGTCTTTCCAAAGGAATCAAGAATTGTGGTTACTATTGACAGGTTCTACAGGTGGTAACATGAGAGAACTAGTAATTCATGACTCTGGGTTACAAAAAAGCTTCTTGAATTGCAGCTGTGATGCACAGAGGTATAGTGTTCTGAATTGATTACGGTAATAATTCACACAAACTTCTTCACCAGTTAAGTTGTTGATTGCTATTAATAACCACAGCGACATCTGTGTTGACTGTATGTATGTCTGTCTGACACTACCACCGCTATACTGTAATAAAGCTTTATCAATCTGTACTACAAAGTTGCACCTGATTCTTCCTTTATTTCGTGGTGGCAGCGCTGGATTTCGACCCACAATCTAAGTAATACTTGCTCCATGTTGGGAGAAACTTTGCTGGGAAAACTACAGCCGGGTGCACCGTAAATGAAAGTTTTACCGTGGACTAGTAGTATCAGTGAGCTTTAAAGTAGTGTACAGTCCCACAGCCTTACAATGGCGTGTGCTATGCCCAAAGTACCCAAGCAATGATGCTTGGGCAAGGTGGAAACCATTACCTCATTTGAGAGTTGGAGACAGAATCTCCTGTATACCCTAAACCTAGACCCTCACTTTGCTCCCTTCTTGAATGAATCAGTTACATGGGGCAAGAAGACAAAATCAAATCTTACAAGGGGTTTTGTGGATGATACTACCTCAACCCCTTCAGAGTCGCGCAAAACTGCACAACAAAAGGCTTACCTGTTAGATTTAATGCTTGGCCAGATAGCCAACTTCTGCCCTGTGATTGCTAGGAACTCCATTGTTCGCAATTCCACATCATTGAATGACATCTGGGCAACAATAAGGCTCCATTATGGGTTCCAATCTACAGGTGCCCATTTCCTTGATTTTTGTGACATAAAATTGGAATCGGACGAGAGACCAGAAGACTTGTATCAGAAAATACTTGCCTTTGTAGAGGATAACTTGTTGACATCTGGTGGGGGTATCAACCATCACGGTGATCCCATCCTTGAAGATGAAGAGCTCACACCGACAATCGAGAATTTCATTGTTTTGCAGTGGCTTCACTTGTTGCACCCAGACCTCCCCAAGGTAGTTAAGCAGAGGTATGGCACAGAGCTCCGGTCACGAACCCTTGCCTCTCTCAAGCCTGAGATTTCCCAAGCCCTTACTAGTCCTTTAGAGTCGGTTGAGTGTTCTAGGGCCATGCGTACAGCTGCCTTTCCACCTCGCAGTCATAACCAGTCCGCTCCCCGGCGTGCGCAATCACAGACTCCAACTAGATTTCGCTCCAAGCCTGCCAAGTCTTGCCCCCTCTGTGTTCAGGCTGGTCGCCCAAGTAACCATTTCTTGAGTGTATGTCCCTACCTCCCTGAAACTGATAGGGGATACATGGCCAAAGCCCGGCAGGTTGCCAAGATATTTGACAGTGAGGGAGGCCCAACAATTGACTTTGACCCGCAGGAATTTCATGTTGAGTCTGATGCTTTGTCTGCTCCAGACCAGGAGGTCTGCTCCAGACCAGGAGGAAACTTCCTCTACATTGCGTGTCCAGGTGCGTCAGTCTCCATATTTCGATGCCTTTTATAACCATCATGCCGTTCGTATAACGCTTGATAGTGGTGCTACTGGTAATATGATGCGTGCCTCTACGGCGCATGCCCTAGGTTGTAATGTGTCCCCCACCTCCCAGTCGGCTCACCAGGCTGATGGATCACCCCCCCTTGCAGGTCACTGGTGAAACCCGTCTCTCTTTGTGTCGTGGTAGCCATGTGTTTCATTTTGAGGGATTGGTCGTTGAGAATCTCGATGTTGACGTTCTGGCTGGCACTCCCTTTATGGAGCGTAACGATGTGGCTATTCGGCCAGCCAAGCGGCAGATTACCTTAGGCGATGGCACTGTGTATGCATATGGTTCCAATGGTAAGCTTACGGCTGGTCATGCTATACGCCGTGCACATGTTCTTCGTGCCCCTCCTAAAACGACCAACCTCTGGCCAGGTGAGTTTCTTGAGCTTGCCCTCCCTCCGGAGTTCGCAGATGATGAGACCCTGGTCTTGGAGCCTCGTACAGATTCCCCTCCTACCCCCACACTGACAGAATTTTTTCCAGCCCCCAGCATAGTCTCGTTCGTAGCGGGGTAGGATTCGCATTCCCAATCTTTCTGAGGCTCCCTGCATTATTCGTCGCAATGAACATTTGTGTCAGGTTTGCCCCGTGCTTGCGCAGGATGGCGATCAGGTCGCCCCTCTCATCTCGGATCAGAATGCTGTACCCTCTATGTCACCTAGAGGGACAGGACCTCCCCAGTCTTCTCAGTCTGTGGTTGTGGATCCTGATGGTATTCTTCCCTCTAAGGCTAGGAATGACTTTCAGTCTCTTCATGCTGAGTATGATGGTGTGTTTAGCCCTTCATTCAAGGGCTATAATGGTGCTTCTGGACCGTTCCAGGCTGTTGTGAACATGGGCCCTGTACAACCACCACAGCGCAAGGGCCGCCTCCCCTTATATTCCCGTGATAAGCTTGTTGAGTTGCAGGGCAAATTTGATGATTTGGAAAAGCTTGGTGTTTTTGCACGCCCTGAGGATGTTGGCATTACGGTTGAATATGTTAATCCGTCATTCCTTGTGAAAAAGCCCAATGGAGGTTCCCGGTTGGTAACGGCCTTTGCTGATGTTGGACGCTACTCCAAGCCACAGCCCTCAGTTCTACCAGATGTTGATTCCACGTTGAGAAAAATAGGACAGTGGAGGTACATTATTGCTTCTGATCTTGCAAGTGCTTTTTACCAAATACCTCTCTCACGTGAGTCAATGAAGTACTGTGGTGTTGCTACGCCTTTTCGAGGTATCAGAGTGTATACCCGTTGTGCCATGAAACTGCATTAGAGGAATTGATGTGTCGAGTACTTGGAGATTTGTTGTCTGAGGGGGTTGTTGTCAAGCTCGCAGATGACTTGTACTGTGGCGCCGACACCCCACAGGCACTTTTGCGGAATTGGTCCCGGGTTTTACAGGCTCTAGCCTCCAATGGACTCCATCTTTCTCCATCCAAGACTACCGTCTGTCCAAAGACCACCACTATCTTAGGATGGGTCTGGTCTGAGGGAACTCTCAAAAGCAAGTCCACACAGAGTGACAACTCTGTCAACCTGCTCACCTCCCTCTACTGTGAAAGGCATGAGATCTTTCATTGGTGCCTACAAGATGCTTGCCCGTGTGCTCCCTAATTGTGCTTCCTACTTGAGCCCCCTTGATGACTCCATTGCCGGTATGAAATCTCAGGACTGCATTCTCTGGACAGATGGGCTACACAATGCTTTCAACAAGGCTCAGTCTGTCATTTGGTCTTCTCAGACTGTCACTCTGCCACATCCATCTGACCAATTGTGGATAGTTACTGACGGGTCCGTTAAGAACTATGGTCTTGGTGCAACCCTGTATGTCACACGGGACCAGAAACCGTTAGTTGTGGGATTCTTCAGCGCGAAGCTTCGTGGCCGACAGATTACCTGGCTTCCTTGTGAGGTAGAGGCACTATCCATCGCCGCTGCCACCAAACATTTCAGCCCATACATCATTCAGTCATGCCACCCTGTCTACATCCTTACTGACAGCAAACCTTGTGTCCAGGCCTATGAAAAGCTATGTCGTGGGGAATTTTCTGCCAGTCCGAGGGTCTCTACATTTCTCGCGACGGTGAGCCTGTACCAGGTTTCCCTATGTCATCTGGCAGGCTCAGCTAATGTCCCCGCCGACTTTGCAAGCAGAAATGCTCCCCCATGTCATGATTCACAATGCCAGGTATGTGCCTTCATCTCTCAAATGGAAGACTCCGTTGTCCATCTCGCTTCCAATGAAGGCATTCTCTCAGGGAAGAGTCGACTTCCATTCACGTCCCGCCGTGCATGGGGAAAGATCCAGTCTGAATGCCCAGCCCTTCGCCTCACACATGCTCATCTCGTGCAGGGTACTCGCCCATCTAAAAAGCTGACAGATATTCGTGATGTGAAGCGATATCTCCAGGTTGCCACCATTGCTAATGATGGCTTACTAGTAGTATGACAGGACCATACATTCTTGCCGCAGCGGGAGTGTATCATTGTTCCCCGTAATGTACTCCAGGGAGTTCTCACTGCCCTTCATCTCCAGCTGAGCCACCCTACGCCACATCAACTCAAACAGGTGGTGTCTCAGTACTTCTTTGCCTTGGACCTCGATGCAGTCATTCACCAGGTGACTGTTGGTTGCCACAGTTGTCTCTCCCTCCGGAATGTTCCTCACGCTGCAACTCCCCAATCTACGAGTGACCCCCCAAGTGTGGTAGGGGTGTCCTTTGCAGCAGATGTCATCAAGCGTTCGCGCCAGCTCATTTTCGTACTCAGAGAAACTGTCACTTCGTATACCGTGAGCACCTTGATACCAGACGAACGCAAGGAGACCCTCTGCAATGCTCTCCTTCAGTTATGCACACCCTTACGGCCCCTTGATGGTCCTCTTGCTGTTGTGCGTACTGACCCTGCTCCGGGATTTGTAGCCCTCCAGCACGATGAATCGCTCCACAGGCAGGGTATTGCAGTCGAACTTGGTCATGCCAAAAACATCAACAAGAACCCTGTGGCTGAGAAAGCTGTACGCGAGCTGGAAGATGAGCTTCTTCGTGATGATACCCATGGTGGCCCTACCCCCCTTGCACTCGCTTTGGCCACTACACACCTTAACAGTCACCTCCGTGGTGTTGGACTTTCTGCTCGTGAACTGTGGACCCAACGTGACCAATTCACCAGTGAACAGATTCCTTTGCATGACATGGACATCATTGCAACTCAACATGACAGACGTCTTTCTAATCATGGTCCGAGCGTACAGTCAAAATCGCCCAAACGCCCATCTTCCGGGGTTGAGTCTAACGTTCACGTTGGTGATCTTGTCTACCTGCGTTCTGATCGCTCCAAGACCCAGGCCCGCCCTCGCTACCTTGTCTGTAGTGTGGAGGGTGAGTGGTGTAACATTCGCAAGTTTGTGGGCAGTCAACTTCAGTCCGCATCATACAGTGTTCGACGTTCTGACTGCCTGAAAGTATCCCCTGAGTTTTCCTCCTCGAACCCTTGGCAGCACAGGGTCCCTGAGAGCGACGATGACCATGCTGACTGTCTGCCCATCCCAATGCCGACAGATGACACCCAATATTCACGAGATGCCCCCGATGACACCAGTGTGCCCGAGGTCCCCATACCTCCTCCTGAACCCCCTGATATCCCACACGAACTGTCTACCCCTCAAGATGGACCTTCCCCTATTGGACTTGCACTGTCTGCTACACCAGTAACTCCTAATTCTCCTATGCCCACAGGTAGCAGACGGTATCCCTTACGCCATCGCCGTCCCCCATCTTATTTCCAGGACTATGTCCGCGATTAAATCCGCTGTGTTTGGTGTCCCCTTTCCTTACAGTGCCCCCCCCCCCCCCCACTTTCCCACTGGATGTTTTGTGTCCCCGCCCATGTTTTCACCTCCCGCTTCGGTTGTCAGTTGTTTTCACTGGACATTAATTTTTTTCACCTCTATTTCCCCCTTTTTTTTTTGCTATACAGGCATGTTATTTCGTGTCTGTTTTGTATACATGTATATCCTAAATGTGAAGATTTTCGTGCCTTTGAGAACATTAATCTACACGGGCTTCACATGCCAGTATGATATTTATATGACATACTGTTTACTACATGTCTATTTGCTGATAATTCCTGCTTATTGCTTTATGTATTCCCACTTATTATGTATCAGTATGTACCATCGTTGTACACCTACACCCTTTTTGCCTTATGAGGGGCATATCACAATTTTTCCTTTTTTCTTTCAGTGGCTAGTTTCCTATTGTTTCAGTATCATTGCTTAATACTTGGTGCTTCCATGCTTGGTTCTGCTTGGTTACTGTATTTTCTATGCCATTTTTTTTTTCTCTCTCTCTCTTTTCGTGTAATGTTGCCACTGTGCCCACTTCAGCTGTCTTCCTCCACTGCCGTGATATGATTTCCCCATATTTTTGTTTTTCTTTTTTCATGATTTAAGAAGGGGGTATGTAATATGAGTTTTTAAGTTTTATTAAAAAAATTTCATACTACACATAGATGTGAAGTTTGTTAATAGCCTTTGAGCAGGTTGAAATAGTAATCAGATCATGTTACATATATCTTGATTCACTTTCTTATGCCTTAAGTCAATAAGGGCTATTTGAGTATTTAGAGTTCATGTGTTGATCTACGTTCGTTAGGTATTTACTCAACAACGGCTATTTGAGTGTTCTAAGGTTTGGGTGTTTATACATTGTTTTTTTTCAGAAGATGTTCTTTGATTAGATTCTAATGTTATTTGACAGTCGAATGCTTTTTGTTTATTTGCATATTTAAATGCCATATCAAAATTTTAAAGCTGCTGTGTTGGCCTATATAGTTTTAATATCTGAAGGAAGAAAGAAGTGATTACGCCAGTTAAGTTGTTGATTGCTATTAATAACCACAGCGCCATCTGTGTTGACTGTATGTATGTCTATCTGACACTACCACCGCTATACTGTAATAAAGCTTTATCAATCTGTACTACAAAGTTGCACCTGATTCTCCCTTTATTTCGCTTGGCCTTCATATGTCCAAAACTGAAATTTATTTAAAGTTTCAAACCATTACAGTATTCTGGAAAGAATATTTGAAGCAATATACCATAAATACCAAATATATTTGATATACTGTAATTTACAATGTACAAACTTCAGTTTTATACAAGTTTAAACTCAATATCAATCAAACTTGTAAATTGCTTTTTTAACAATGTAGAAAACCAGAATGTTTACATACCTTCTGATCCTGTTCTACAGATCACACCAACATCCTTGGAGTGGTCGCAGTTGTGGACACCCAATCCAAGATGGCTGCATTCATCAAGGCTTGACTCATTGCCTTGGCAATGCACGTTATCCATCCAAATAGGGCCTGAGCCTCCTCTGAACCACCAAAGGTCACTGGTTGAGTATCCTGACTCTGCCCCTTCATACCCTAGCATCCTGCACACCACCTCAGCATTTGTCTGCTGCCACAGGTCCTCACAAACAGTTCCCCAGTGACCATTGTACAGAACTTCAAGCCTGCCCTCGTGTGGTCCATCACCACTAACCAGGCGCACTTCTTCTACAGAATCTGCAAGGAGGGAAAGTTGACAAGAAACTCAGCATTTTTAGCTGTATATAAATATATATATCCAGTGCAAAATGTGCCATGGAAAGTAAAACACAAACACGAAAGTAAAAGAATTATGGTGTCACTTCGACAATGAAAAACACAAGCCGGTCGGCCACGATCGGTTCATAGTCACCAGGTACGATACACAGTTGCCTAGCTCGCTATGTGCAGAGCTCTGCGCCTGTGTATTGTGGCTAGCTAGTTCAGCTCCGATTTATAAATGATGATTGTAATTCTTCAAATATGAAACATCGTTGCTATTTTCTCGACACTAGTAAACAGCATTGTTTTAAAAAACTAAAAATCACCTCTTTACAGTAATCCTGTGATATTATCTATCAACAACAGCTCAACATATATAATGGGAAAATGTATTTTACACCACATATGTCGAGTTCAGGAGGAGACAAGGAGCACCCTGAGAGATAATGGGGAAAATCTGAAAATCTGTGTACAAAACAAATGGAGAGTTGTTCACAAAATCAGCCATTTTGAAGCAATTTTGCCAATTTGAGGATCCCCATAGAAAGTAAAACGAGACTTTTCAAACTTCCATAACTCTCTCATTTTTTAACCAATTTTAATGAAACTTTTTGTAAAGTGCTTCTCTGAATTCTCACTTTCCAATAACATTGATTCTCTCCTTGGGTTTTGGTTTCCTTTAATCCCACTTTGTCTTGCGTTTGGAAGCAACTTTGACTAGACTAACTTACAGTGAGCATCACTGCCGTCAACCGGAAGTTTAATTCGACGTAATACTTTCACAACATTTCTTGGGCATTTTCCAGAGCGATGAAGATTCACCTTAGTGTCATTCTCAACAATTAAGAAGAATAAATCCACATTATGTTTATTAGATTTCAAAATTTCTAAAGGTCTAAAATTATTGTTACAAAAACCTGCAGTATCAAAATTCGAACGTGGGGTGGCATATTGATCGCAGGCATACCGTCGGCCACTGCAGACAGGTAACTGTCACGCTCCGCACAACTACAATATGTGCTAATCGTATGATAAATTTTGAAACTAGGTATAACTAAATATACGAACTATTCGAATACCTGCTTGCTCGAATATTCGAATAGTAAAAAGTGGTATTCGTCCCAGGCCTAATATATATATATATATATACACATATATGAAGAAGTGTAATTATATTTCAAAATAAGTTTTCAATTCATTTTCCCTGTTCACATCATTTAGTGATTAGGCCCCTATGGTAAATCCAGTTACAAGCTTTAAATTGAGACTATTCCCTCTTATAATTTTGTGGAAACATGTGAAGATTACAGAAAATATTGTTTAGGTTTACAATATATAACCACTTTGATAAATATATCCCTAATATGGAATATTCTGGTCAACTATGGGCCACCATAATCATTGTAAAATTTCACTAATTTTTCAACAGTTTTCATAAGAAAAGCATTTTCGGTACTCATGTAAAATGTATAACTATCAATCAGATATGGCAAAAAGGGGTAAAATTATATAAATCACCTGTTGAGTTTGAACACACAACCTGTAGTTTTGCCACAAATCCTTGTTCTTCTGTCTCAGAATCGGACATAAAGAGCAGCCATGCCTGGTTAGAATTCACATGGAGTGGCGCAGGAATGTCCCCTCCTGTCCATCGACTGACCAAGTTCTTGGGCATGATGTCCTGTGATCCCAACACTAAGTAGTCGTAGATGGGTTCGGTGCTGAATGCCATGAAACTGATATCAATGGAGCAAAGGTCTGGGGTAGTCACTTGCCACAGAATGGCTGCATCACTTGGATAGTTGCTTGGAAAGCTAGGGGATCCAATGTAATAATCCTCTCCCTCCCTTAGAGCAACAGGTCCACCTGGAAAGGAGAGCGATAAATGGTTTTAAAAATTGAGCCATGCTGTCAAAAGGTAACTCATGTGATTACACAGATAAAATAGATAAAAACAAGAAACAAGATGAAAGCGAGTGTGTCTCTTATATGCCTCCCCCTAAATTCATTTGATGGCTCAAACTGTTCTTGAAATATTGTGATAACCAGAATAAAAAGCCTCTAATTACATGTTAATTGACCTCTTTGACATTTGAAATTACACCTTATGACCCAAAAGTCCGATCACTTTATCTCCTCCTAGTCATGAATACAAATTAGTTGAGATATGGTGATATCAAAGGTACAAAAAACATTACTTTCACATACACCTGTATAATGACCTCTATGACCTTTCACCTTTGACCTACGTGAACAAAAATCTAATCAGTTTGTCTCATTATGGTGATGCATACTAGTTCCAAGTTTGAAGTTAATGGATCAAATGGTTCTTGAGATATCACGTTAACGAGGCTAAAACCTGAAATTTCAGAATTGACCTCTATGACCTCTGACCCTTTACCTACGTATCCCAAAATCTACTCAGATCGTCTTTCTATGGTGATACATACTAGTACCAAGTTTGAAGTTCATACCTCAAATGGTTCTTGAGATATCGCATTAACAAGGCTAACACCTGCAATTTCAGAAATTGACCTGTGACCTTTGACCTACATACCCCAAAATCTAATCAGATTGTCTTCCTATGGTGATACTACTAGCACTAAGTTTGAAGTTCCATACCTCAAATGGTAAATTACAAGGAAAGGAAGGAAATGTACAATGTACAGACACACTGAGTGAAGTGGGAAATATGGAGGGCAATAACTCTGAATGGTATAGGTTTTGGATGGGAAATGAAGTATTAATTCCCGCTATACTCTATACTACTCCCCACAAGGTTTATGGTTCATCAAGGAGTTACTAGCCAAGCTAGCCTAGTAACTCCTCGGGTTCATACACATATATGTGATGTAGTATGCAATTACATACTGTCATGAGAGGCTCTTTTGCACGAGGCCTTTGAGAATTATTTCTTGTCACATACTTCGCAATGGACAAATCAATTGTGCAGAATCACTTTATGACAGATATGACATTTCTTATTTGCTTCTTGTTAACAGAATCAATACATGTCAATGAAAAAATACACATGAACTGAGAGCAACTTATCTATAGCTCATAGTACAAAAAATCTCTGGAATGACTAATATGATAAAAATATCAAACCTCAATGAAAGAGTTTCCACAAAATATCTAATAAAGCTCTAATGAAATAAAGAGAAATGTTTCATACTATTGAACAATTATTCATCATCTTACCTGTAGAATCAACATTCCCATCCACAGTCCATGCTGCCTCAGTAGTCACATCTCATCATATAAAGCAGAAAACAAATATTAACAGAGAATCAAAATAAGTTAATCAAACACATGAAGACATCTATTTTGGACAAAAAGATGTATAAAACAATAAATAAAACAATGTTAGGTAATACAGCAATGCGACATTATGTTATGACTGAGTTGCAAAATGTTTGTAGCAATCAGACATTTTTATTTAATTTAAATATCATTTATCGTTATTTGTGTGATTTTCTGGCGTGTGACCAGCACCGGAAATTAAATTATGTTAAAAAAAAGGTCATCGCGTTTTTGGCTGGCTGTGTACTACGAAATTCTCTGACAAGCACCAAAAAACAAAAAAAAGGTTCCTTTTTGCTATATTTTGGTGCGGGAAATTTTCATTTTACACATTTGGCGGGAGGATTTTTATAAAGCGGGAGAGTGGGAGGAATGGCGTGGTGGCGTCAGCCTCCCACTAAATGCGGGAGGGTTGACAGCTCTGATTATAGACATACTTAATCTCTTGGAGCAAGTTATCACTCTGTTGTTTTTTATTTTTGTTACCACACACAACATAATGGATTCATCAAAACAGGCTTAATAGAACATACAATGTTTCACCTCAAGCAAGGTATCATTTCTAAAAAAAATTATATTATTACATATCATTTGGCAATTTTTTTCTTTTAAAATTCATGCAACAGGAAAAAAAAGGAAAGAAAAAGAATTTAGAAAATACCCATTTCATAAATACATTCAATGTACAATAAATGTACCATTTTGGCTAGATATTCAGTTTTCTGATGAGCACTTGTGACACTCCTGTGAATGTGTCAATCAGCACTCATGGCAATAAAAGGTTAACCTCATAAAAATACAGTGCCTCCCCCCAAAAAGTTAACAGTTGGAAAAAGTCTCCCACAATCAATATTTCAGAACATTTTCCATAACTTTTCATTCCTGTTGATAGCTTAGGGTCTTTCCTATGCAATAACACCAAAAAAATCTGGCTTGTTATTAAGCTTGAGCGATCAAAAATAAATTTTGTGAAAAGGTGCAAAATCCAGACTTGACAAGAATCGATATTTTTCCTGGCTTGTATGAACGAAGTTAAGAACTGTTTAAAATTGTTAGTTGAAAAAAGTCTTTCCATTTAAATATTTCAAAATATTTTCAGGAAATGTTCATACCTGTGGAAAGCTTAGGGTCTGTTCTATCATATGACACCAAAATATCTCACAATATTTTATGCTTGAGTGAACAAAAGCCAATTTTTGTGAAAGGGTGCAAAATCCCCCCAAATCCATGTCTTGACAAATGTTTGTTTATGTTCTGGCTGGTATCAACAAAGTTGAGAGTCATGAAAAGGCTTAAAAATATTACATTCTGATCATTAAAAGACAATTTATGAAAGAACAGACTTTGTTCACTGTATGTCCTGATATATCCCATCAAAAAATTATGGTTAAGTGAGCAAGCCAGGTGAAATTAAAAGGCTCACCAAAAGCAACATTTTGAAACACTCAACAAAGTAGTTAATTGCTCACTCAAGCATAGAGTATTGACGGGATGTGTAAAGACATACATAGAACACAGCCTGTTATTTAATAAATTGCCTTTTATTGACCAGAATATGGAAATATATAAGCCTTTTCATGACTCAGCTTGGCTGATACCAGCCAGAGCCAATATTAATTCTTGTCAAGTCTGGATTTTGTACCCTTTCACAAAATTGGCTTTTGCTCACTTAAGCGTAGAATATTGGTTGACATTTTGGTGTCATTTGACAGAAAAGACCCTAAGCTATCCACAGGTATGAAAATTTCCTTAGAATAGTTTGAAATATTTCTTTGGGTAGACTTTTTCCAACTGTTAACTTTTTTCTGGGATGCACGGTAAAGCACAATGGCACATGTACTAGATATTGCCAGCTACAAGAAGTTAACATTGCGCAGGCAATCATCAACAATCACAACCATCTGGACAAGCTTGAAGCCAGCCAGCAAGTAAAAGAAAATGCAATAACAGGAAATTTCAAAGACTGTAAAAAATAAAGAAACATTTCCTGATGGGAGACATACCTGAACTACAATATGCTTCAAGCTCTAGGAAACATCCTGGTCCTTGGACAGAACCATCAGAATGAAACTTCATCCACAAGATTTCCCCTTCCAAAGTAAAGTCTGCCGGGAGATCAGTCCCGTTGTAAGAATATCTTGGTTGACTTCCCACAGTGTATCTTCCAAATCCAACTCCAAACCAGTCAAAATTTGGCTCAGTGCCGAAAGAGTAGAAGTGGCCGTGGAGCTCACAGCCAGCAGGAAGGAAGACCGTCCATACCTTGTCAACAGAAGATGGATATTCGCCAGGATAGTTTGGAGAAGAGACATTGACCTTTGACCCATGAGATGTAAGCATGATTGTTGGCTCTGTGTGTACAAAGATTGTTCGATGTTGAAAACAGCATTATTGCTCAAAATATTGCATGCTTCACTAACAAAGAGTATAAGCAGAATACAGTTTTTATGATGCATTTGGACTCCAGCACACACAATGACAAAGAAAAAGTGTTGGTATTATTCAGTTCATCCAAATCATGATTCCCAGTAATAGCACAGCACATATGTTAACTTACAAGACATTTCCAAAGTGAAAAATTAATTCATGTTTTGCTTCTTCAAAGTTTTCATATAATCTATAAAGGATCCTCTCAATGTTGTGATGGATAAAAACATATACATGTACAAAGAAGGTGATTTGATAATAATGTGTGTCCTTAGCCTTTTGTGAATTTTAAACAATGACCTGCAATAACTCAAGTTCACCTTGGACCTCACTTCTGAAAATGCACCATTATCCCCCCAACCACAGATCTCGCAACCTGTCGCATCAAGTCATATACTGCAATACCAAAACTTAAGCATGCAAGTTTCTTTGGAGCATTTTATCTCATGGCAACTCTTACCATTTGACTCTTGTGGAGAATGTGTTGTCTGTCTGGCAGTTGTGGTTTCTGCACAAAATCAAAGAAATGCATGCCAATTAATGTAAAGGGGATATAAAAATAACTGGTACACGTATGTATGAGTATGTGACCTTTGACCTACTACCCCAAAATCTAATCAGATCATCTTCTTGCCATGATACATACTAGCACTAAGTTTGAAGTTCATACTTGAAATGGTTCTTGAGATGTCACGTTAACGAGGCTAAAACCTGCAATTTCAGAATTGACTTCTGTGACCTACATAACCCAAATCTAATCGGATTGTCTTCTTATGGTGATGCAGACTAGTACCAAGTTTGAAGTTCATACCTCAAATGGTTCTTGAGATATCACGCTAATGAGGCTAACATCTGTAATTTCAGAATTGACCTCTTAGACCTTTGACCTATTAACTCAAAATCTAATGAGATCGTCTTCCTGCTGTGATACATACTAGCACCAAGCTTGAAGTTCATATCTCAAATGGTTGAGATATCGCGTTAATGAAGCTAAAACCTGCAATTTCAGAATTGACCTCTGTGACCTTTGAACTGTGACCTACATAACCCAAAATCCAATCAGATCGTCTTCTTATGGTGATAAAGACTAGTACCAAGTTTGAAGTTCATACCTCAAATGGTTCTTGAGATATCATGCTAATGAGGCTAACATCTGTAATTTCAGAACTGACCTCTGTGACCTTTGACCTATTAACTCAAAATCTAATGAGATCGTCTTCCTGCTGGGATACATACTAGCACCAAGCTTGAAGTTCATACCTCAAATGGTTCTTGAGATATCGCGTTAATGAAGCTAAAGCCTGCAATTTCAGAATTGACCTCTGTGACCTTTGAACTGTGACCTACATAACCCAAAATCTAATCAGATTGTCTTCTTATGGTGATACAGACTAGATCCAAGTTTGAAGTTCATACCTCAAATGGTTCTTGAGATATCACGTTAATGAGGCTAAAACCTGCAATTTCAGAATTGACCTCTGTGACCTACATAATAATAATAATAATAATAATAATAATAATAATAATAATAATAATGTATTTATATAGCGCATTTTCCATATATATGTTCAAATACCCATAATCTAATCAGATCGTCTTCTTATGATGATAAAGACTAGAATCAAGTTTGAAGTTCATACCTCAAATGGTTCTTGAGATATCGTGTTAACGAAGCTAAAACCTGCAATTTCAGAATTAACCTCTGTGACCTTTGAACTGTGACTTACATAACCCAAAATCTAATCAGATTGTCTTCCTATGGTGATACTACTAGCACTAAGTTTGAAGTTCCATACCTCAAATGGTAAATTACAAGGAAAGGAAGGAAATGTACAATGTACAGACACACTGAGTGAAGTGGGAAATATGGAGGGCAATAACTCTGAATGGTATAGGTTTTGGATGGGAAATGAAGTATTAATTCCCGCTATACTCTATACTACTCCCCACAAGGTTTATGGTTCATCAAGGAGTTACTAGCCAAGCTAGCCTAGTAACTCCTCGGGTTCATACACATATATGTGATGTAGTATGCAATTACATACTGTCATGAGAGGCTCTTTTGCACGAGGCCTTTGAGAATTATTTCTTGTCACATACTTCGCAATGGACAAATCAATTGTGCAGAATCACTTTATGACAGATATGACATTTCTTATTTGCTTCTTGTTAACAGAATCAATACATGTCAATGAAAAAATACACATGAACTGAGAGCAACTTATCTATAGCTCATAGTACAAAAAATCTCTGGAATGACTAATATGATAAAAATATCAAACCTCAATGAAAGAGTTTCCACAAAATATCTAATAAAGCTCTAATGAAATAAAGAGAAATGTTTCATACTATTGAACAATTATTCATCATCTTACCTGTAGAATCAACATTCCCATCCACAGTCCATGCTGCCTCAGTAGTCACATCTCATCATATAAAGCAGAAAACAAATATTAACAGAGAATCAAAATAAGTTAATCAAACACATGAAGACATCTATTTTGGACAAAAAGATGTATAAAACAATAAATAAAACAATGTTAGGTAATACAGCAATGCGACATTATGTTATGACTGAGTTGCAAAATGTTTGTAGCAATCAGACATTTTTATTTAATTTAAATATCATTTATCGTTATTTGTGTGATTTTCTGGCGTGTGACCAGCACCGGAAATTAAATTATGTTAAAAAAAAGGTCATCGCGTTTTTGGCTGGCTGTGTACTACGAAATTCTCTGACAAGCACCAAAAAACAAAAAAAAGGTTCCTTTTTGCTATATTTTGGTGCGGGAAATTTTCATTTTACACATTTGGCGGGAGGATTTTTATAAAGCGGGAGAGTGGGAGGAATGGCGTGGTGGCGTCAGCCTCCCACTAAATGCGGGAGGGTTGACAGCTCTGATTATAGACATACTTAATCTCTTGGAGCAAGTTATCACTCTGTTGTTTTTTATTTTTGTTACCACACACAACATAATGGATTCATCAAAACAGGCTTAATAGAACATACAATGTTTCACCTCAAGCAAGGTATCATTTCTAAAAAAAATTATATTATTACATATCATTTGGCAATTTTTTTCTTTTAAAATTCATGCAACAGGAAAAAAAAGGAAAGAAAAAGAATTTAGAAAATACCCATTTCATAAATACATTCAATGTACAATAAATGTACCATTTTGGCTAGATATTCAGTTTTCTGATGAGCACTTGTGACACTCCTGTGAATGTGTCAATCAGCACTCATGGCAATAAAAGGTTAACCTCATAAAAATACAGTGCCTCCCCCCAAAAAGTTAACAGTTGGAAAAAGTCTCCCACAATCAATATTTCAGAACATTTTCCATAACTTTTCATTCCTGTTGATAGCTTAGGGTCTTTCCTATGCAATAACACCAAAAAAATCTGGCTTGTTATTAAGCTTGAGCGATCAAAAATAAATTTTGTGAAAAGGTGCAAAATCCAGACTTGACAAGAATCGATATTTTTCCTGGCTTGTATGAACGAAGTTAAGAACTGTTTAAAATTGTTAGTTGAAAAAAGTCTTTCCATTTAAATATTTCAAAATATTTTCAGGAAATGTTCATACCTGTGGAAAGCTTAGGGTCTGTTCTATCATATGACACCAAAATATCTCACAATATTTTATGCTTGAGTGAACAAAAGCCAATTTTTGTGAAAGGGTGCAAAATCCCCCCAAATCCATGTCTTGACAAATGTTTGTTTATGTTCTGGCTGGTATCAACAAAGTTGAGAGTCATGAAAAGGCTTAAAAATATTACATTCTGATCATTAAAAGACAATTTATGAAAGAACAGACTTTGTTCACTGTATGTCCTGATATATCCCATCAAAAAATTATGGTTAAGTGAGCAAGCCAGGTGAAATTAAAAGGCTCACCAAAAGCAACATTTTGAAACACTCAACAAAGTAGTTAATTGCTCACTCAAGCATAGAGTATTGACGGGATGTGTAAAGACATACATAGAACACAGCCTGTTATTTAATAAATTGCCTTTTATTGACCAGAATATGGAAATATATAAGCCTTTTCATGACTCAGCTTGGCTGATACCAGCCAGAGCCAATATTAATTCTTGTCAAGTCTGGATTTTGTACCCTTTCACAAAATTGGCTTTTGCTCACTTAAGCGTAGAATATTGGTTGACATTTTGGTGTCATTTGACAGAAAAGACCCTAAGCTATCCACAGGTATGAAAATTTCCTTAGAATAGTTTGAAATATTTCTTTGGGTAGACTTTTTCCAACTGTTAACTTTTTTCTGGGATGCACGGTAAAGCACAATGGCACATGTACTAGATATTGCCAGCTACAAGAAGTTAACATTGCGCAGGCAATCATCAACAATCACAACCATCTGGACAAGCTTGAAGCCAGCCAGCAAGTAAAAGAAAATGCAATAACAGGAAATTTCAAAGACTGTAAAAAATAAAGAAACATTTCCTGATGGGAGACATACCTGAACTACAATATGCTTCAAGCTCTAGGAAACATCCTGGTCCTTGGACAGAACCATCAGAATGAAACTTCATCCACAAGATTTCCCCTTCCAAAGTAAAGTCTGCCGGGAGATCAGTCCCGTTGTAAGAATATCTTGGTTGACTTCCCACAGTGTATCTTCCAAATCCAACTCCAAACCAGTCAAAATTTGGCTCAGTGCCGAAAGAGTAGAAGTGGCCGTGGAGCTCACAGCCAGCAGGAAGGAAGACCGTCCATACCTTGTCAACAGAAGATGGATATTCGCCAGGATAGTTTGGAGAAGAGACATTGACCTTTGACCCATGAGATGTAAGCATGATTGTTGGCTCTGTGTGTACAAAGATTGTTCGATGTTGAAAACAGCATTATTGCTCAAAATATTGCATGCTTCACTAACAAAGAGTATAAGCAGAATACAGTTTTTATGATGCATTTGGACTCCAGCACACACAATGACAAAGAAAAAGTGTTGGTATTATTCAGTTCATCCAAATCATGATTCCCAGTAATAGCACAGCACATATGTTAACTTACAAGACATTTCCAAAGTGAAAAATTAATTCATGTTTTGCTTCTTCAAAGTTTTCATATAATCTATAAAGGATCCTCTCAATGTTGTGATGGATAAAAACATATACATGTACAAAGAAGGTGATTTGATAATAATGTGTGTCCTTAGCCTTTTGTGAATTTTAAACAATGACCTGCAATAACTCAAGTTCACCTTGGACCTCACTTCTGAAAATGCACCATTATCCCCCCAACCACAGATCTCGCAACCTGTCGCATCAAGTCATATACTGCAATACCAAAACTTAAGCATGCAAGTTTCTTTGGAGCATTTTATCTCATGGCAACTCTTACCATTTGACTCTTGTGGAGAATGTGTTGTCTGTCTGGCAGTTGTGGTTTCTGCACAAAATCAAAGAAATGCATGCCAATTAATGTAAAGGGGATATAAAAATAACTGGTACACGTATGTATGAGTATGTGACCTTTGACCTACTACCCCAAAATCTAATCAGATCATCTTCTTGCCATGATACATACTAGCACTAAGTTTGAAGTTCATACTTGAAATGGTTCTTGAGATGTCACGTTAACGAGGCTAAAACCTGCAATTTCAGAATTGACTTCTGTGACCTACATAACCCAAATCTAATCGGATTGTCTTCTTATGGTGATGCAGACTAGTACCAAGTTTGAAGTTCATACCTCAAATGGTTCTTGAGATATCACGCTAATGAGGCTAACATCTGTAATTTCAGAATTGACCTCTTAGACCTTTGACCTATTAACTCAAAATCTAATGAGATCGTCTTCCTGCTGTGATACATACTAGCACCAAGCTTGAAGTTCATATCTCAAATGGTTGAGATATCGCGTTAATGAAGCTAAAACCTGCAATTTCAGAATTGACCTCTGTGACCTTTGAACTGTGACCTACATAACCCAAAATCCAATCAGATCGTCTTCTTATGGTGATAAAGACTAGTACCAAGTTTGAAGTTCATACCTCAAATGGTTCTTGAGATATCATGCTAATGAGGCTAACATCTGTAATTTCAGAACTGACCTCTGTGACCTTTGACCTATTAACTCAAAATCTAATGAGATCGTCTTCCTGCTGGGATACATACTAGCACCAAGCTTGAAGTTCATACCTCAAATGGTTCTTGAGATATCGCGTTAATGAAGCTAAAGCCTGCAATTTCAGAATTGACCTCTGTGACCTTTGAACTGTGACCTACATAACCCAAAATCTAATCAGATTGTCTTCTTATGGTGATACAGACTAGATCCAAGTTTGAAGTTCATACCTCAAATGGTTCTTGAGATATCACGTTAATGAGGCTAAAACCTGCAATTTCAGAATTGACCTCTGTGACCTACATAATAATAATAATAATAATAATAATAATAATAATAATAATAATAATGTATTTATATAGCGCATTTTCCATATATATGTTCAAATACCCATAATCTAATCAGATCGTCTTCTTATGATGATAAAGACTAGAATCAAGTTTGAAGTTCATACCTCAAATGGTTCTTGAGATATCGTGTTAACGAAGCTAAAACCTGCAATTTCAGAATTAACCTCTGTGACCTTTGAACTGTGACTTACATAACCCAAAATCTACTCAGATCGTCTTCTTATGGTGATAAAGACCAAAACCAAGTTTGAAGTTCATACCGCAAATGGTTCTTGAGATATCACGCTAATGAGCTAACATCTGTAATTTCAGAATTGACCTCTATGACCTTTGACCTACTAACTCAAAATCTAATCAGATCGTCTTCTTGCCATGATACATACTAGCACTAAGTTTGAAGTTCATACCTGAAAGAGTTCTTGAGATATCATGTTAACGAGAAGTGGGACAGACGTACGGACGGACGGACAACCCTGAAAACATAATGCCTCCGACACCGCCTTCGGAGGGCAGAGGCATAGAAACAAACAATACATTGGTAAATTGGCACTACAAAAGGGTATTTCAAGCAGGAGGCATAGAACGCAGCATTAGCAACACCAGTCAATGAGGAGAGCCCTTTCACATATGTACCATTATTTCACCATTATTTCATAAAATCCATCTGCCTATAAAGCTCCATTTTGTCTCCCTTGAAGGTCTTTATATAAAGGTCTATTTGGAAACTTGTGCATTAGTTATTCCATGAGAGAAAGAGTTATAATTCTGATGACATAAATATGTTATCATAAATACTGTAATACCAGAAATATTTACATGCATGAAACTTTCACAAATTCAGAGAGTGATCATGATCACAAAAATTTTCATGTAGTGAAATAACTAAATCACAACAGGCACAACACAGAATTCTTGCAATTAGTGAAAATTTCTATTAGCAAAAATGACATTTCATGAAAGGTTCATGTTGCAATATTTTCTGGCTCTACAGTAGTGAAATCAAGATGCACAAATGTTGATAGCTCTTACCATTTGAGCCTTCTAGTATGGTCTGCTGAGAAGAGGTCATGGTTGAGGATTTAGTCTCATCGGTTTCTGCATATGATGGGAAATGAAAAACACAATGGCAGTTTAGGCCAAGAATCAATGATGTAATGGGTGTTGTGTAAAATAATGTGAATGAAGCCGAGTCTCAACAAGCCAAGATTAATTTGATCAGAGGTCTGTTTTGAAACTACACTTCTATGATTGACATAATAGTGTTTATACAATAATGCTCTCATAGACTAAAGAAAAGCAAGTTTGTTTCATATTGGGAATATAAGTCAAAGTTTTTTAAACTGTCTTTTAATAAAGAATAATTCTCCCTTCCAGCACATATACACTGTAGATTAAAAGAAGAATATTGCCTAAGCTCAGCTCAATAATTACCTGCATTGCAAGAAGCTCTCAACTGTGCCTCAAATCCAGGATACTCTATAGAAGCATCACTTGTGAATTGGATCAGTACTGTCTTTGATGGAGCAAAAGTTCTGCTGAAAGGGTTTAAATACCCTGCAAATCTTTCAACAACTGACAGATCAGCCCCCTGGGCTATGGCCAGCTTGTCAAAAGTGCTCTCGGTGCGAAAGCTGAGGACACTAAGAACTAGAGAGCAGTTCTCCGGCATAGTGATTCTCCATGAGACACCAGTATTGGATTCATAATTAGCAGGGTAGTTGGGGGAAGAGATGCGCAAGACATCTTCATCTACAAGAGTGAAATTTCCTCCTGTGGAATACAAAATACAATTCAACATGTTTACTGAAGGAATCATGGACCTGCATTATTCTTGTTGACACGGCCCTCCCCATGCCCCCCTGCCTACCCCCCCCCTTCTCCCCAGATCCACCCCTGAAATAGCAATCAACCCATTTTGAGATACACAGTCGTGGCCTGCAGAATATTTTCTGCTATTTTCTCTTGAACTGCAGAACATTTCATGATTACTTTTATAGAATTAATAGCATTTAAGTAAATATGCTAATAGTGATACTAAACTTACCCTGACTGCTGACCACAAAAGACTGGTCAGTACTTGATGGTGTAGTAGATACATGACATACCACACCTGCATCCTCACTGTGAGTACAATCCTCCGTTCCAAAGCCTCTGTGATCACAGTCCGCAAGGCTAGCCTCATCACCATCACAAGCCACGTTGTCAAGCCAAGTGGGACCAGTGCCAGCTCCAAAGTAGGCATTTCCTGGAGCCCTTTCAGCACCCATAGTGTACCCCAACATTCTGCAGACAACAGAAGCATCCTGTTCGCCCCATATGTCATCACAAACAGTTCCCCACTGATTATTGTGGAGAATCTCCACACGCCCCTGGTGAGGCTGTCCTCCGTCCACCAGCCGGATATCTTGAATGTCTGGTCTTGCAGTTGTTTCACGTGGTGCTTCAGTTGTCTCTGTCATAGCTTCTGCAGTATCTTGAAGCATAACCAAACAAAACCCTCCACTATTAAAATACTAGACTTTCACTCTTTGCAGCAACTAGTCAGACCTCATTATCTCTTTTTGCGCACTTTTTCCCCTCTAGTTCCTGCATATTGTTTGATTTCAGTTATTTACTCATTTTTGCAGTTTACTCTCGATGAGTGCAAGACAAAAAGCTTCAGTATATTCACATTTAAAGCTTTTCCTTGATCTTTGTATTACTAATTCTATTTAAAATCAAATTGAATGACTAGTCACTAAGTTGTCAACTTGCTGAAATACACACCTTGGTTTGGTTTGCACTCCACACCAGCATCCTCGGTATGCTGGCAGTTGTGTACTCCGATACCACCATGCTCACACTCCAGGATGTTATCCCCAGGCACTAAGCAATCCACATTGTCAAGCCAGATTGGTGCTGTAGGCAAGCCTGACCCAAATTCTGCACGTAAACTTGCCCGTATAGCACCCTCCCGGTACCCTAGCATCCTACACACAGTACTGGCATCATCAAGACCCCATAGGTCATCACAGATAGTCCCCCATTCACCGTTGACCTTGATCTCAACAAGACCGGTCCAAGCATTAGGCCCTTTGCTCAGACGGACAATGTCTGCTGCATTGGTAGGTGTGGGAGATGCTGTAGTCTGCTCTTCTTCACATTGCTATTGGCAGAACAGAATATGAAAAGGACATGTTGAATTTTGTAAAAGATGCACCAAATGGGCGAACTTAGCAATAGAAAATAGTGGAAGTGAAACAAGAAATACCTGCACCAAATAATGCATAGTTATAAAATCATAATATAAAGTAAGTTTTTGAAATCTGCTGGCTATAATGTAATTGAATATATTATAATACAAATGAGTAAAACAAAATATGTTGCACCTCTTGTGGGATTCCAACATTACAGTACTCCCATCTGATGTTGGGATTTGTGGTATAACACCAAGCCATGTCTGAAGTGTCGGGGTTGCGGCAGTAGTTATGCTCCCCGATACCGGTATCTGGGTACTCCGATGGGGTTCTGGTATGTTCATGGGGATACTGGGAAGTCCAGGCCTGGCACGTGTAACCACTGCGGGTCATGCTGATGGTACCGCGGTAGTCTGTGGCATAGGGGTTGTTGTAACAGTCATTTGGGCCTAATGTTGAGGATGATGAAACAAAATTGGACAAGATGAATGCGACTACGTCTCCGCCTAAATTCAGTTGATGGCTCAAACTGTTCTTGAAATATTGTGATAACCAGAATAATAAGCCTCTAATTACATGTTAATTGACCTCTTTGACATTCGACCTTACACCTTACAACCCAAAAGTCTGATCACTTTATCTCCTCCTAGTCATGAATACAAAATAGTTGAGATATGGTGATAACAAAGGTAAAAAAACCCATTAATTTCACCTACACCTGTATGACCTCCATGACCTGTCACCTTTGACCTACGTAAACAAAAATCTAATCAGTTCGTCTCATTATGGTGATGCATACTAGGTCCAAGTTTGAAGTTAATGGATCAAATGATTCTTGAGATATCACGTTAAGGCTAAAACCTGCAATTTCAGAATTGACCTCTATGACCGTTGACCTACGTATCCCAAAATCTAATCAGATCGTCTTTCTATGGTGATACATATAAGTACCAAGTTTGAAGTTCATACCTCAAATGGTTCTTGAGTTATCACGAGAACGAGGCTAACACCTGAAATTTCAGAAATTGGCCTCTGTGACCTTGACCTCTGACCTATGTACCCCAAAATCTAATCAGATCATCTTCCTATGGTGATACATACTACGTTTAAAGTTCATACCTCAAATGGTACTTGAGTTATAGCTAGAACAAGGCTAACACCTGAAATTTCAGAAATAGGCCTCTGCGACCTTGACCTTTGACATAAGTACCCCAAAATCTAATCAGATCATCTTCCTATGGTGATACATACTAGCACCAAGTTTGAAGTTCATACCTCATGTGGTTCTTGAGTTATCACTAGAATGAGAAAGCGGGACGAACGGACGGAAGGATGGACAACCCGAAAACATAATGCCTCCGGCACCACCTTCAGTGGGCGGAAGGCATAATAATATAGGGGCAGCCTGTGGCAAAAAGTTGTAGCAGTCATTCAGGCTGAAGATTTAGAACAATGAAACAAAGTTTTGGATTTGGAAATTCATATGCAAGGCTCACAATTTTTTCCCATCACTGTAATTTCAGATGATTTCTTGATGATTTCTTGGTTTAGCAGTCACTGGGACCTAAGAATGAGGACAGTGAAATAAATTAGATAATGATACAGGGCAAGTTTGTAGCATAGCAGTGGTGCATAAGAGTCTAGATTATATTTTAAGACCTTACAGAAAACTCACTCAATGTTGTAATGTCCATGCATTTGAGATCATAGGTGCCGACAGGGCAGTATTCCCATCGCTTGTCTGGGTCGGTGGTGTAGCACCAAGCCGTGAAGGAAGATGCACCAACATTTCTGCAGTAGTTATGGTCACCCAGCCCACTGTTAGGGTACTCCTCTGGGGTCCTGGAGTGCTCATGGGGTATCTGCAGAGTCCACTTCTGACAGGTACGTCCAGACACTGTGTGAGAAACATCCCCTCTGTAGTTGGCCCCTGATGGATCTTGCTGGCACTCTGGAGCTTTCCAAATACAAATAAATACATTTCCAAGTATTTTACTTAATCAGTCTTCAAAGTAAGTAAACCAATTACCAAAATTCTTTTAAGGCTCTTTATCCTCTTAAATTGTTGTTTGCTGGGAGGGGGGTGAATAAAAACAAGAGAAATGCCCAGGGCAATTTCGCCTGCATCACACAATTTTCACTTGGTGAAAAATCAAAGGTTAGGCACTTAAGGGATGCTGCCCTTAAACCCCCCCCCCCCCAACGTGTGGGCCAGGTACCCCATTTGTATAACTTAATCAAATCCCCCTCAAGTAAGATTTATTGGACGGTGAAGTTCATTTGAAATCAAGCTGTGTGTTTTAAAGAAGCAGAATATCTGTACGTGAAATAATTGCCATTGGGACACTTTTGGGGTGGTGCCCCTCAATCAGAAGATGGAATATTGAAGATAATGGTCTACTATACTTGAACAACTTGAAGTCTCCTCCCCCTAAGAATGATTCCTACCTAGTTTTGTTACAATCTGTATGTGGCAATACATTTTACAGAAGAAGGAAAAATCTCAATTTGATGTCACAGGCTCTTGGGGGCGGGGGACTTCCCCCACCACTACACTCCCTCCTTAAGGGATAGGTACCCTATTTGCATTAATTTAGATCCTCTTTGCCTAAGGATGATTCTTACCTAGTTTGGTTGGAACCCTGCTATGCATTAAAAAAAAAAAAAAAATCACAATAGGGGCACATAAGGGGTGCTACACCTGAGCCTCCATGGAGGCAAGGTACCCTGTTTCAGAAAATGAGGTCTCCTTTCTCTAAGGATGATACCTACCAACTTTGCTAACAATCTTGCGACAGGGCTTAAAGAAGAAGCAAATATAAATCTAATTACTGCCATTATTGGTACTCTTGGGGGCGGTGCCCCCAAGACTGCCCCCCCTATATTGGTAGGTACCCCCATCTGTATTAATTTAGATCCTCCTTGCCTAAGGATGATCCCTGCCAAATTTTGGTTGAAATCTACCACCAGCAAAGTTTTGATAATAAGTCAAATGCTTGTGTACAATACAAATTCAAATTCAAATTCAAAATTATTGATATAAAATCCTGACATAATAGGATTCTTATCAAAATAAAACAAAACAAAACAAATCATGATAGCAGCATACTGAATAGAAAACCAACCCTGACAACGCATAAGAACATTATATCAGAACCAATTGGCATGTAGGATTATACTCTACAGAAAGTAGTGTTGCTATTCTTAGAATCAAAACAAAACACAAAAAATAATGGAATGATGAACAGAAGCAAAACCTCAATGAAACAAAGGTAAATTATATTCTTTTAAAAATGTATGTATCGTGTTTTTACTCTACTGAAAGAGATGTTGTTATCATTTAGAAAAAAAAACAGACAAAGGAAAACACCGATAATAACAAAAACAGTATGTTGAATACAAACATGTACATACTCGATCCAGACAACTACCCCAGGGACAATTAACCCCCAGGACAACTACCCCCTGGACAACTACCCCTGGATTCTGTGGTAGTTTATCCTGGGGGGGGGGGGTAATTGTCCACCCTGATAGCACAATGACGTCTTCAAGACGTCGTAAACGGGTCTAAACTAGACAACTCGTCATATGTTGTGTATGCAACGTCATTACGATGTCTTTATAACGTCTTGTGAAGACGTCATATTTCTACAGTATAGACGTAATAATGATGTCTTTACAACGTCTTTTAAAGACAATACTTTGTCATTTTTGTAATCAAAATTAACAACAATAGTACAACGTCCTTATGACGTCTTTCAAAGACCATTTTTTAGCCATTTTGTATGACCAAATAAACAACATTTTTAAGACGTCTTTTTGACGTCTTTCAAAGACAAGATATGGCATCCTGTATGCCGACACAGGAAATGTACTATTTTGGGGGAGCAATTTTTGTCATAGCCATTTCCAAAAGCTGGGAAGCTCTGGCAGTTGGCCTATGTGATACTGCAAATGATATCAAATAAAATAAATGAAATTACATAAACAAAACTGCCATATTCTGATGTGTTGTCATTGTGAAAGGAGGGATGGGGGGATAGGGGATAAATAACCTAATTTTTTTATCGGAATTTGTTAACACTTTCACTGACCTAGCTGTTCCTCTCATTTCTCTGCTTCTATATTAAAACCTATTTTCCATGTGGACTTCCCCTTCAGCAGGTCATAAACTGACATCATAATGACATCTATCAGTAATGACGAAATATTTTTGTTAAATTTGTAGGGCAATGTTATGACATCTACGTCAGCATAATTTACAAGACTTTTTGCTAGTTTTGTAGGAAAATATTATTACGTGATATTCAATCAATTATGAGATATTTTCTGTATTTGTATGATCAGGAGATAATGATATGCTATATTCAGACATGTATATATTTTATACTATCAGTTATTTAGGGGATATTTTGTCACTGATGGGACCGTGATATGAAGTTTAAGTTATTTGTAGAAATTCAGGGGCTGATAAAAGAGATGTTACTGTATTCGAAAATAAATTATCATTTCATTGTCATTAGCATTATTATCACTATTATTAATATTACTACACACAAGTAATATCATTATCATAATCATCATTATCATTATTATTATTATACCCCCACCAAATGAAGTTTGAAGGGGGTATATAGGAATCAGCGTACGGTCTGTCGGTCCGTCCGTCCGTTGCCAGTCTTTCGATGAAGATTGGTCTTGGGATGAAGATGTGCAAGAAATTTTTTTTTATATATGGAAACTGTTTTGCCATGGTAACAGCATATTATGGCAATAAATAAGGTTGAAATCTTGCGGATCATACTACTTCCTCATTTTTCGAGCAATGCTCGTGAAATTCGCCACACACATTGGTCCTGGGATGAAGATGTGCGAGACATATTTTTTGAATGTATCGGAAACTGCGCTGCAATGGTAATGGCATATTATGGCATTAAATCAGGTTGAAATCTTGCGCATCAAACTACTTCCTCATTTTTCGAGCAATGCTCATGAAATTTGGCACACGCATTTGTCTAGGGATGGAGATGTGCAAAGACATATTTCTTAATGTGTCAGAAACTGTGTTGCCATGGTAACGGCATATTATGCAATAAATCAGGTTGAAATCTTGCGGATCGAACTACTTCCTCATTTTTCGAGCAATGCTCATGAAATTTGGCACACACATTAGTCTTGTGGTAAAGATGTGCAAGATATATTGTTTCAATGTGTGGCACACTTCATTGCCATGGTAACAACATATGGCAATAAACAGGGAAAATACTGCAGAGCAAACCACTTCCTCATTTTTGGAGCAATGCTCAGGAATTCGGCACACACATTGGGGCGGGATATTCTAGTTGTTATTATCATTATAATTATTATTATTATTATTATTATTATGAATAATATTACAATTTTCCAATTCGATTTAAAATGCCTCCTCATAAGGTAAGAATACCTCCTCACTATTGTAATTTTAATGAAGTCAAAAGACATCATATTTACGTCGTGATCCGAGTATAATAATTGATCGTTAATATTCATGAATGAGCAGAAAGGACAAAAATTTGTGGAAATAGATCTAGATGACATTTGATTTTTAGGAGTTTATGCAATGATTGCACTTTTAGTTGTGATGGAAAATGTACTTCCATTAATCATTATGTTGTACATAATTCAGTCAATGTCATGAGGAGGTATTTTTTAGAAATACATTAGAAAATTGTAATCTTCAACCATTTTTTACAAGTGCAACACTATAGTCCCTATAATAGTAGATACAATAGTATAGTATCTAGATATAGGATATAGGATTTTAGGAGTATAGGGTTGATGTAGGATATAATGACATAGGATAGGATATAGCATAGGATATAGCACAAAATGTTAATATAGATAGTATTAATATGCTAATTAACTGACACTAATTTCTAAATTTGTTTTCTTTGTAAAAAGGGATATCTTTTCGACGTCTTAGACGTCAGTATGAATAGCACGTAAAAGAGATGTCTTTATGACGTCTTCTATTGGTAATAAACATGTATTCAGGACGTCATAAAGACATCTCCTTTGACCAGAAAGAGGTCAGAATTACGTCAATATAAGACGTCTTCAAGGGTACTTATCCAGGGGGTAGTTGTCCTGGAATCGTACATACATGTACTGGTTGTAGAGACGAACTGAATTTTACCAAAAACTTAAAACCAAGTTAAACTATCAGTAGGTGACCTTTAAAGTGATGAAAATGTAAGATTTGGGTATTCATTTGAAAGAGGGTGACATGAAGACAATCCCTACCAAGAATGATTCCAAGTTTCAGAGAATTTGAACAAATACTTTTGAAATAAAGTAAGAATTTAAAAACTTAACCTCAGGTTAAGTTTTTGGAACAAAACTCAATTGACCTTACTTGACCTTTGACCTTGACTTTTTGACCTGAAATTTGTTCCACATTATTTGTGATAGTCTAGCTACGATCCTTGTGTTCAAGTTTCATTGAAATCGAACATATACTTTTGAAATAAGAGCATTTCCAAAATTGTTGACGCTGCTAGGAGTAGGAGTACCCGGGTTCGAAAGAAAGTGGATGCGCTAGTGCCTTTTGGTATTAAAGGCATTAATCTTCATTACCAAGTTCCTCTGAGAGGACTAAAAGGTCCTCTGGTTGCTTACTTACAAGCATAAACATACTTTCTTAGCAGTCAGGTTAAATAAATCATCAACCTTGTTATACCTTGCTTAATTATGTATGACCCTGTCTGAAGACATAATCCATTAGACAGTGTGTATCGAAACAAACATAATCCAAATTCACAGGAATAATATTCCAGGGTTATTTACTTTGACAATTTACATGTAGATTACAAATAAAGAAGAACTCTTCACCTTTCCATTGATACCTCACTTCTATCACTGATGTCACCCATGAGTGAATACATTGTTGTTGAAGATGACAAGTACGACTTCTATTTTTTTGCAAGGATTTTAGAGGCTGAATTACCTGGTGTTGTACTCTCAGCATTTTGGCAGATAACTCCTACATCTTCAAAGTGGCGGCAATTATGGTATCCAACTGGACGATGGTTGCAGTCTAGGAGACTGGTCTCTGATCCCATGCACATGACATCATCCAGTAGGATATTCCCTGAGCCAGACCCAAAGAATCGATATCCTTCTGCTCTATCATAACCCAACATCCTGCAAATGACAGAAGCACTGTCGATGGTCTGGTCCAAAATGTCATCGCAGATTGTGCCCCACTCGCCACTGAAATACATTTCGACCCTGCCTTCATTGGGTCCATTTCCATTCACAAGTCTGAGCTGACCGTTCATCAAGGCTGTCATAGATAATGGGACATACAGATCAGTACAAGAAAAAAGAAAAATTACGTTGGAAAGTAAGTAATGTAGTTTTGGTTTCCACTTTCCAGTATCTTAACATATACAGTGACTTCACCTATTAAATCAAATGTGACTTGAATGTGCTCAGACTTGTGAATTTCCATTCACGAGTCTGAGCTGATCGTTCATCAAGGCTGTCATAGATAATGGGAAATACAGATCAGTACAAGAAAAAAGAAAAATTATGTTGGAAAGTAAGTAATGTAGTTTTGGTTTCCACTTTCCAGTATCCTAACATATACAGTGACTTCACCTAAGGGCAATTCCACGGTAACGGAAATACAAATTAGAGATTTTTTGCTCACCAATTTGGAGTTTGTGCACTAATTTTGTAATTCGGTCCCCTTCCTACCACTCTGCAGATGTACTCAT
The DNA here is from genome assembly GCA_025618425.1 of Heliocidaris tuberculata. NCBI lineage: Eukaryota > Metazoa > Echinodermata > Echinoidea > Camarodonta > Echinometridae > Heliocidaris > Heliocidaris tuberculata. The sequence continues at coordinate 14,165,617 of CM046848.1, forward strand.
TCTTTCACCTGAACTCTTTCATACCCAAAAATTTTCACTTACATTAATTATATTCTGGTATATATACTGTGGTAAAGGAATTACCAGAAAATGGTGGCATTTTTAAATCTTTCATTTCCATTCAATATCCTCTGAAATGTACAAGCCAATTATTCCAGATTCATGTTTGATTCAGCTTTCTGTTTATTCAACTTAATTGTGATAGGAAGAGATTGGGAAATAACATGACAGATATGTAGTACATGTATTTGCTCTTTTTCCTAGATAAGTCATTGGTAACAGAATTACATTTTCTGAAATTTACTAAGAAAACTAAAGGTTCTTCAATCTCCCGTAAACTTAAATGTTGATAAATTTTTATTAGCAATCTCAAATGAATAAAACATATTAAAATGAGTACCATAAGGTCATTATGAAAAGGTATTCTGTGAATATACTGGAAATGGGTAAGATTACAAAGTTTTAGTTAAGGTAAGCAGCAACTGCTTGGTATATATATATTTTTTTTGGGTATAATTTTGTCAGTTGAGTTGCAGGAATTTAATCATCAGCGTAAATAAACATGATTAATTGATTATTAAAACAATATTCCATATTACAAATTGGCATGATAGCTATGGTAACAGAATTACATAATATTTGAACATACTAACTCAATCATTCATTGGCTGTTCTTCGCATATGAAGATTTATGAAGGTGTTCCTGTACTAATTAAACCCCTTTAAAAGATAGACTTGCAAGTTAGTCACCTAATCTCTCTATACCATCAAAAGGAGAACCTTTAAAGGCACTGTGAAGGATTGACATGCAAAAGCATAACAGCAAACAGGTGTGATGGAGTGATAGTATGGTAAATTGCATTTTATATCTTGTATGTATGTGAAAATCACATGAAAAACCTAATTATCTGTAAAGCTAAAGCCAGCTTCAGTTTTAATGTTTATTCTGTATTAATGTCTGCCGGAATATAAATAAAAGAAAATTCAAAAGAGTCTCCAAATTTTTGACAGGAACTCTAATGACAGAATGATAAATAAATGAATGGTAGGTGAATATTTAAACTGACATATACCAAGACCAAAAAACAAACAAACAAACAAATCAAAACAGTGTTTTATATTAAATTGGGTTCTTTTTCATAAAATCGATGTCGTCTCAAACTGAAACATTCCTCCTTTCTATAACCATATGTAAGTATGTAAAACATGCACATTTATTATTCACACTAGATTCTTTGCCTCTTTTTTTTGCAATTAATGACACGTCAGGGCTACTTCACATACGATATATGCATAAAACACATGTTCCAACTTCTCAGTCACATTTTAACCTCTTATGAATGATGGTAATTCCGTTACCATGTAATTCCGTAACCACAAATTCGGCCAAACAGGAAAAGATATTCAAATAAGTGTTATCGGAAGTTTTAAGGTACAAGGTGAAATCAGAGAATTTTCAGTTTCCCCAAAAAATATTCACTCTTAAAGAGAGGAGGAAAATTTTCCCCCATTTATGGTAACGTAATTACACCCATATTGTAGTAGATTTTAAACGTGCTTCCTGAAAGTAGTGGTTTGATATATATGTCTCATACCTTGGAACACATGTTGCATACACATACACGATTATAATGAAAGTGAATGCATGAGACACAAATTGAAGAATGTATTTATTTCATCATAATCATTACATTGCCCAAAATATTTAGTAAACAGCAAAAAAAGTCATGTAATTTCAAACATGCATTGTGCAAATTCCGAATGAGATGGGGAAAAAGTTTTTTTCAGTTTCTTTTAATTTAAGGATTTGGCTATTTGAAACAATTAAAGCGACCTTTATTAGTATAAATCTAAAAATAGCTGACTTTGCCCTTCTCATGTGGAATTGCCCCTAATCAAATGTGACTTGTCCCTTTAAACCCAGACAAGTCACAAAGTGGCAGTATGCAGGATTAGTAAAAATATAAAAATTCAAATTTCATAGTTCTGTCACAATTGAAATCTGTGATAAGATAAAATCTATTTAATGCCCTGCTTGATTTTTAGATGAAATTAAGTACTATTAAAAAACACTTGAAATCACTAAAAAAATAAAAGCATCCTTTTTCAAACATAATAAAACCATGTCTTGCTTCGCAATATTCTATCAAGGAAGTGGATATGCATTGCTATTTATGGCAAACCAGTTGTTGCTCGACTATGTGTTTTACCACTCTTTAAACCTTAATGCCAATGTTCTCTAAATAACTTTTCTAACCACCTTATTTTCATTTCCAGTTTAAGGGTAGATATTCTGAACAAATGCATTTCATATTAGGGTAAAGCCTTATTAGGAATTGCAGATTATGGAAATGCTGAAAGGTGAATCATGATTTCTGGGCCCTCTAGCATAAAACGCTACTAAAAAAGCTTAAAAGCAACTCGATTTTCAAACAATCAGGATATCGCATTTTAGACCTGCATTTAATTTTTCGAATTGTGTGTAAAAGCAACTTTTTATGCAAAAGGCCCTGGTGACTTTGTGTAGGCTGCTTGGTGACACGTCACAGATGATCTATGTGTATGGGCAATAACATGGGCTCACTTTTTAATAGAAGCTTTGATATCATATGTGACTAGTTGCAGTCCAAAGTTACACTATTCCCAGCAAGCAGAGGTGGTGGGCGGTATAACATCACGCAAAGTCCCAACTACTTCAAGTGGTAATAATTCCCCAAAATATCTATCTCAAATTGTCAGATGGATTTAGTACCAGGGCTGTTCTTTGTAAAGTGAAACTTTTTTGACAAAATGAAGTTCATTCTTGCTGTATTTGAATAGTACTGTAAAATCAGAAACTTTCACGACATAAACTTTCAAGAATTTTTAATGACAGCCAATTTTGCAGCAAGAAACTGTTGCGAATTGCAATAATTTTATGTTGTTCCAATTGTGATTTTTTTATTTTGCAGCATGAAACTTTCACGAATCTCAACCCCTTGCAAAATTCACAAAAGTTTCATGCATGCAAAAATTTACAGTATATTCTTGGAACAGTAATGTATAAAGTTACATGAAGCACATTTTACGTTTTTGAAAACCCAATTATGCTAATATACATACAAGTACACTGCCATAAATTAAAGCAAAAAAACATTATTTTTCACCATGTAATAGTCATCTCTCAGTATGAGCTTTGATAGTTGTTTCCACTATGTAGTGAAATCATAACTTTTCTAGGTCCCTTAGCAAGTAATTAAGTTGAAGTTAACCCTATACGATACGATCAACTTGTAATTAGCTATCGCATATTTATAATGTAATTGGCCAATGGAAATGTGCTTCTAAAGAATAGTTTATAAAACAGGCTGAAGATGAATATACTTGTATATCAGCATAAACAATCTTTGAAAACTTTTTTAAAACCTTTAACTATAAAAATAGTAATAAAAATAATAATGATTAATACTAATAAATAATGATAATAATAATAATAATGATAATAATAATTATAGTAATGATAATAATAATAATAATGATAATAATAATAATAATGTCTTGTTTGCCCAGGGTAGCCTCATCAGTACTGTTCTCCCTGAGGGCCCTATAAGAATATTACTACCCCGGTTTTAGCATGACAACCGTAGCGCTCAGTACATTCAGGGAATAAATCCTACCAGGTACCCACTTACTACACCTGGGTCCAGCATGGCGAATGCAGATAAATGTGATTCTTGCCAAAGGACGTTAGTGCCATGGCACTTAACTGAATCTTCTACATGTACCTTGTGATCTGCACTCAGTCCGGTTACTTATCCACTAGACCAAAACACCTCTTCAGTATATATATATATATATATATATATATATATATATATATATCAATCAATAAATGATATCAATAAATACATGAAAATGAACAACAAAAATATTGTGTGTTCTCTGTGTATTTTTCAAAAAGAGAAGAAGTGAGAAACACTTTTTACCATATCAATATTTTATATAGAGCTATATTGCAAAATGAATAAAAAATACTAAATATAATTGTCAACAGAATTAATGCTATTTTCTAAGAAATAGTACCATGAAATATACCTACCATAAATATGAACATTGAAACTTTTGAAAATTCACAGAGATTTAAAGATGACATGTGAGTTTCAAAAACCTGCTTCTGTAAGAGGTAACACAAGTGACCTGTACTTTTTGACCTCTGACGTAAAACAGGTATTCTCACTGACCCTTTTTTTGTTATTTAATCAATATACCCACATCTGTATTTGCTGTATATACAGGAAAAACCAACACACTTGGAAGGTTATTAAAATCATAGGGCTCACAATAGTCCAATTCCCTGTTTTTTGTCACATACTTTACTAAGAATGGCTACTTTACCTTCTGTGGTAGCTGCAACAATTGTTGTACTTTTAGTTGTTGACTCTGCATTACAGCTTTCATGTCGTAGTCCAATGTTGCAGTACTCCCAGCGAGTAGAGGTAGTAGTATAACACCAGGCAAAGTCCCCACTACCCCCTGGATTGCGACAGAGATTGTGATCACCAAGACCACTGCCTGGATAGTCAGAAGGGGGGTAGTTGTGCTCATGTGGTGTTTGGGAGTTCCACTTCTGGCAAGAATAGCCACTCCGTGAGACAGATACGTTTCCCCTGTAGTCTGTGGCATTAGACAGGATGTAGCACTCTGATAGGCCTATTTCAATTAGATAAGGGGAAAAATATACAAAATACAAAATATCATTTGCAAACATGAAGAAGAGTAAGTTCTTGCTCTTGCCCGGTCACTACAACTCATAATGCCCCAGTCACTACAGCAAGTGCCACATTGAGGCATTGACAAGTTAAAGGTATCGTAAGACATCTTCTGCATTACTACTAATGATATGACTCTATGAGCTTTAACCAATTTATTCCACAATACAATCAATTCATCCTCTTTTAGGGTAACACATGATCAAGCTATAGTGTCAATAAAAATTCCTGCAACAGTGATAAAGATATTTTGGATGCAACCCTATCTCATATTTGTTTCATTTTCATTTTGTTTTGGATGACGAATCTTTCTAAAACAGTGACAACCATACTGGAGTTATCCGTGCATGCACAAAATTTGATGTCCCATCAGTAATCCAGTTTCTAAAACCATAATTTGGGTGAATCAGCGTTGTGCTAATGAGAACATATTGCAAGATTTTGGCCATGGCTGGTGCCTGACTTATTGTAAAAGGGTGGTTAAAACAGGTCTTTTCTGACACTAGCCTGTCTGGAATATGCATGCATTGTCGTTGAAATTTTCAAGACAAAATTTTAAAGTCAACATGTTTTGATAAAGTGACAATTGATAGGTTGACATTATACTATAGAAGAATTTTCATTCATGATATTCAAACAAACAAAATTGAAACATCCTCATGGAAAATCAATGAATATTAAAAGATTTGCCAACTTGCAAATTATGCAAGGCAGTGACAATTTGCTTTTTGGTCACGTTCCCTAATATCACAAGTTGTCCGCAGAACAGACATTCGAGTACACACGCCAGAGCAGTCATATTTTTCAAGCACTGCAAAACCAGAGGAATTCATCTTTGTAAAAGAATTTAGAGTTCATATGTTAAGTTAATGCCCCAGCCACCATCATAATGGACATAAACTTACCTCCGGCCAAGGGAGTGATGGTACACTCAGGGTCAAAGTCACCTACAGCACAATACTCCCATCTCATCTCAGGATCACTTGTGTAGCACCATGCAGTGAAGACATCATCTGGGTTCCTGCAATAGTTGTGTGCTCCAAGCCCCTTACTAGGGTATTCAGAGGGGGTCCTGCTATGCTGGTGGGGGTACTGAGCGGTCCATCTTTGACAAGTGCGACCAGACAATGTCTGAGATAATGTTCCCCGATAGTTGACCCCTGTAGGATCAAGCATGCATGCAGGTGTCCCTAGGAAGTTTAAAAAAAAAATTGTCAGAGGTAAACTATTCAATTTAATTCAATTCAATTTTGGTTTATTAATATAAAATACACAATGCAGTAGTCCAAGGACTAATAGTGCCATGTTTATATAAAATGGGCATCAGAAATGGGAATAATTATATACAATTAAAATTATTAAATAATTAAAATCATTATAAAAGTACATACATCAAACTCTATTCATATTGCAAAAAATGATAATGATAAAGAAATTAGCATCAGGTTGCAAAGGTGTTGAATAAAAGACGTGATTTTTCAAATCTTTTAAAACAAAATATGTGAATAAAATCTTAGCTGGAATATTATGTGGTGCCTTGCTTGATACGCATTGTAAGGTAGAATATCAAGTTAAGTTAAATGAATTATTTTAAGATGCAAATTGAATCTGTGTGCAATATTCCATTACATCAAAATGAGACAGAAACTATGTATTTGTATAATATAATTGTAAAAGTAAATTCAAATGTTCGACCAATTGCTAGTACCCATAATCTTATAAGAGTGGAAAGCATTAAATTACAAATGTCACAGTGTAATATATAAACTGAAGAAATGTACTCGTATGTACATCTGTAATGTTACTGTATTGCACAAATTCTAGTTAATACTCAATTGTATATTAATGGAAATTATCACATTAAAAATACTGCACAAATGCTATTATTATTGAGTTTTCGCATTGGATTGTATACTGATGTTGAGTTTATACAAGTTATAATATTAGCAGAAGAAGACCCATTAAGAACAACATTAAAAAAAGAGAGACATCCTAGCTACATTGTTAAAACATGTAAAGCACTGAATTACATGATTTTGCACAATATTTGAATTTTGAAATCAATTAAGCAAAACAAAACATAAACTCTTAAACTTTTTAAAACAAAGAGCATAGCATAGATGAGCTACAACTGGGCATTAACTAGTTTGACGAGTGTGGGGACACTTGATTTTTTGTATCATTCAGTTGAGGGATGTGTAAGTGGTTAGAGTTTCTAAGTCCAGTTCGCGAGAGATGTTGCCATTCAGCTGGAAGCAGATTACGATGCTGTGAGGAGACAAGGATTGATTCAGCAAAGTTGGTAAGTATGTCATTTCTTCGCATAGCAAGAGAAGGAATGCCGAAACTGCTCAGGAGTTCTTCATAGTGATGGTGATCGGGGTATGATACCATCTTGAGAGCCCTATGCTGTACTCGCTCTATACTATCTGACTGCTCTGTTGTCAGGCTACTGCTCCAGACCGGTGCGCAAAATTCCATCAATGGTCAGACATACATTGTGTATATGAGCACAAGATCACTGGTTGGAACTCCATTCCTCTTCAATTTACACAGGATATAGAGACATCTGGATGCAAGTTTAATGAGCTGTTCTACTTGTGAATCCCACTTTAGGTTTGACTGAATGAGAACACCAAGCAGGCGAAGTGACGTTACAGACTCCAAAACTTCATTTCCAATAGTAATCAACGATGAAGGTGGACCATTACGTAGGAAACTTACATGCATCACCTGACATTTTTCAGCCTTTGGTTTCATTGAATTGAACTCGCTCCATGCTGATAAAGCATCCACATGAGACCGTAGATGACTTTACGCTGATATATCGACAACTTCAGCAATAGTCAAGTCATCAACATACTTTCATCTCTCTGATAAAGCATCCACATGAGACTGTAGATGACTTTACTCTGACTAATGGACAACTTCAGCAATAGTCAAGTCATCAACATACTTCCATCTCTTTGTAGTAGTTTTGGCAGCATCATTGATCATAATCAGGAAAATTACCGAGCTGAGTTTGGTTCCCTGTCGAACCTCTTACTCGGATGATGATGCATTGCAATATTGAGTTGTCTGCGTACGTTGCGTGAGAAAATTAGCTATCACTGGGATGATGGCCAGGTTGACATCCATTTGAATCAGCTTCTGTAGAGCCTTTGTATGGTCGATGAGGTCAAAGGCCTTCATGAAGTCGATTGTACAAATCGTGGCATGATGACTTGGCTTATCTAAGCCCCGTTGAAGGTCATCAAGCAGGCTAACTAGGCAATGTGACACAGAGCTCCCTTTCATGTTACCGAAGTGCTTTGGATCAATTTGGTCTTTGATATCAGCCATCATACATTCTGCCATGAAGCCTTCGAAGACACACGCTATAATTGGTGTGATCGAAATTGGTCACAGCTGATTGTATTCGGTGACTGGTGATGTCTTTGGAACAGGACACAGTGATGACGTTTTTCAAGAGCTTGGGAAATGACCGCTGCTAAGACAGTTATTGAAGATGGTGGTCAGTGGTAATGAGAATTCACACACCAATTCCTTTTATAAGAGTCGGATGGGGATATCAGTGGGATGTCCAGCCCTTGATGCATTCAACCTCCTGAGTCGTTTGTAGACTTCCTCCCTATCTATAGTTGGAGGACGAGGCCCAAGAAAGTAGGCTGGTAGGGCTGGCAGCCAAGTTGAAAACTGGAAGTTCATTACAGACCCTAGCAAAGTGACAGTTCAATTCATGAGTGATCTCTGATGGAAGTTTATCTGTGTCCTGCAGCAATAGTAATGGTTTGTGCATTCCAGTTAGATTTCTTATCTGCTGGCGCCATTTAATACCAGGTTCGCTTTGTATCAAATGTCCAATTTTCTGAGCATATGCGCATGATATTATAAGCATGAAGTTCAAGAAAACAATTTTTTCTCTCCAAGTCAATGTTGTCCTTATAGCAGCTACAGTTAATCATCATTCAATTTTATCAATGATGTAACATTTGTGTCCATGGGCTTACATGTTATTCTCTTCTTTTGAACAAGAGATCAAAGGGAGTGCTGAAAACTGTGACTGTACCATTCCTAGATGGGCACGGTCCTTTGTGGTCTAGGAAATAAGAGAATAATCAGTCTAGGGTGGTTCAGATGCTTCGCAGTTAAAAATGGTACCAAAAAAGTAGTACCCGGTAATAATCACAGATGTGTTGTAGTCGAGTGGATCAAACACCAACTGGATATGTAAAGGTCATGGGTTTGATACCCAGCACGACACTTACATGTATGTACTGTGGAAGTTCATACATCATATGCCAAAAAATAGAGCATTGAAAAAGTTTATAAAAGTGACTACAAAATTGATGCCCTAGGTAATATGCAAGACCAAAATGATCAATAAAGAGCAAATTAAAAGCAAAGATTTAAATGAAATCAACGTACCTTCAGTGGTTGTATACGCACCTGTTGCCTCTGCGGGTGTTGACTCTGCTATGCAACTCTCCTGTTGGACATAAACATGAATATCTAACAGAATGAGAGAACTCCACATCTAAAAAATAGTGATACAGTCATTTTGAATGATGAAGGAAACACATTAATTTAGTTTTATTAAAGTGTATATACAGGAGAATACTTGTTGACAACTCTACATCATGCCAATATATAATTAGGGCAATGATGGAGAGACAGAGAAGAGCAGGGGAAAATTAAAGAGGAGTTGACATAATCAGGCAACAATGATATCATTGGGAAACATAGGAAAACAAGATGAATGCGACTGTGTCTCCTATATGCCTCCGCCTATATTCAGTTGATATCTCAAACCGTTCTTGAAATATTGTGATAACCAGAAACAAAAGCCTACAATTACAATGTACAGGTTAATTGACCTCTTTGACATTTGACCTTACACCTTATCACCCAAAAGTCTGATCACTTTATCTCCTCCTGGTCATGAATACAAAGTAGTTGAGATACGGTGATAACAAAGATTAAAAACATTAATTTCACATATAATGACCTCTATGACCTGTCACCTTTGACCTACATACCCCAAAATCTAATCAGATCGTCTTCCTATGGTGATACATACTAGCACCAAGTTCGAAATTCATGCCTCATGTGGTTCTTGAGTTAATGCGAGAACGAAAAAGCAGGACAGATGGACCACCCAAAAACATAATGCCTCCGCCCACCGAAGGTGGTGCCGGAGGCACATTTAAACACATGTGCCTTAAAGATCTGAATAATCCTACATCTTATACAAAAGTTGTGCTGCATAATCCTATTCGATTTGAGATTTGTATAGAGAGAATTGTTTAACTTCATAATGTTGTTCCTAAGATGTCATACATGTATCTTTACTACTTTCTGAAAAATATGTTGTTGTTTGTTTCTTAATATAAATCACTGTTTATTAATTATTAAGGTATAAACCCAGGCTATCTCTCCTTATCAAAGTATAAATTTTAATTGGATACAATGAATAAATAAAACATTTATTACAGAAAAAAAACCACATATAAAATGAATAATATTCAAATCAACAATAAAGATGGATAATGAAAACACACTTCATACCATATATTATGATTATTTTGTTTTGATGAAATTATACTACACATTCTGTGCAATGCAAATTGATTAAACTAGAAATGTCCATTGCCGCGCAATGCGAATGAAATCCCCCGGCACAAAGAACCTCCCCCCTCCCCTCCCTCAAACAAAAGGATAACGTTGAGATCACCATCAGTGGCCTGGACTATTGTCAACACTAGGAGCAGCATCACCAAAACAATATGTGTGTAGATTAGGGTATAATGCATCTCTATAGAAAATTCGAAAGAAATCTGTCAAGAAATGGGACCTGCTGAGCACACACAAGATATCCACTAAAATATGACCTTTGATCCTATAAAAGATGGAACACTGGGGGCAGCATCACCAAAAACTGTAGAGGTCTAGAGTAAACTATGCTGGACCTCCATACAAAATCTGAAAGAAATCATTCGAAAAATGTGACCGCCAGAGTGCATGCAAGACAGGGTAACCTCGCTAGTCATAAGGACCGCTATTCATAAGAATCGCTATCCATAACACGTGACTAAAAGAACAGCGGTCCTTCTACATAGCGAGCAAACCATAGACAAATTACCTCGCTATTCATAAGGACTTCCATTCATAAGGACCACTATTCATAACTATTCATAAGGACTGCTATTCATAACGTGTGTTAAATGAATAGCAGTTTTCTATGAATAGCGGTCCTTATGAATAGCAGGTGGACCCCTGCAAGACAGCAACCAAAATAAGACATTTGATCCTATAAAAAGCGGAACACTGGGGGGAGCATCACCAAACACTAAAGATGTGTAGATTTTACTAAGTCACTTCTATATACAAAATTTCAAAAGAAATCTGTCAAGAAATACGACCTGCAGAGCGCACACAAGACATCGTCCAAAATATGACCTCTGAACTTATAAAAGACGGAACACTGGTGGCAGTATCACCAAAAACTAAAGATTTGTAGATGTGACCAAGATACACCTCCATACAATATTTGAAAGGAATCCGTCAAGAAATATGGCAATAAGAGCGCACAAAAGGGACAAATGACCTCTGACCCTATAAAGGACGTAACAATGAGGGCAGCATCACCAAAAGTAAAGATGTATAAATAGTAAAGATGTGTATATAAAATCTGACAGAAATCCATCAAGAAATGTGGCCTGCAGAGTGCACTAATGCCATCCTCCATAGTATGACCTTTGACCCTATAAAAGATGGGACACTGGTGGCAGCATCACCAAAAAACTATAGGTGCGTAGATGTTACCAAGATACATTTTCATACCAAATTTGAAAAGAAATCTGTCAAGAAATGTGGCAGTTAGACCGCCTACAAGAGTGCACACATGTACAAGACATCTATCAAAATATGACCTTTACCCTATCAAAGACGAAACACTGGAGGCAGCAACACCAAAATCTATAGGCTTCTAGATTATACCAAGATCCACCTTCATTCAAAATTTGAACAAAATCCGTTGAGAAATGTGGCATATAGAGCGCACACAAACCATCCACAAAATATGGCCTTTTACCCTATAAAAGACGGAACACTGGGGTCAGCATCACAAAAAATTATAGGTGTGTAGATTATACCAAGATACACCTCCATACAAAATTTGAAAGAAATCCATCAAAGAATGTGGCAGTTAGAGCATACACAAGAATATGACGGGGCGGCGGCGGCGTAATGCTGCTGAATCCAAAGTATCCTCTGGCATTTTGCCGGGGGATACAATTATTAAAAAAATGAATAAACCAAGACCATTACGTACCTCTTGTGGGATTCCAACATTACAGTACTCCCACCTGATGTTGGAATCAGTGGTATAACACCAAGCCATGTCTGAAGTGTCGGGGTTGCGGCAGTAGTTGTGCTCCCCGATACCGGTATCTGGGTACTCCGATGGGGTCCTGGTATGCTCATATGGGTATTGAGAAGTCCAGGCCTGGCACGTGTATCCACTGCGGGTCACGCTGATGGTACCGCGGTAGTCTGTGGCATAGGGGTTGTTGTAACAGTCACTCGGGCCTAATGTTGAGGACGATGAAACAAAATTAGATGATACAGGGGCAGCCTGTAGCATAAAGTTGTGGCAGTCTTCAGGCCAAAGATTTGGAACAATGAAACAAAGTTGGGATTTGGACATTTATATGCAAGGCTCACAATTTTTTCCCATAATTGTAATTTTTGATAATTAATAAGATGTAACACTTTCAAACTTCATTACATCCCTTACATGTACTAACCCCTACACAAAAAAAGGGAGGAAGTGCACAATTAGCAATGTCAACTAACACTTGAGTAGAATGCGACCTGACGGCTCAAAACAATCAACAAGTCTAAAATCCTAAAACAATTAAAGCAAAAGCGATAAAATGGTTGTGATTTCTTGTGAATATATATTGCTCTTATTGAAGTATGATCTCCTACAGACTACAAGTATTATATTGGAAAGCTTGGAATCTCTAGTTCAACTAGAAGTCTTCATTGCGATGCAATGCGAATATATATCCCCCGGAACTTGCAGCGATTTTTGCGTAATCTTTTTTGTTCGAAGGAGGCAAAAAGAACCTCCCCCTCCCCTCCCTCAAACAAAAGGATGACGTAGAGATCACCACCAGTGGCCTGGACTACTGTCAACACTAGGAGCAGCATCATCAAAACAATATGTGTGCAGATTAGAGTAATACATCTCTATAGAAGAATCAAAAGAAATCTGTCAAGAAATGTGACCTGCATTGCGCACACAAGATATCCACTAAAATATGACCTTTGACCCTATAAAAGATGGAACACTGGAGGCGGCATCACCAAAAACTGTAGAGGTCTAGAGTAAACTATGATGGACCTCCATACAAAATCTGAAAGAAATCAGTTGAAAAATGTGACCGCCAGAGTGCATGCAAGACAGCAACCAAAATATACGACATTTGACCCTATATAAAGCAGAACACTGGGGGTAGCATCACCAAACACTAAAGATGTGTAGATTTTAGTAAGACACATCTCCATACAAAATTTGAAAAAAATCTGTCAAGAAATGTGGCATTTAGAGCGCACAAAAGACATATGACTTTTGACCCTATGAAGGATGGAACAATGAGGGCAGCATCAGAACAAAGTAAAGATGTGTAGATTGTACCAAGAGACATCTCCCTAAAAAATTTGAAAGAAATCCATCAATAAACGTGACCTGCAGAGTGCACTCACATCATCCTCCAAAGTATGACCATTGACCCTATAAAAGATTGGACACTGATGGCAGCATCACCAAAAAGTATACATGTAGGTGCGTAGATATTACCAAGATACACTTCCATACAAAATTTTAAAGAAATCTGTCAAGAAATGTGGCAGTTAGATGGCACACAAGAGTACACACAATCCATCCACAAAAAAAAGGCCTTTTACCCTATAAAAGATGGAATACTGGGGGCAGCATCACCAAAAATTATAGATGTGTAGATTATACCAAGATACACCTCCATACAAAATTTGAAAGAAATCTGTCAAGGAATGTGGCAGTAAGAGTGCACACAAGAATATGACGCAGCGGACGTGGACGCTGCTGAATCCGAAGTATCCTCCGGCATTCTGCATACTCAAGTAAACACAAAAATTAATTCTGATGATTTATTGGTAGGTTTGAGCCAATGGGTCACAACTATTTCAAGTCCTCCTGAAAAACTCACTCATTGTTGTATTGTCCATGCATTTGAGATCATAGGTGCCAACAGGGCAGTATTCCCATCGCTTGTCTGGGTCGGTGGTGTAGCACCAAGCCGTGAAGGAAGATGCACCAACATTTCTGCAGTAGTTATGGTCACCCAGCCCACTGTTAGGGTACTCCTCTGGGGTCCTGGAGTGCTCATGGGGTATCTGCAGGGTCCACTTCTGACAGGTGCGTCCAGACACTGTATAAGAAACGTCCCCTCTGTAGTTGGCCCCTGATGGGTCTCGCTGGCACTCTGGAGCTTCTGTGGTGACAGCTTTCACAATGAAAAAAATAATATCCACGTTTCATATCTAAAATATTCTAGCAGTTCTACATCTTGCTCTCGCACAAATGATAAATCATCTTATTTCCAGGCATGCAAGTGCCTGCATGCTCCTGCCTTTCTGAAAACCCCCCACTAATTTCACATATATAATGATCTCTATGTCATGAAACCTTTGACCTAGACATAAACAAATATCTGATCACTTCATCTCACTATGGTAATACATGTTCCAAATTTGAAGTTAATGGCTCAAATTGAGCTCAAGAGAGTGTTAACAAGGCAAAAACCTGAAATAAAATGACCTCCATGACCTTTGACTTACGTACCCCAAAATCTAATTAGATCATCTTCCTAAGGTGATACATACTAGCACCAAGTTTGAAGTTCACACCACAAATGGTTCTTGAAATATCGGGCTAAAGATCGAGGCTAACACCTGCAATTTCAGAAAATGACCTCTGTGACCTTTGACCTTTCACCGACGTACCCCAAAATTTATTTCTTGATTTACGAGAGAACGAGGCAAACACCTGAAATTTCAGAAATTGACCTCTGTGACCTTTGACCTATGACCTACGTACCCCAAAATCTAATCAGATCGTCTTCATATGGTGATACATACTAGCACCAAGTTTGAAGTTTATACCTCAAATGGTTCTTGAGTTATCGCGAGAACGAGGATAACACCTGAAATTTCAGAAATTGAACTCTGAGACTTTGATCTTTGACCTCTGTACCTCAAAATCTAATCAGATGGTCTTCATATGGTGATACATACTAAGACCAAGTTTGAAGTTCATACCTCATGTGGTTCTTGAGTTATCGCGAGAACGAGAAAGCGGAACGGACGGACAGACGGACAACCCGAAAACATATTACCTTCGTTGGGCGGAGGCATAAAAAGGAGCTAATATTTGAACATTGTATAGTGGCATGAACCCCCTCAAATACAAAGCAAAATGTTTTTTGATTGGTCTCCCTTTAATATTACCTTCTGTAGGAGTAGTAGGAGTAACAGTAACACTGGTTGTTTGTGAAGAGGTTGATTCTTTGTTGCAATTCTCTTGGGGTACTCCAATGTTGCAGAACTCCCAGCGAGTAGGGGAAGTTGTATAGCACCAAACCATGTCAGCATTTCCCCCTGGATTTCTGCAGAGATTGTGGTCACCAAGACCATTGTTGGGGTAGTCAGAAGGGGGGTAGTTGTGCTCATGGGGTGTCTGGGCAGTCCACCTCTGACAGGTGTGGCCTTTCCTGGAGACCGATACATTTCCCCTGTAGTCAGCTGCATTAGGCAGGGTGTAGCACTCTGATGGGCCTATTACAATCAGGTTCCAGGGCAGGAAATTAAAGCGCAAAAAACCCCCACATCAAATGGCAATTACATATAGCAGAAGGGATGGGGCACTAAGGGGCACTCAATTCAAAAAATACTACGTACATTTAGGACACTCGCAGGTGCCTTTAAAGCCTATAAGGGACCTGAAAATGGAGCATATTATTATGAGCAGTATTACGCGCCATGCTACAAATCATGACATCCCTTATCCTCTACAGTATGGCTTTAGAGCAAGAATATCATGTGAAATGCAACTTGCAGGATTAGTAGGAGATCTCCAGAACAACTTGAACAGGGAGAGCAAACAGATGTCATCGTACTGGATTTGAGCAAAGCCTCTGACAAGGTTGCATGGCCACCAAAGCCTTGCAAAGAAGCTCCACTACTATGGCATCAAAAGACATACAGCCAGATGGATTGAAGATTTTCGCTCTAAACATTCTAAAAGAGTGGTGCTAAAAGGACAAACCTCATACACAGGAGCGGTGAGGTCTGGTTTGCCACAAGGCTTTGTCATCAGGCCAAGCCTCTTCTTGTTTCTCATCAATGACTTTCCATAACACCTTAATTCCAGTGTAAATCAAAGCAGCCAAAGATGCCAAAAATCTCCAGGCCGACCTTGATGCACTAACAGACTGGGGCCAGAAGTGGCTCATGGAGTTCAATCCTGATAATTATAAATGCCAGCCAGGTCCTGCGTGTCACCCGTAGAAGACCTAGAGGTCTTTCAGTACACCCTCCCTCCATGGTAAACCTCTCAAGAATTTCCAAGCAGTGTAATACCTAGGAGTCACAGTTTCCTCTGATCTTCACTGGAACAGGCATGTTTATGACAACATCTGCAACAAAGCTATATAACACCCCCCCTGCCTTCCTACACAGAAACCTGAGAATGACCTCCACCCCACTCAAAACAATGGCCTACCAGTCTCTGGTGAGACCCCTTCTAGAATACACGGCACCTGTGTGGGACCCACATGCTGAGAGGATATCAAACTTGAGATGATCCAAAGGAGAATTGCAAGATTTGTCCTCAACAGTCATCATAACACCTCATCTGTGACAGACATGCTGCAGGAGCTTAAATGCCAATCACTGCAACAGAGGCGAGAAGTCCTACGATTTCGTGTTCTTCAAAATGCACCACAATTTAGCAGCAATCAACACTGCACACTACATCAGTTTTTCTGTGCCAGGCCATTTCCAGTATAACAGGCAGTAAGCGTGACATATATGGGACATGAACATACAAAATAACTCAGTGAAAGTTTAATAATTATAAGCTTAACTTAATTGTTGCAAAGATACAAATGAAAAAGCTAATTTTTATGCTGTTCATGTGAGTAAGTACATTAAACTAAGAAACAAAAAGAAACAAAATGGCAATTTCTATTTATCTGTCAACCTCCTCCACTCGACTTAAAGGGAAATATTTTTGAAAACAGGGAAAAATTCAAACAGAAATTCATTCTATACAGTGTTGCCTCAGGAATGTCTGAAAAAGATGAAAAGTCACAAACATCAATGCTTCTACATGTGATTGGCGATGCTGCCTTGGAATTGTAGTATACGTTTGTACTTGCTGAGGCTGAGAGCATGAAGCTTGAGAAAGTTGCATGCCAAAACATAATTTGACGTATGACAGACATAGATTTTTCAAAAGATCTCAGTTAGTGCATGCGAGTGTTGATCAGTATGCAACAGAATTGCGGCGTCATGCTCAGTCATGTGAGTTTTCCATGTTGAAAGAGAGTCTTATTCAGGACAGAATTATCTGTGGTATTTTAGACGCTGGTCTAAGAGAGCATTTGTCGAGGCAAGTTGATCTCATTGGATAAAACGTGGCAAGTATGCCGTGCCGCTGAACAAACTCGAACGCAGGCGCAAGCACTGAGTCCCGCAGGGGAAAACGCCTCAATCAATTTCCATCAAGAGCTGAAATAACTGCACACTTTGCAGGAGCCAAGTACTTCAGCAAATTAGATGCATCTACATGTAGTGGTTTTTGGCAGATCCAACTAGATGAAAGCTCCAAACTTTGTAAATTTATCATGGCATACGGAAGGTACAAGTTCTTGAGACTACCTTTTGGTATAAATTGTAGTGGTCCGGAAGTCTATCACAAGATAGTTCACCAAATGTTTGCACACATTCGGGGAGTCAACACAATGGAGCAGGAGCATGATGACAGATTGAGAGAAGTTCTCAGCATTGTGAGAAAAATTAATCTGAAGTTGAACAAAGACAAATGTGATTTCAGTGTCAAGAAACTCACATTCATTGGTGATTTGATCAGTGATCAAGGAGTTCAACCTGATCCAAAGAAGGTGTCTGCCGTCTTTATTATGGAGAGACCGAAATGTCGGCAAGATATGCAAAGGTTCTTGGGTATGATCAATTACCAAGGGAAGTTCATTCCAGATCCGTCCAACAAGTCCACACCTCTGAAAAGTCTACTTGACAAAAAGTATGTGTGGACATGGGATCATGCATAAGAAGATGCATGGAATCAGCTGAAACAAGCTCTGATACTAGAGCCAGTCCTACATTTCTGTGACTGCAAGAAGCCAACCAAGATGTCAGCAGACGCATCAAAGAATGGTATGTGTGCAGTGCTACTACAGCAACATGATCAAAATTGAGTTCCAATCGCATATATGCATCTAGATAAATGACTGATGCAGAGAGTACATATGCACAGATCAAAAAAGAACTAATGGCAATCACTTATGCACATGAAATATTCCATCAATACATCTATGGACAACAAGTAGAAGTGGAGACTGATCACAAGCCACTTACATGTATTCCACTGTTTGTCAAGTCAGAAGTCACTGGGTGACTGTCCCCTATGCATTCAAAGGTTACTCATCAGGGTATAGAGATATGATCTTAAAGTCTTGTACAAGCCTTGGAAGTCATGTATACTGCTGACACATTGTCCAGAGCAGTAGATCCAAATGTTGAGTTGAATACTGAAACAGAGGAAGATATCAGAGTCTATGTAGATGCTATTGTCAAGAGCATGCCAGTTACATCAAACAAAAGAAATCAGATTGTCGAAGAGGCAAAGAAAGATGATCAACAGCAAGAGCTGCTAGGCATCATCAGAGATGGTTGGCTAGAAACAAAGCAGCAATATCCATTTAGAGTAAGGGAATACTAGAACATCAAAAGTGAACTCTCTGAAGCAGATGGCATCATCTTCAAAAGCAGCAAAATAGTGGTTCCCACTTCCATGAGCCGGTTCATGCTAAACAAATTCCACAAAGGACACGTGGGTATCGAGAAGTGTAAGAAAAGTGCTAGAGAAGTCATCTATTGGCCCAGAATCAACACAGACATAGCTGAAATGGTCCAAAGATGTACTTCATGCCTACTGTACAAACCAAAACAACAGGCTGAAAGTCTGCATCCTCATACCGTGCTAAACTGCCCAAGGGAAAAAGTTGCTGTTAATTTGTTCATGATGAACAATACTAAAATAGAGAGCACAGGTCATCGTCAACTACTATTCTCAGTTCACTGAAGTATATGACTTCAACTAGTAGCAAAGCCATGATCAACCACATGAAAGCAGTATTTGATCTTCATGGAACACCATGTGAACTGATGTCGGTTAATGGTCCTCAATTTGCAAGCCAAGAGTTCAAGAGCATTGTAAAAGAATGGGATTTTCACCACACTACATCGAGTCCACACTATCCACAATCCAATGGCCTTGCAGAGAATGCTGTGAAGATCAAAGTCACAGCACAGTGGACAGGATATCCACAAAGCTCTACAAGTCTATCAAACTTCACCACTAGCATGAAAGCGGAAAATCTCCGGCAGAAGTCCTATACAATCGTTGACTTAGATCGAATCTCCCCATGCTTGACAGTTTACTCGACAACCAACGGATCAATACTCGATCAGTGAGGGGAAGAAAGGAGGAGCATAAGTTGAAGTAAAAAGAGCGATTTGACAAACATGCCCGAGACTTGTCAAAGCTGAAGCCCGGCTGAAGCCTGAAGATCATGTCATACTCCAAGACATGGAAACCAACACCTGGTCAAAACGTGGTATCATCAGGTCTGTCTAGAATCGAAACAGATCATACCAGGTCCAGACAGAAACAGGCGAGATACGTTGCAGAAACAGATGTCACCTCAGGCCAGTCCCACGTCAACAACAAGCCGAGTCATGTTTGCCTTTCCATTATGGAGGTACATGCACTACTGTGCACAGTTGTGTCTACCTTTTGTTATCACTATTCAGCCTTTGTACCTTGATTACATATGCCAAGGGCGTAGGCTGGGGGGGGGGGGGGGGTGCACTGGGTGCACGTGCACCCCCCCGCGGAGGCATAGGAGTTCCGCCCCTGAAAAAAAAAAAAACAACTTTTTTCCTCCTTTCAACAGCTTCAAAAACAAGGGGGCACATGACCCGAAACATTCTGTAAAACAATTATTAGTCTTGATTTCTGCCCCAAACCTTATACTAAAAGTCAGGCCATCCATAGAGGTCGGCCAAATCCATTCTTGTCTCATGACGACAGTACCGCGAGACTTATAGTTAATTAAAACCCTTTCGCACCTATAACACCCGAAACTGACGCCCGAAACAGATTACTTAAACGCCCCGGAACCTGGGGGGGGGGGGGGGCGGCGGCGGTCACTCGCGGACTGAAGTGGTACCCATGCTCGTCTAAGCACCTCAAAACTGGACCCAAAAGGAAGTAATTCTTGGTGTCAAATTCTACCTCTAAAAGGATATTGTAAAATATACCCTTAAAAGGCATAAATGGCGTAGGAAAATGTACCAACAAATGTCGAAGAACGCCTATTTCTCAAAAAACGTCGAATGTTAGACTGTACAACACCCATTTTTCTAAAAAAAGAAGAAAAAAAAAAAAAGTCGAATGTAAGACTGAAAAACACCCCGTTTTCTCAAAACCGTCGAATGTAAGACTGAAAAACACCCCTTTTCCCCCAAAGACGTCATCTGATCCTTTCATTCGACTTTTTTTTTTTTTGACAAGCATGGGTACCCGGCATGGGTACCACTTCACTCAGTCTCTGAGTGACCCCCCCCCCCCCGGGCCCAGAAAGCCCGCTTGACTTCAGTATCCTTTATATACCTCACTTTAAGAATCTTTCCTAATCCTATCATCTGATTGGTTGAAAGTGCAGTCATGGTTTTTATGATTGTAACATTTCAAGCACAGAGTTGCATGGTGATATATATGCAATGATAGGTTTTTGTAAAATTAAAGGCCAAGTCCACACCAATATCAAGTTGATTTCAATAAATAGAGTCAAATTAAACAAGCATAATGCTGAAAATTTCATCAAAATCGGATGAATAAGAAAGGTTTGACATTTTAAAGTTTCGCCTATTTTCACAAAACAGTTATATGCATAACACGGTGGATATGCAAATGAGATAGCTGATGGTGTCACACACTCACTATTTCTTTTGTATTTTATTATATGAATTATAGAATATTTCAATTTTTGCAGATTTGACAATAAGGAAGCTCTTCCTTGAATCACAATATGTTACAACAATGACAATTCCACAAGTTCAGTGAGGAATCAATTTTTGTTTCACATCATAATGAGGAAAAAAATGAAATATTTCACATTTCATATGATAAAATACAAAAGAAATAGTGAGTGGATGACGTCATCGGTTCCCTCATTTGCATACCGACCAGGATGTGCATATAACTGTTTTGTGAAATTAAGCGAAACTTTAAAATTTCGTAACTTTCTTATTTTACATCCGATTTTGATGAAATTTTCAGCATTATGCTTGTTTAATTTTACTCTACTTTTTCAAATCAACTTGATATTAGTGTGGACTTGGCCTTTAACTCTGCAGGTTGATCTTATATGATCTTATTTTTCTTCAAGAGACACACTCTCAACAAAATGTCGAAAGTTTTTGGACATCTCAATGGGGAGGTCATGCATGGTTTAGTAGCTTTGCAAATAACAGTAGAGGTGTAGGTATTTTAGTTAAACCTGGTGTGACAATTAAAGAATTTTTAAAAGTTAAATTTCTTTGTCGATCTGTTTGCCAAAATTGAAGATATTGGAACTTCATATTTGATTCTAGTTGAAGATTTAAATGTTGCTTTAGGCCCGTTGGATTACAAGGGCACTGCTGGCTATCATTCAAACAAAAATGCCAAACGAATGGCATGGATTGAAGAACTTAATCTAGTAGACGTGTGGAGGAAGCTTCACCCAAATGATTGTATGAATAAAAGGTTGCAAAAAACTCCACTAGTTTGTTCCAGACTAGATTATATACTAGTTTCTTTTGATTTATTGAATAATGTTAAGGAAACTGATATTATTAATGGGATTGATTCTGACCATAACATGGTCAATTTGAAACTATTGCTAGACCAAACTCCGAGAGGAAAGGTTTTTGGAAACTAAATTGTCATTTTTTGGAACATGATCCAAATTTTAAACTATTTATTAAGGAAAAAATCTCTGAATTTAGACAGGTACATGAAGGATGTGGTTTAAATCCCAACATCATATGGGACTCCTTAAAGTGCTGTTTAGCTGGTCATTGTATGGAATATTGTTCTCGAAAAAAGAAACTGTTAAGGAGAAAAAAAGACTAGAGAATGAGATAACTGGTATACAGAATGAGATTTCACTTCTCTTAAGGGAATCCACCAATAGTAATGTGAAGGATAAACAAAAGAACTTGCTAGAAAAGTTGGAGGTTCTGCAGTCAGAGTTAAATATTATTTTAGATAAGGAAACGGCTGGTTTGATAACTAGGTCTCGTATTAAATGGGCAGATCATGGGGAAAAAAGCTCTCGTTATTTCTGTAGTTTAGAAAAAAGAAATTGTGAAAAGAAAAATATACATTGTTTGAGGTCAGAGGATGAACAGATTGTCAGTGATCATTTGAATATTTTAGATGAGATTTATGGATTTTATTCAAAATTATATACTTCTGATAGTGCACAATCTCATGAGAAGGGATCATCCTTTTTAGAAGCACTTAAGCCATCTATTCCTCGTTTATCAGAAGAATTGAAAGAATATTTGAATTGTCCTATAAGTAAAGCTGAAATTTTTAATGTTTTAAAGACTATGAGTAACAGTAAAACACCTGATATTGATGGGTTGCCGATAGAATTTTATAAAGTATTTTTTGAGGATATTTGGGATTTGTTGGTAGCATCATATAATTATTCTTTTGAATGTGGTAGCTTAACAACTTCTCAAAGAAATTGAATAATTAGATTGATTCCCAAAAAAGATAAAGATGTGTCCTTAAGAATTATCGACCCATTTCGTTGTTAACTACGGATTATAAATTGATAGCAAAAGTTTTGGGAGCCAGATTGAAAAAAGTTTTGCATTGTTTAATTCATAAAGATCAGCAAGGATTCATGAAAGGTAGAAATATTAGTCACAATATCCGTACTATTATTGATGTAATAGAGTATACAGCTTTTAAAAATACTGAAGGATCTATAGTATTGCTCGATTTGGAAAAGGCTTTCGATAGAGTAGAGCACAAATATTTATTTGATACTCTGGAAGTGTTTAATTTGGGTGATAACTTTATACAGTGGATTAAGACATTTTATAGTGACAGATTAAGTACAGTTATAAATAATGGTTTCATGACTAAACGCTTTGCACTGTCAAGAGGAATCTTCCAGGGTTGTCCTATCTCCCCGTTGCTTTTTCTTTTAGCTATCGAGCCTTTAGCAATTTCCATAAGGAAAAATCCCTTAATGAAAGGCATCTCAGTTGGGGAAGAGCACAAAAAAAATTGGTTTCTTTGCAGATGATACAATATGTTTTCTTGATGGTAATTTAGACAGTTTTGTTAATCTGTTTCAGACACTAGATGATTTCTCAAAATTTTCAGGATGTAGAATAAACATGAGCAAATGTGAAGGTATTCATATTGGTAAGGACAGAAGTATCCATCACAAGCCTTTTGAGGAGGATGGGCTAACGTGGCGTACACAATCATTTAAAGCGCTGGGTGTTACTTTTTCCTTACAAGTTAAACTTTTACATTAGCTTAATTTTATTCCAAAGCTACATACAATGGAACAAACAATACAATGTTGGAGTCACAGAGGACTTTCCCTGATTGGTAAAATTGCAGTAATGAAGGCTTTAGTCTTGCCTCAATTGTTGTACTTGTTTTCTGTACTTTGTATTCCAATTCCAAAATCCTTTTTTAAAAGTCTTGATACACTCCTCTTTAAATTTATTTGGAGTAATGGTAATGACAGGGTTAAAAGAGAACTGCTTTTTAATGATTTTGATACGTATGATACACCCTGAAACTTATGCTTTTGCTCAGAGCATGGTGTGGGTGGGTCATTTGTTGGACCCTCAGTACACTAGTTTTTGGAAGAATGTGGAATTAGAATTTTTGAGGTATTTTCATCAAGACAAAACAGTGTTATTTAAGACAAACCCCCCTAAATGTGCTCTTAATAAAATACTAAATTGTCAGCTTAAAGAATCTCTAATTACATGGTATAGGTATAGGGAAAACATTCTGATTGATTTCAATTTGAGTAATTTCCACCTCCAGGAATTCCTGTGGTGGAATAAAAAGGTATGTCTAAAGCACTGACCTTTTTTTTTTACTATCCAATCTGGTTTGAGAAGGGAATTTGTCAGGTTTTAGATTTGTACCTGGGTAATCATATGAAAACTTTTGAGGAATTGGTAATTGAATATGATTTACCTATTCGGGACAGAAGAAAACATGAAGTCTTCTGAATAGCATTTATTTATCTTGGTTTGATAACGTTGCACAGGTTGATGAAAATGTACATGATAAAATTGTAACAGATCTTTTGAAAGTTAAAAAGATTCCAAGATATTCATACAGGATATTGTTAAAGAAGGTTGATCCAACCAAGGCTGAAAGAAGATGGGATGAAGCTTTCAGTAAAAATATAGAACAAAGTGATTGGTTAGTACATCACTCTAATAACTTTAGTTGTACGATTGAAACACAAGTACGTTCCTTTTATTTTAAACTTTTCCACAATGCCATTGGTACCAATGCTTTTTTGCATAAGATAAAAAAGATAGAGTCCCCAAATTGTTTTTTCTGTTCACAATCCCCAGAGACACTGGTTCACCTGTTTTGTAACTGCCCCAAAATTACCTCGCTTTGGCAAAACCTGCTATCTTTTATAAGTAGGAAAACAGGATGCTACAATAATGTCACAACGTTTGAGAAGATGTTTGGTGTATCTAAGGATTCAGCTCATAGGCATTGTATAAATTGCTTGTTTCTTTACTTGAAATTCTATGTATACCGTTGTAGGTTTCAAAAAATACAACCAAATTTTGATGCCTTTATGGTTTTTATTAACTATAAAAAGAAGCTTGAATATAAGGTAGCAGAGAAAAGGAATAAATTGGGTGTCCACTTTAAAAAATGGTCTTTTTCAATTGAAATCACAAGGCCTCAAGCTCAATCTTGAATTCATACTGCAGCTGTATATAGATATTAAGACTACATGTATTTCGTGTGCTTCCATTGTATAATTTATAACATTGGCTTTAAGTCTCTTAACTGTAGATAACTTACTGTTTATCTGTGCATATATCCTATTTTATTACACTGGCATTGTTTTTAGTATTCTTTTTTATTCTGTATGTTAACTTGTATATATGTTAATAAAAACATAAAGAAAAAAACCCCCAAAACAACATGCCGAGTCTATTCCACTATCAATAATATAATAACAATATAATAACTAGCATTTGGTACGCTCTTCATAGTACAACTATATCACAGTGTTTACAAACTTGATAATACTTAATATAACATTAATACAATTAATAATACAACATAACATTAAGACGAAATGAATAATACATAACAGTGAATAAAAATTAACTTATCAAAATGTACCAACCAGCTGAAAAAATAATTTGTATACAGCTAGAAAGTATAAAATTAACCTCAAAGAACTTTATCTGAAATTCTGTAGGTCAACAGTTTAGGAGTATGAAGGAAATAAAGAATAACATGAAGGTGCTCGCGCGGAACCAAATCTCCGAGTTGGGTTCCACGTAAGCCCTTATCTTGGCGAGCGCGTATGGGTGCGTTGAGTAGTCTACTCACGAGTCGCTTTTATGCTTATAGAGAGTATAATTAAACTTGTAATATCTCTTTATAGAAGTGATATTCGAGGCCCATATTTGGAATATAGTAGAATGACATGGAACCTCTAACATACAGAGTAAAATATATTTTGGTGATTGGTACCCTTTAAGCATAAATTTGAAAGAAATGAAAGGGGTTTAACTTTGAGCTAGATGACAGCGTAGAATACAGAGCAACCAGCATCAGAAGAAAGCACAACTACGTCATCAACCAGAACAACCAGAAGCGGATGAGCTATTAAACGGCCAGATCGTTTGAACTTGTAAATAAATGAAGCGAACAACAGAGAAATCGACTTTTACATTTTGTAAATAGTTAATAGTTATAGAGTTAAACTTGGACACTAACAGACTAACACATAACTGCAGGATGGCATGAGCATGAAATATATTTGCATATATCTTATATTTTAGAAGTAAAACTGGATTTAATCAATCACCTTGATTACAAGAACCAACAGATATCTCACTCAACCTCACCACAGAATTCTAGTATCGCGAATCGCAAGCCTGAAAAATATGGACTGTTGCGTAATAAGTTAATTATACTTGAAAGTGACAGTACTCCAGCTTTAAGGGGCAGAATAATCCCCTAGTACAATCGCGAGTGTACAGGTAGTCCATCCTGTCACTCTGTACAGTTTAAGAAGTTTTGTTATGTAAACCTCTTTTAAAGTAAGGGAGGTGTAGTGATAGCTAGTTAACAGAGTCTGCAAATATACAGACTAGCATGTGGGCCCCTATAGTTATATATAGAATGACCTGCAACCCATGACTCATGCCAGGTCAGTTATGAAACAATGAGTATATACTTGTATGATACCTGCACATGAATACATGACTACAAAGATGTTCGTCTGCGCACAGTACCTCCATAAAGCTATGCCATCTTATAAACCGATTCTTAGCTCTCTTACTGGTCACTAACCCTCAATGATGTTTTTTAAATGTATAATTGGGAACCTAGAGCTACGCACTTTGCTTCCAGCTGCTAAAAAGTCATTTTTATTCAGGGATTTATGCAAATATCTTTTAATATCTGGGTCCTACATATTCTGAAGTTAATAAAGTCACTGAGAAAATTACAAGGGACAAAAGTCTGTAACATTCATTTCAAGTAGATGAATGCCCTTGTCAAATTTTGTTCAATAAAACATAGGGTCCTAAAACTACACACACGAAATAAATGGATGCAAATTTTGATTTGGAAGTTGACTGATGTAAATTTCACATATTGATAATATCACAAAAATAAAAAAAAAATTACTAATTGGCTTTTTGGCAAACGCATAAATGATATTCTTGTTGCTTAGTCACAGCAGAAATGTGGCGCATTAAACACATCGCATTGCGCATATTTGCGGGGTACTGTGCGTATAGCTTCAGGACCTGTGTAGCTTTAGGACCCCTTGCTTAGTTTTTGCTATATACAATGTATGTAACTGCACCTGTTCAACACAAACACAGCACACACAGCATTTGAAGGACCCATGACTATCAGAAGAAGAAGAAGAAAACCTAACATATTGTAAGGGCACCCTGAGAACTAATATATGCATAAAGCCATCGAGTCTGGCCAGGTCACCTGAAAACCTAACATAAAAACACAAAGAGCTAAAATCCCTGGAATCATTTTGCTACAAAAAGCATACAGGCAACCAGTGGAAACTTGGAAAGAATAATGGTCTTTGAATTACGTCTTCACCTTGGGACCAATTAAGTCATTGAAACTCAATTGAGACATTTAGCAAGCAGTCATGTTCAACACATCGTGAGGATGGTATCATGAGTAAAACTTCCTTCTTTAACTTTCAATTCAATTTCAGACTCTATTTCAGACTCAACTGCACACAGCAGAGGTCCATAGAAGGTACCATAAAGGTACATGCAGTGGCGAAAGTTCGGGGGGGGGGGGGTCACCACATGATTTAACTTTTGTACCTGTCCGAAACGTCTGAAAAAATTTTCTGACAACCGCTCCCCCCCCCCCAAAAAAAGGAAAAAGGTCATTACACTTTTTGGGGTCCTTCTAACTCCAGGGAGCTCCAACGCGTAGCGTTGGAGCTCCATGCAGGTACAAATAACCAAAATCTTCCTCGCCCATTAGTTTGGTTGGTCGCATCGCTTAATTTCGGCAGTTAAGATGAAAATTTGTACTTACATTTCAAGAGAATTACTGTAACTATCCAGCACGCACTTTGATTTCACGTTTTGACGATTATTTCGATGAAAAAAATGGAATTTCCTCGCCGACCCGATCTTATCTGTACTGTACAGTCGATTCAAATGACTCGATCGGCTCGGCGAGGAAATTCCTTTTTTTCTTTGAAATAATCGTCAAATCATGAAATCAAAGTGCCTGCTGGATAGTTACAATAATTCTCTTGAAACGTAAGTACAAATTTTCATCTTACCTGCCGAAATTAAGCAATGCGACCGACCAAACTAATGCCATGGGCGAGGAAGATTTTGGTTAGTTGTACCTGGGGCTCCCTGGGGTTAGGGTCCTCCAAAATTCTCTGACAAGCACAAAAAAAAAAAAAAAAAAGGTTATCGCATTTTGGGGATCTAGTTTTCCTTAAAAATTCTCTGACAACCAAAAAAAAAAAAAAAAAAGGTTGTTTAAAAAGGTGGGGGGGGGGGGGGGAGGGGGACATTCGCCTATCTTCAAAAAGGTGGGGTCCCCCTGGATTCGTGCCCATATCCTGTAATATATAGTCCATGTATAAAAAGAATGTCAACCATTTGCATTTAACATCTAGTTGAAATAAAAATTAGGTCACATTTAAATACAAGAAAACTCCTTATATAGATCTAGACCTTACCTCCAGCTAAGGGAATGATGCTACACTCAGGGTCAAAGTCACCTACAGGACAATACTCCCATCTCATTTCAGGATCAGTGGTGTAGCACCACGCAGTGAAGACATCATCTGGGTTTCTGCAATAGTTGTGTGTTCCAAGCCCCTTACTTGGGTATTCAGAGGGAGTCCTGCTGTGCTGGTGGGGGTACTGAGCAGTCCATCGTTGACAGGTGCGGCCAGACAACGTTTGAGATAAGTTTCCCCTGTAATTGATCCCAGTAAGATCAAACTTGCAGGCATCTGGTATCCCTGCATGAAAACCAAGAATAAGATGATCATGAATTAAAATATCCCATAAAATACAAAGTATTGTATAATATTTTTTCAATGGAACAAGATGAATGCGACTGCGTCTCCTATATATGCCTCTGCCTAAATTCAGTTGATGGCTCAAACTGTTCTTGAAATATTGTGATAACCAGAATAAAAAGCTACATGTAATTACATGTTAATTGACCTCTTTGACATTTAACCTTACACCTTATAACCCAAAATTCTGATCACTTTATCTCCTCCTAGTCATGAATACAAAATAGTTGAGATATGGACCATGGTGATAACAAAGGTAAAAAACACTAATTTCACACACCTGTATAATGACCTCTATGACCTGACACCTTTGACCTACGTGAACAAAAATCTAATCAGGCGACCGACCGGCGTGTTCAAAATAGACCGGCGTCCGGCAGGCGGTCGTACGCCACCCTCTCCCTCAGCCGGGCAAAGTGCTGGGCTTGTGGATCTCGCTGTCGTAGTCGTTGAGGTGGAATCAAAGGCATTGTAGACCTTGTTTACCTCCCAGATGCAGAGCAAAAGCGTGGTTGTTGATGGCCAAGGGGCAGTCACATATATATATACCCAGGCCGCTCGTGAGAAATTCCCGGCGGAGACCGGCGGACCGCCGCCGGTACGCCTATGGGACACCTGCAGATGCCCCGCCGATCACCGGCCGGACGCCGGGCGATTTCTTAAAAATCGGCCGGTGGCCGGTGGAAGATCGTCCGGGAATCAGTGGGACGCCGCGTGGAGAAGATCCCCCGATTTCGCCGAGTTTTGACCTGACCGCGACCGGCAACCGACGGGAAATCGACAGGGCATCGCTAGGGCTTTTATACAGCCAGCTCGATTTCTCCAAAAATCGTTGGGCGATGCCTAAATTGCAGCCCGAGCAGGCTACAAATCGGTAGGTCGCCGCCCTGACCACAGCTGAAGGTGGCGTGCCCGGGGAGTACGGACCTAGGAGTTGAGAGTGCTGTTGGATGTGGCACCCTAAAAAGGTCGGGTGGAGCTACATCTGGCATAACTCCAGGGAGCTCCAACGCGTAGCTTTGGAGCTCCAGGTACAACTAACCAAAATCTTCCCTGGGGTTACATCTGGTAGTGGTATTAGTACACTCTCAAGCCCCGTTTTAATAGACCGCGTCCGGACGGAGTCGGGACTGATGCCGGGTTAAAAAAGCGGGGCAGCAGGTGATAAAACCACGGGTGGTCCACCGAGGTTTTGGTCCGACTTAACAGACGTTCGCTGAAAACCACTAGCCACTGACGGTGCCATATTTATAACTATCCCCAGTTGAAAAAAATAAAAAGAAAAGAAAAAAAAAATCATTCCAATGCAGGGCCCGGGGTTCGGCTTCAGAGAGACGGAGTCACAGAGATATTGCAATGCAGGGGACGCGGAGCGTTTTTGAAAGTGGGGGGGGGGGGGGGGGGGGCTGATCTTATTTCACTCATTAATGACAATTTTCGAACTTTTTTTCCGACATTTTTTTTTATTGTATCTACTCAAAAAAGTGGGCGGGGGGGGGGGGGGGCTGCAGCCCCTCCCAGCCCCCAGGTTCCGCGGCCCATGCAATGAACACTCAGTCTCTATCTCTCTCTCTCCTCTTATCTCTCCGAATTAAAAAAAGTAAATAGTAAATAATTATAAACACAACAAAGAAAGTAACCCCCCCCTTAATTAAATTGGCGTAACTTAACGAAAAGGTTGTGAGCAAAATAACTTGGCAAGAGTGTTCTTATTGACTAATTTCCCTGTAAAAATGAGATTGATCCATCGAGTCATGCATAAGTGGGCAAACATTAAAGGCAAAAATGTCACTTTTCAAAAGTCACAAGGGTCATTTTTTATGCTGTATTAACACTACATTTTAGCATTTCTTGCGCGATTTTTAAAGTGTGCTCACTCAACCATGACACGATGACAACCTCTTATGTTCACCTAACGTACGTGTGATGATACATTTTGGTAAAAATATCTGGAGTTCTTTTTTTTCAGTAAGCTGAATGGATTTTGCAATTTTAAATTCAGGAGGGTTGAATTTTTTTTAAATTGTGCTCACCCAACCATATTAATGAGAAAAGTGTCAGGATAGGTATGAGGGGGTCAAGCGATGTATGATAAACAACAACAGCACATAAATATGTACCAGAAAACTTGTGACTTTTGAATAGTGACAATTTTGCCTTTAATGTTTGCTCACTTATGCATGACTCAATGGATCAATCTCATTTTCACAGAAAAGTTAGTCAATAAGTGCAGGTACACTCCTGCCAAGTTATTTTGCTCAAAACCTTTTCGCCATTTCGATTAAGGGGGGAGTTACTTTTTTGTTGTGTTATATTGTTGTTGCTATCATACTACCCCCTCTAAGCTGATTATAGGCCTTCACCTACACTTTTGAACCAGTAAATTTTTTATCCAAATTCAATTTTTTTGAGATCGCATATCTTAATCATTTTGTTCTTATTTGAAACATTTAATCAGGAAGGTGGAAGAGAGACCTCCCTGGTTTAATGGACTATCGGTTCTAATGTAGACATTAGCATTGAATTTACGTATCCCCACGCCAATTTGACACCCCACCTCCGACTAGGTTTCAACGTTGTTGTTTTTTCTTTCATTCTGCTACCGTTCTGCATCAGGGCACAAACAACCTATATGGCAAAGAGGGAGGGGAGAGAAAACAGGAAGAAAATGGAAAGAAAAAAGAAATAGATTGCCTAGAAATTCGGATATTAATTGTTTTCTTACATTTTCAAGATAGGCCTGTTAAGTGCATTTTACGAAAAATCGTTAATTATAGGTAACTGCCAAATGACCAGCCTATATTATTATTATTATTAGGTGGTCTGTCGTAGACAGATCACCCATTAATTTCGTCAGAATTTTCTTTCTTTATTTATTTATTTTTATCCTCAATTTTTGTGCGCACGATATCTTAAAATTGTCCAGATCAATTTCCGTGATTTCCATACCAGTTATCAAGCTTATAACGAAGATGTCACACGAAACTTTTCAAGGTCATTAAGTCATTGTGACGTCATCCAGGCGCCATTTTGTAAAATCACATTATTGGTCATATCTTCATTACAAGTGATCAAAAATGAACTATATTTGGTACACATGAACTTCAGGTCAAGGGTCAACATCACATCTCATCAAAATTTAGAAATGCTCAAAACCTGGCTCAAAATCACTTTTTGATCAAAGTAGAGTACGAGTACGGTTCAGGTCATTTTAAGCATTTCAAAATTTTCTTACGTACGCGTCCGCGCGCGCGTTTTGCGCGTGCGCAACACGTACGGAAGGTAGAAATGCCGTTTTTTTTGCATGGGATCGATTCCTGATAAAATTCTGGACAATTTCCAATTAGTTTCAGTCATTCTCGACATCTAATAATGCCACACGCTTGCGTCAAACTTTAAAATCCGCGCGTGCGTCAATGGGCAATATAATGTAAAAAGTGGTAAAAACATGCCTATCTAGAATCCGCCATAGCTCGTCAGAATGAACCGGTACCCCCAAATTTTATTACATATTCTGAAAGCCTATGAGTTGTAGATTTCGATTCATGCAAAATTTTGGCTAAAAAAATGTTGTGACGTCATCATATTTGCCTATGAACTCAAAAATTCAATTTTGAAAAAATGATGTCATAATTTTTGTATTCATTTGACAATATTTCAGTAATAGATTGTTGATTTTCTTCCAAATTTTGATATGTTGTAGCTGAGACAATTCTCTACAAGATCAGTCACCACGATTTTTCATTTTGACAAAGTGATCATGGCGTATTTTTGCAATTAAAGGAGGCATGTCAATTTTTCACTTTTTGCGTGTATTCTCTATGGGAGATGACTTTTTCTCAAATCTAGATTCTACATTCCCGTCTTCTTTGAGCAGTATCTTTGTAATTTCTGCTCGATTTTCTTCCAAATTTTAATATGTTATAGCTGAGACTATAAGCTTTCACAATTGTGCCCTCCAATTTTTGATCAGATGTCGGGATCATGCCCATTTTTTAACTACAAAATGTCATTTGAGAATCCCGTTTTTCGTCTACGTGTTATCTCTATTGGAAATATTTTGGTCCATTGGTAAAGCACTTGCCTCCCATTCCGGCGACCCCGGATCGATTCCCGGTGGGACCATTTTTTTTTTTTTTTTTTTTTTTTACTTTTTTTTTTTTTTTTGCCTTTCATTTTACCATCTTCTTCGACTATTATAACATATACCATCACAAACAATGTAATAAACTGCCTAATTTTGCGTGTTATGTCTATTGGAAAGTAGTGTGCAGTAGTTTGTGTACAATCTCATTCCCCGTCGTGTATTAAAGCTAAGGGGATAATCTCCCACATGTCCTGCAATATCATATCGTCCAGTTCGTTATCACGATTTCTCCAAATCGGCTCAGTCAATTTTCTTCATATTTTCGTCAGTGATCAGTCCTAATAAGGTCAAGTTCCCACATCTTTTTGAAGGTCATCAGGTTATCGTGACGTCATCCAGGCGCCATTTTGTGAAAATCAAGTTCTGGTCATATCTTCATAACGAAATGTCATTTCTCTTTCATATTTGGCATGGTTAAGGTCACTGTCATTCCAGTCAAAGTCATTTCGTTAAACGCGCGAGTACGCCTACTTCCGCGCGTCCGTACGTGCGCAAAATTTAGAAATGATCCAAATCCTCCCAAATTCATTTTGCAGACGTTTCATGCCATTTCAAGCACTTTTCGAAAAATCGCCCATAAAGTTGAACCTGAAGGGGCGCTATGCCACTTAGGTTATCGTGGTTATTGTCATCATTATTGTCATTATGATCATCATTATCAATATATCATTATCGTCATTGTCATCACTTATATGACCATCTTATCATCATTGTCGTCAACATTATGATTATAATCTTGCAGAAATATTATCACACCTGACAAAGAAATTTGCCACAGTGACAGACAGACCACCTAATTCGTCTTCAGTGACGAATTAAATGTCTAGTTATTATTATTATTATTACTTATACCGCGCTTTTCCCATAAGGCCCAAAGCGCTTACAATAATTTCAATTACAAATACTTATGGTAAGAAAAACAACGTTACAAGTACAAACTGCTAAAGAGATGTGTTTTCAAGGCCTTTCTGAAGACACTGACTGATGAAGACTGTCTAATTGTTAGTGGTAAATCATTCCAGTATTTTGAAGCAGACACAGTGAATGTCCTATCACCGGCCAAGGTGCGAGTAACTGAATATGTGAGACGGAGAGGATCACTGGATGACCCCAATCGCCTGGTAGATGTATATAAATTTAAACAGGTATCTAAATATTTTGGAGCTTGATTATTAAGGATTTTATAGACAAACAAAAGTAATTTGAAAATTATACGTTGTTTCAAAGGGACCCAGTGTAATGAGTTCAAGAGTGGCTGAGATGGGTGGTCCCTAGAAACCTGAAGCACCAATCGAGCAGCCCAGTTTTGTAGTCGTTGCACACGATTTAATTGAGTCGAGGGAATGGTAGAAAGAAGCCCGTTACAATAATCGATACGGGATAGAACTAAAGAACGCACAGCATTATGACAGGCAGATTGATCAATGAACCTTCTAATTCTAACGATATTCCTTAAATAAAATGTAACCGTACGACAGATGTGAGAGATATGGTGAGACATTGACATGCGACAATCAAAGATAACGCCGAGGTTCCTTATCGTTTCTGACGGGTTAATGCATGAGTGTGCCACCAACATTCAACTGAACATTTGGAAGATTGCGCCGATTGTGGGCTGATGCTGCAACAAAGAGGGGAGTTACTTTTTTGTTGTGTTACATTGTTGTTGCTATCATAGGCCTACCTGCGATTTAAAGAGAAATACTTCACATGCGGTTTGGTTTCATTTCATTGTCAATATGAAATCATTTCGTTGTATATCCCCAAAATGGGCTTTAGCATAAATGATATGAAAATGTTGGTAAAATGTCAACGAGGGGAGAAAAAATAAAATGGGAATACAAATGTAGACCTACAATATCACTAAACTCTCATTTCGAAGAGTGTCTTTTCAGTCTTAACACTTTGCTGTATAGCACAAAACCAGGGGTGTGTCTCGGAATCCCCCCCCCCCCCCGCCCCAAAGCCACCATGCTGGCCCCATTATTGATATATTCTATCTATTGCCATATGGCAAATCAGTAATTAAGGGTACTTGCTTTCTGTCGTTGTCACGTAATCTAGTTTCAATGATTTTCGCAGTTACCCTATACTGGCATTGAATCAGTGGAGGTATATAAGGCTTTAAGAGCCGTTGGATGATTATTTACATAATAATAATTTCCTCATTTATACTAAATAGTCACATTTTTTTTTTTTTATACTTAACCCCGTTTCATCCTCTCTTCATTTTTGAAGTTTGGCTTCATTACCTATAAACTGACTGTTTTGCCAGGCCGGGGGGGGGGGGGGGGGGCTTTAATGCCTACTTACCCGCCCCCTCCAAATACGCTATTACCTATAAGAAATACTATTGGATGAATTTGAAACGGTACGTGGGACTTTCTACTTCTAGGCGATGCTGCCATGGGCGTAGCGTCCTCTTTCCACTTGGCCTTTCCACCTCATAATATATGCAGTCAGGCAGCGCAGCAAAAACCATCATTGAACACACAAAGAAAAGGGGGTCATCCCAGTAGACCGATTGCTAGCCCATGAGACCGATATTAAAAAGTTCACCAGACAGACAGCCCACTAGACCGACCGCCCGCGCCCATGAGACCGACAAAACAAAGAAATATATAGGGCTCTATAAGAAAATATAAAGTGCGTCCCCCCAAAAAAGTTAACAGTTGGAAAAAGTCTTTGCAAATAAATATTTCAGAATATTTTCAATAAATGTTTATTCTTTTAGATAGCCTAGGTTCTCTCCTAGGCAATAACACCAGAATATCTGCCTAGCAATTACGTTTGAGTGTTCAAAAACCACTTTGGGGAAAGGGGGCCAAATTGGACTTGACAAGAATTGGTATTTGTTCTGGCTTGTATCAAGAAAGTTGAGAACCGTTTAAAATTAACAGTTGAGAAAAGTCTCCCCAATTAAACATTTCTAAATGTTTTCAGGAAATTTTCATACCCGTGGATAGCTTAGGGTCTCTTCTATAAAAATTTGATTCCAAAATATCTCACAATATTTAACGCTTGAGTGAGCAAAAACTACTTTTGTGAAATGTTACAAAATCCATACTGCTGTTGACAAATGTTTGTTTATATTCTGGCAGGTGTCAGCAAAGTTGAGAGTCATGAAAAGGCCTAGAAATTTTATATTCTGATCATTAAAAGACATTTTGTGTAAATACAGACTTTGTTCACTGTATATCTCCTGATATAATCCCATCAAAAATTTTATGGTTGAGTGAGTAAGCAAGATGAAATTACTAGATTGACCAAAATTAACATTTTGAAACACTCAACAAAGTAGTTTATTGCTCAATCAAGCATGAGATGTTGATGGGATGTGTAAGAATATACAGAGAACAAAACCTATAATTTCATAAATTGGCTTTTGTTGATCAGAATATGGAGATTTGTAAGCATTTTCATGACTCGCAGCTTGGCTAATACCAGCCAGAGCCAATATCAATTCTTATCAAGTCTGGACAAATTTGGCTTTTGTTCACTCAAGCGTAAAATATTGTGAGATATTTTGGTGTCGTCTGATACAAGACACCCTAAGCTATCCACAGGTATGAACATTTTCTTTAGATATTGAGAAATATTTATTTGGAGAGACCCTTTTTCAGCTGTCAACTTTTTTTCTGGGACGCACTGTAGAAATGAAGGAATTTCTAAAAGGTCTACAACTGACCGACGGCCCACGAGACCGAAAGCCGAAGAGACCGAACCAAAGAAATACACGATCCTAGAAAATGTCGGTCTCGTGGGCCGTCTGTCTAGTGAACCTTCTGAAAAGTGGCTATAGATGGTCCATGAGTAGGCTGTCAGTCTCGTAGCCTGTATATAGCCAAAGAAAAGTGCATTAGTTGGGATCAATACCATTAAATGAGTCATCTCGATCCAATGGCGTGGCGTGGGTCCAGCCATTGAGGGGACACTGGAATCATTCTGGAAGGGGTGTGTGTGTGTGTGTGGGGGGGGGGGGGGGCAATTTTTTTTCGCCAGCCCTCAAAAAAGTGGCTCAGTGGGGGGGGGGGGGGGGGTTATTACATGTTTTCCTCCATAATTCTCTGAAAAGGAAAAAAAAAAAAAAATTCTCAAAAAAAAAAAGGAAGGAAAAGTTGTCGGGGGGGGGGGGGAGTCTGCCCCCTGCCCCCCCTCAGCTACGTTAGTGGTAGTAGTAGTAGAAGTAGTAGTAGTAGTAGTAGTAGTATTAAGTAGTAGACTTTACTGGATAACTTGTTTAGCACAAGGTGAATCTGCACAAGGTCTATTAGACAAGTAGATGTTTTGACGAAAGCCACCCGTCAAAAAGGTAAGCGAAACTAATATGGCATGTGTCATACCAATGAGAATTGAACGCCACTGTGCATGACTTAAAAAAAATCTGAAATATCTTTGCTTGTTCGCAAATAGCTATGACTTTACCAGTGACTCAGATATCCCCCCCCCCACCCCTGAAGCCAAGGTCCAGATCCAAGGTCCCCCCCTCTCTCCCTCTCCCCCTCTCTCTCCCCATCTCTCTCTTTAATACTGTTTTCTCTTATTTCTAGTATTTTTTCGCTGCACGATTGAGATCGCACGTGCCCCTTGTGCCCCCATAGCTACTTGTTTCGATCCAACATCGTCGATCATCATCCCAGACGAGTCTAATATCGTGTAAGGATGTAGGAACGGATACAATTAGGGTGCTATTTGGGTGAAACCACAGGCCAAGGTAAACTATATCATATAGACTATACCAATCGCTAACGGGAAATACACTTATATTTTCGCCATCTGTTGTCTACTCCAAGGCTAGTGGCGTATCTAGGTAGTATGGAGCCCTAGGCAAACAACGAAATTGCGCCCCCCTCCCCCCGCCCTACCCAATATTACCTCTGTAACTATACAGTCGAGAGAGCATAGCGGCCGTGCGGTAGAATTTTATTGAATTTTTAACCCTCCAAAAACGCAGTTTCTTATGAATAATACCTAGAAAAATTCGCAAGGGAGCACTGCAATATTATTGATTTGAAATTTTGAATATAAATAAACAGTTCTGTATTCAGTTCCTCAACTGGGGTGCAAAATCACGAAAGGAAACTTGCAGAAATATTGTCGAGGAACTTAGCAAGGCAACCGAAAGCTAAGGTTTCTTTCAAACTACCTTTGCAAATGTTATTTTATACACTTTATCCAATTGGGCACGCAATATTTAACAAGAGGATAATGATTATTTAATAGGAAGCAAAAGCAACGAGAATTTTATTTTTCAAATTCTGAGCCCTCTAAATTTTGGGGCGCGATATCGAGATTTTGAAGTAATATATGCGAGGGAGCAAAGCGACAAATCTTCAGAAAATTTTGCATATTAACCCTTAAAAAATCTATTTCTAATTACTGTACTCTGCGGATCGGGGGTGCATAATTATGATCCTTACATGGATCATAACTTTTCTTCCTTTTCTCCCCTTTCGCTTTCTTTCCTTTTCTGTCCCCCGTATGTACGCCACTCTCCGAGCCGCATTGTGAAAGAAAGAAAGATAAAGTGGAGTCATAATACAACACACCATAAATACATTTTTAATGTGCCGACATATTTTCCATGTAATCCAGTTGTATGCATTAGAAAAGAATAGCCTAAAAATGCGCTGATATATTCTCCGGAAATTAAAAAAGTAATTTACAGAAAACAGATTGGGCCCCTTCATATAATTTATCTTACATTCCGAAGTAGAATGCTTTAATCTGTTTAAGAGCCATGTGCATATGAACTGTTTTGAGTGTAGTTATTACCCTAGCTTCATATTGTAGACCTATTTGTAATACAGGAGCGGGTGAGCTCATGAAAATCTATTCCAACTAAAATAAAGATGGTTGGCACTACAATATACTTCCACTATTCCGACGTCCACGAACAGTAGCAGGCCTACAACAACAACTACTACTACTACTGCTACTACTACTACTATTACTACTACACTGCTACTACTACTACTACTACTACTATTACTACTACTACTACTTCTACTATTATCACTACAACTATTACTATACTACTATTATCAGAAGCGGATCTAGAGGGGGGGGGGGGGTTGGGGGGGTTGCAACCCCCGTAAAAAAAATCCGGGGACCATTTTTTTTTTTTTATGTTATCTTTTTTTTAAAACTTGTAATTTTATTTTATTCTATTTATGTATTTATTTTATTATTATTCTGCCAGTCCATCATATTCGACTGAGATTTGCCAGTGAGTATCAGTGACAAGCTGTTCATAATAAAAGTATTAGGCTGACAGTGCTTATTCCAAGGTCCCCAATTCTTTGTATCTGTGT
This sequence comes from Heliocidaris tuberculata, assembly GCA_025618425.1. Classification (NCBI taxonomy): domain Eukaryota; kingdom Metazoa; phylum Echinodermata; class Echinoidea; order Camarodonta; family Echinometridae; genus Heliocidaris; species Heliocidaris tuberculata. The sequence goes on from CM046848.1 coordinate 14,205,080, forward strand.
TGTCAACTGGCCTTACATTGCAGGAAAATGCAACTAAATTTTACAAATTTTCATGGGGGGGTTAATTTGGCAATGACCTCTATACCAAAAATAGTGGTGTTTTAGATGCAAGAAAACGCCATTTTCACACACAGATTTTCAAAAATTCTCCCTACTGTGGGAGGGGGGACACCCCCCTCCCACACCCTTCCCCCCCCCCTCGCTCGCTCCGCTCGCTTGGGCTCGGTCGCTACGCTCCCTCGCATACCGCCCCAACCCCACCTTTATAAAAAGCTAGATCCGCCCCTGATTATTACTACTACTATTACTACTACTACTACTACTACTACTATTACTACTATTGTACTCTTCTATACTTTACTTCTACAGTACATACAACTACTACTATTACCATGTCTAATACTACTGCTACCACTAATGCAAATACAGTTACATCTACTCCAACTACTAATGGTAGTGATTCAATAAGCTATACATGACTTGAATAATCACTATACAAAACAATTTGTAATATAATTACGATTCCCCTAATTTTAAAAATCTGTTATCATCCATTTTCATTATATATCTTTTTAATTACAGAAGGATTTACTGAGCAAAGGCATACTTATTTATAATAGGTAAAAAAATATTTCTTGAGTAATGATAATAATGAACAGTACTATATAAATGCATAATTAACAAAGAAAAAAAAATAGATTCTCTTACCAGCCGTGTGTCCGACCAAAAAGCAGACAGCAAAGGAGAAAACAAGGGCCTTCATATTCCGTCCCTGATAACTCATGGAAATCTGGAATTAGTGGAAGTTTATAGTGAAGTTTGAGCTGAAGGATTAGCTCGCCCCTGTCACCACCCGGATAATGAGAGTAAACTGACCGATTCTGATTTTAAATAATGGATTGGGAATAAACTTTCGGAATGTTCCATTTACTGCGGGGAGAGCCAGCTCAGATTTCTGACAAAATTTAATGATAATCTTATACTCTCATTCTCTTTCAAATTCACCGGCAATGCTGAATAAATTTTACTAATGTAGAATAAATCGTTGGCATCAAGACCTTTTCGTAGAAAATAGCTAACTGGCCTTAAATTGCCATTTTTATCTGCAACATGCTTAATTTGATATATAGTAGCCTCAAATAGTTTTCTCTTAAAAAATGCTTTCCGGCCAAAACGGATCAAAGTATTATTAAAAATCATTTGGTTTCCTAAGTTACTATATAGTGATAATTCTGTTTTCTCCTAAGTCATGCCAAGTATTCAAATATTCTAAGTACAATGGAGGCGCCTGAATTTGAATATTTTTCATATCATAATCACATAAAAATATAAATATTCCTCCAATCGACTCGAATATATAGTCAAAATATTCTCTCCATTTCATTTTACTGTCTTCATAAATTAGTCTCTTAATCAACATTATTCTTCGTGCCTTAATCATATCTCTAAAATTCATCATTTTCAAACCTCCTTGGTTATAATTTGAAAAAAGGATATTTCTTTTAATCTTATCATGTCCTCTCCATATGAAATCAAAACAAAATTTTCAACTTCTTTATTAACCCAAATTGGTACCAATAATACAGAAGAGACATATAGAAGTTTAGATAAGGCAAATACTTTCAACAATTGTATTTTACCAGTAAGGGTCGAATCGCGCCGTTTACACCAGCCTAATAATCTTTTGATTTTACTTAATATTTCTTTATAATTCATCTCCTCCTTTACATTTACGTCTACAGGAAAATATATCCCAAGTATTTTAACAACTTCTACCTGCTTTCCCAGTGAAAACGTATTTCTCATATTTTCACGAGGACCTAACATTAAAACCTTTGTTTTATTTTTGTTCACTTTTAATCCGGATAATCTCAACAAAAAAAAAAAAAAAAAACCTATTTAACACCTTTTCTAGATTTTGTATTGATTCTGATACACGCGCGCAACACACATACACACACACATACACACACACACCCAACACATAAGTAATAAGTATAAATGCAAAATCTTCTTATTGTCCCGTTTTTATTGGTCATCATAAATAACTTACTTTTATTTGAGTGTCATTTAATATGTACCGTTTTGATTTGATATGATTTCTACTAGGTGTAAAAAAAAAAAATATTTGACACTTTTGATCCACTCAAAAATTATAAATTGTATCGAACTGAAGTTTTTACAGTGTAAAGTTGAAGGATGTCAAAATTATTTCGAACAAGTTTTTTGAAATTTCCTTAATAAATATTCTTAGAATAATGCTCTGAATATTTAATTAGATTTTCAGTTTTTGAAAACTTAAGGACACAAAATCTGTGTGTGTCAGTAATTAATTCAGAACATAACAATACCATTGTGCATTGCACCTATCATTTCTGCCATCCTTTTGCTTTCCAGTTCCATTAATGATTCATGACTCTGGGTTAAAAAGTTTCTCTGGAATTTCAGCTGCAATGCACAATAGCCATTGTTGTGCTATGAATTAATTACTGTTACACACATATTTTACAGCTATTCAGAGCATTGTTTTAAGAAAAAATATCTAAAGAAATTTCATAAAACTTACTCCAAATAAATTTGACATCCTTCAACTTTACCATGTGAAAACCTCAGTCTGATACGAGTTGTAACTTTTGAGTTATAAACAATCAAAAAGTGTCAATTTTTTAAAAACCTAGTACATGTTCGTTTTGCTTTATATTCTGTTTTGTTTTTATGATAATCCTATCATATCAGGATTTTATTTTAATAAACGATTTTGTATAATTTGATTCGATTTCATTTGTTTTTATGTCATAGAAGAAGGGGTGTGCATCCTTCCAGGATCTAAGCGCCCCGGCAAGTTGAAACATGATATAATTCCATCAGTCCGTGGGCGGTATATTATTGCCTAAAGCAGTCAGATTTTATTCCTAACTAAATACCTGTAATGTAAGCCACATCCTGATCTACATTTCTACCAAGGTCCCTATATTATCAAGTCATTTCCGACAGACTTTCAAAAGATAGGAGTAACATGACACAACAATGCAGGTTTTGGTGAAACCCATAGAAAACAGGAGGTCATGATGAGTGCAGATTATTGTAGAGGCGGCGGAACGTCGGGCTCGGACAATGGAACTGGGGGGGGGGGGGCACCTGTTTTCCGCCAAACAAAAGGTGGCCCCCACTTCCACTGTCCGAGCCCGGTAGTCCGCTGCCTCTGGATTATTGATAAAAACCATCATTCTACTTAATAAAAGCCATTTATAAATTTTTTTTTGCTCCCAAATGGAGTCATTTTTGCTAAAAATGACTCCATTTCTATAAAGTATGAAAATATATGTATTGAACAATGCACGAGTTTTAAATGTCTGGGTATTTTTATTGATGACAATCTATTATGGTCTAATCATGTAGATTATTTATGTAAAAAAGTATTTGCAGGTCTTGCCATGCTCAGGAGAGTAAAACCATATGTTGATGAAACTTCAATGAAATTATTATATACATGTCTTATTCAATCACAAATTGATTACTGTTGTGAAATTTGGGGGAATAGATCTTTGAGTCATATAGAAAAGATAACGAAATTACAAAAGAAATCTGCCAGATTGATATCAAATTGTAATATATATACTCCATCTAATGAATTATTTGGTCGCCTGAAATGGATGCCTTTTAAGGAACGGGTTAAATATTTTAGATGTATATTTGTTTTTAAATGTCTTAATGATTTGTCTGCTGATGTTTACAAAGGTATTTTTAAAGAAGTCTCAACGAAACATAATATTAACACTCGGCAATGTGCTAATCATGACCTTATAATTGGTAAATGTCATACAGAATATTATAAGCATGCAATATGTAATGACGGTGCAACTCTATGGAATAATTTGCCTATAAATATCAAGCAAACAAGTAATTTAAACAATTTTAAATTTTCCTTGAAGAAGCATTTTCTAAATCTGAGTTAAGATATTGTCACTGTTTGGAATAAACATTATTTTTTTTTTTTTGCTCCCAAGGTTTCCCTTTCTCTATCTCTCATTCTTTATATTATCATTGTTTATCCTTACATCAGTAAGTTTAATAGTTATGATTACTGACACTGATTATTTATTGTGGTTTAGTTTTGGTACAGTTTTATTGAATTCGTTTATAATTATTTATGTTACTGCTTATTTGATATATGTATGCTCATCTGATTGTAATTCAAATCATTTTTAATTGTATATAGTTTTTTGTATTTTCAGGGCCCCATGGAAGATCAACTTTTGTTGAATGGGCTACCCTGATGAAATATCAATAAATAAATAAATAAAATTTCATGTGTGTACAAAGTATTCCACAGTATATACGTAGAAACTGATTAGACAGTGTTAAAAAATGATGAAAGCGTTGCGTTTTTTCTTTCTTTCTTTTCTTCAGTGGAGTACTACATGTTGCTTTTTGTATATGACAGAAACAATAAAAAATAGTTAGCTTACCCAAAATTATATTCAGATAGATTTATAGGCAATTTATGCATCAAACTAAGATGTTTGGGCATAAAGCATTTTAGCTCTTCTGATTTTTAAGTTTTTAGTGAAAATATATTTGTTAAATTTTAATTAACATCGATAATCTAAGAATTTCCAAAATAAATTATAACTAATGTCTAAAGGCGTACGATGGAGGGGGGGGGGGGGGGGGGGGGGCTGCATCATCCCTGATGAGTTTTAAAGTTCCCCAACACCAAGTCGTATTCGGGCAGCGAGGTGCCAAAACGTGTAATTCATCTATACTTTCACCAAAAAAAAAAAAGTGTCAACATTTTTGCTCTCTCAGAAAAATTTTGAATCTGGAAAGTAAATATTCGGGCAAAGGGCGCCAACCCCCGCGCGAAAATGTGCCCTTACGCCTATGCTAATTGCAATTAAAAAAAAAAATCTACATTTGTTTAAAAATAAGTGATGGATGTTAAAATGACTGGACTTTCGAATTATGATTATCATTTATATAGTCTTACACAGTATTAAAAAAATAAATCTTTTGGATAGTAACATGGTAACCATTTCCTAATAAACAAGAGTGTATATAGTGTTACTTCTGAAGGCTGAATTTGAAAATATACAAAATCCGGTGAATAGACTTCGATTGTAAATTTTGTGAAAATAAAATATTTTGTTACATTGTCATGACCTACTTTCGTAACCACAACGGATACTGATATTATTTTGATAAGAATCCTATAGACCTGCTTTTACGTCTCTTGAATGAGAATATTGAGACGTTGACCGTCGGAGTCAAAAGTGAAGTAGAAATAAATATTTATATTTAGCCAAGTACTATAGTGTTTGTAAAAGCTTTGTAGGCTAATTAATGCTAAAGACACCCCCCCCCCCGACAAGTTTCCAACAAACGGACAAAATTGATAACTGCAAATTTAAGATAAGTGAGAGAATTTGGAAAGATATAGGTCTATAATCATCAAATTGATGTCATAATCTCATAATACCCAGGTAGCAAAACCCCATTTGGGTTTTTTTTTTTTTTTAGACAAGGGCTGTTGCAAAAGGTTGTTGGGTATCAACTTGTTTGGGGGACCACCTTGCAAAACTTCCAGGTGGACTACCTCGGAAATACGCTGCTGAAAAAAAATTGCACCCATTTTTTGTCAAAATGGCCGCCATGTATTACTAGCATTGACAATTTTTAATATAACTTTTTTAATGGAACCTTTAAATACCATGTACGACGCATCAAATTGAAGAAAATTGAATTCCCTACAACATGCTACCACATTCGATTGTCTTGGTGATGATTTGCATAACAAATTTGAGCCAAATATGTGAATTTTTATCATTTTTTTCCTCAAAAATATGAATTGCACTAAATTACATTTTTTTTTCCATATTTCAAAAGCCCTTATGATACATGACTTGAAACTTTTTTAAAAACTGCCCAAACATATGGTCAATATCTTTAAATATGAAAATTACAAGTTTGCTGCCTTTGTGGCAAAGAACGTACAGCGCTCTAAATTTAACACTTTGATATTGGCTGAAGAGTGAAAAATTGGTTGCCAAGGGCTGCCTTCTCCATAGCAACGGTGACATTATGAGGTGTAGAATCAAATATTTCACTGTGAATTGCTATCGGCGTGCAGACGAATATTTTAATGCCAGGTGTGATGTCAGATAATGCAGTTTGATCATATTTTACTGATAAATAACTCTTTATTACTGCTATGATCATGTTCAGATAATGATGTAAAAGTGCCTTTCAACGGATATGTGTGTACAGAAACCAATACAGACTACTGGTCCAGTAAATGGGGCCTGGTTTCAACTGAAAGACATGAAATACATTATATCCACTCAAGTTCAGAACTTGCACCCCACACCCCTCCCGTTCCATGTCCATGCCCCCCCCCCCCCCCTCCCCCAGCTATGATATAAAATGTGCCTGGTAATCGATAAGCGTTCAGAAACCATTTTAAGACTAGCCGGGATTAATACAATGGTATCAAGTGACAGTCATGATAATATTTAAGCATCTTAGGATACTAGATAGTGAGGTTTAGAACTTGCAGCCCCCCCCCCCCCCCGTGGCTTACCGATATCCAAGGGGCAGGGGTGCCTTGGGCAGCACTTTAAGATGCGCAAAAGCAAGGGGCTAAGACTTAATGTCCCACTTCCGTACAGTATCTTCATGTTCTTAATTCTTGTTAATGTTCTTTCTATCTTTACTCTCCCATTCATCATGTATCCATATTACACCACATGCACACAATTCTCAGCCTATTCCTCTCTCATTCAATCATTCTATGTCACTAACTGCCTCGCTCATTTGTATCCTTACTATTTTGAATACCAAAAACATTCATGAAGCAAAGAGATTCTTTACCATGTCGCAATGGCGTTAGCCACGGAATTTCCCTTTAGCACTATAGATGATGATGAATTTTTCTTCCAAGTACATACCGACAGGCGAAACATCAGACATAAATAATCAGGAATACGACACTCGGAGGAGTTGATTCTTAACTCTGATGACAATTATGAAAGGCAACATTACACATCTTCCAAATACTTTACTGTGAAACAATTCAAATCCAATTTATTAAACGACATAACTAATAGCATTTTCCTCATTTAAACATTAGGAGTTTGAACAAAAATTTTGATCAACTTGATCTACTTCTTGAACGTTTTAATCCAGAAAATTGCCCAGTAATTGGACTTACTGAAACCTGGTGTAACTCTTCTGAATATTGATGATTATGATTTACTTACCAATAATAGACAAGTAAAAACAGGAGGCGGCGTAGGAATGTATGTACCGAACAGACTCGAGTACTCTTTTCTAAATAATTTGAAATAAGTTACGTTCACACGATGGGAGCTAAACTTTAAGTTTCGCTTGTAGTTTCAAAACTTTAAGTTTACTTGTAGTTATCTTGTAGTTTCAGACCGTATGAACGGACTCGTGGTTTTGAAACTTTAAGTTTAATCGTAGTTCTAAAACCACAAGCGAGCTCGTGGTTAAGGCCGAAACCACGAGCAGCGGGGGGGGGGGGGGGGGGGGGGGGGGGGGGGGGGGGGGGGGGGGTCCTCCGTCATAGTGGTTTATGCACGTTTGGGCTAAAACCACTTGGTCTAATTTCCAGATGGGCTACCTTCATTCGGGCTAAACCCTTTTGGTCCACTCTTCATTTGGTCTAATTTGCACTTGGTCTAATAACCAGAAGGTCTAATTTGCACTTGGGCTAATTATCACTTGGTCTAATTACCATTTGGTCTAATTACCACTTTCGTCTACTTTATTTTGTTGTCACTTGGCCTACTACCAGTTAGTCTAATGTCAGTTTGTCTAATTCCCAGTCAGTCTAAAACTATTTGGTCTACAGGCATTTCGTCTGAAATCCATTTGGTCTAGTATTAATTTGGTCTACATGGCATTTATATGGTCTAATGTGCAGTTGGTCTAACTTTCATTTGGTCCATTTTCCATTTAGTCTAATTGTCAGTTGGTCTAAATGCCAATTTGTCTAAACATCACTTAGTCTAATTATCACTAAAAAAAAAAAAAAAAAGATTTTTTTTTTTTTTTTTTTTTTTTTTTTTTTAGCCAATAACAGGCTAATTGCCTGTTATTGGGCTATTCCCTTTTCGCCTACGCACCTACCAACAACACAATGCGTCATTTTGTTGGCCATCCCTGGACAGGTTGTGGCCAGAGCTTTTTGAAAGGGCCTAGGGGGCCGGGGGGGGGGGGGTTGCTGTCCTGACTCGACACTATCCTGAGCTGAGGTCAAAAACAAAAAACAAAAACTACCGATATCTGTAATATGTCTTGAATACCGGGCTTGTTTATAACTTGTATTTTTTGCTAGACTCTAAATATTTACTTTTTCTGTATAAAAAGCGGGAGTTTTGTGGGTAGCAGGAAACACTTTTTGGGCGCTTGGATAGGTGGGGGGGGGGGCATTGTGCCCCCCTGCCAACGAGCGAGTTAATTTACGTTTTAGATGAACAAATGATAATAATAATAATAATGATAATAATAATTTCTCTCTTTTTGGTCACTTGAAAAATCATAGGGGGCAACGCCCCTGCCCCCCCCCCCCCCTGTAGCGCCGCCCCTGAAAATAACAGTTTGCATAGCTCAAAAGAATCAGAGCTTCTTAATGGCAGAATATTTATTCTTGATATGAGAACAGTGTGACACCTTTGAGCAGGAACTTAGCGAGAGCTGGGGATACAGTGCCCAAAAGTTTAATATCAATATTGCAGCAATTAAGATATCCCCCGCCCGAAGCTTGCTTGCTACGCTCTTTTATTGTAACTCATGGCAGTAACATAAAGTCCTATCTATCTCTTTTATTGAGAGATTGTGCTTGAAATTAAACGCTTTTGTGGCATCTTCGTCATGAAATCACTGTATAATGCAAGCACCATGCATGACCTTCAACAAGAACATAGTATTTTTGGTCGCTCGCTTGCAAGTTAGGAGTAGAGCAGAATTGCATATTATGCAAAGATTAGAAAATATATCCTAAAAATTTGATGTGTTTTAAATACAATGTAGGGGTAAAGCAATCAAAACGCCATTTTCCATTCTTGTCTTCATAGTCTGGGAGCCTGTCCCGAAATAATCACCCCATTTTACCCATAAGATGTGACCCCGTAAAGTTACCTAGACCATCTAAGTCATTGACAAAAAGGTTGTCAGCCTGACCGTAGCCGCCGGGTTAAGCCCCCAGAACCCCCAAAAGGGACCCCAAAGTCGGGTCGATTTCACCCCATCTTACCCATGCACCAAACTTTGTCAGTAGGAATTGGTACGACTGGACATTACAAAACACAAAAAAACTGACAAAAATTTCTGTCGGGATGGGGTGTCGGACGGCCCCTAAAAGTTGGGGTAAATTTTTCCCCTTAAAGTCCAGAGACAAATTTTGTCAGAAGGAAGAGCTATGGATGTACATTTCAAAAATATAAAAACTGACAAAATTTACCATCGCGAAGGGGGTTTCAGACCCCCTGAAATGAAAATCCCAATGTGCCCTTTGACAACGCTTTGCCCCCCAAAATGCTCTGTATGGAAAGAAAAAACATTTTCTTACCTTCTGACTATGATAATTCAAAAGCGTTTCATTCAATTCACTTTAAATTTTCATAAAATAATTTTGAGTATAATAATAGTTTTGAGTTGCAATTTGGTGTTAATTGGTATTTTGGTTAATAATTTATTAGATTGTGAAAAATTTATTGCTTTCTCAAAAGTAGCCAAAAAATATTGTCAGGATTATGTAAACACAGCCATTGACCATCTGACAAGGCATAATAGAAAAGCTTGCTTGGTATCTGTACAATTAACACATGAAAAGTACATTTCAGCCTGGCAGTCACATACCACAGATACCTGAAAAGCTCTTCTATTATGCCTTGTCAAACAGGTGGAGATTAACCACAATGCTCGCTCGGCTTGTAGTTTCAGCTCGTTGTTTCAACCTCGTGTGAACCCTCGCTGGGAGTCATGGTTTCGTTGAGTTAAAGTTTCGCTAACTTAAAGTTTAGAAACCAAAAGTACCGTATGAACGTAGCTATAGATGACCAATACTTTTGAATCACTTTTTATAGAGACAGAAATGAAGAAGAATAGAAATGTAACTAGAGGGGCCGTCAAAGGCGGCAGACCCACGCCTTGGCGGTGCTACAGAGTAGTTGCAATACTATACTATGGGGTCAAAACTGAAATCTACATTGGGTGATTTCACGCTCGGTGTTGGTGTTTGTGGTTAGTGTTTATTTTGCCGCGAAATCATGATCTAACACCGACTATGAAATGAGAAAAAAAATCAGTCGGTGTTAGGTGTTGACCTCTGATTTTCTGACGTAGTTCCGGTTGCCGGTGTTTAATTTTTGTCAGATGTTGTCTGCTGAACCGAGCTCGGCAGCCGGTGTTTAATTTCATGTACAAAATTCCGTTCACTAACACTATACCCTAGGGATTAAGAAACTTTCATTTCACGTTCGGTGTTGGTACTGGTGTTGCTACTTGTATGCTAGATACGGGAAATTTGGGGGATTAGCCGTGAGAAATAAAGTCAGTACGCATCATTCGAAGTGTAATTTTACAGGTGTTATGAGGTAGTATGTTCATATAGGTCTGAAATTAAATCTAGGCCAACATTTAGTCCAACGTTCGATCTAGAGCACACGGAAAGGAACTAGATCTACCTTTGCTTTTTAAAGGGGCGGAATGAGTGAATAAAAAATCCTACCTAGTTTTTTTTCCAGATAGATTTGATAAATATGATGTTCGATATTCCGTAGTAAAAGACCCAGAGAATCCACATTATTAACTAGGATGAGTTCTAAATCAACAATCACAATGCAAAAGTAATGAAACTTCACGGCTAATCTGAGCCGATGCCCCAAATTTGGCCGTGTGCCATGTACGCGCTGGGCCGTCCGATCCGGCGTCTAGCTGCATATTGGCTACCGCAGCATTTTCTGCTGCAAGTGAGAAACTCGAGAGAAATTAAATCTAAACTTACTGTTCCTATCAATACTATCTATTTCTGTGAAGTTTCTTACCGGTCTCTAGATCAAATAAGGATTGCTTTTAGAATCACCGGACTACTCGGGCAATTTTACGATATTCTAGACTAATAAATAAGTAGTTAAAAACATTTTTTTCTTCTTCGTTGAGAATGGTGCTGACGCCATTACCAGTGTTAAGCTATCGATGCGCTTTGTTGGGATATCGGTATCGGCTCCGAAACGGTGATCTTTACATATACTATACTACAGAGTCAAAACTAGAAAGTCTCACAGAATTTGCAGGGATCAACCAATCATCACCAAAATTTAATGGATTCTTTCCTGTCACTATCCAAACAATCCCTGAAAATTTGGTGCAAATCCGTTCACCCGTTCTCTAGTTATCTTGTACACAAACAAACAAACAAACAAACAAAAAAACATACAAACATACGGAACCCTTTACATAACCCTGCCGATTTCATCGGCGTGGGTAACAAACAAACTAGAGGGGCCGTCAAAGGCGGCAGACCCACGCCTTGGCGGTGCTACAGAGTAGTTGCAATACTATACTATGGGGTCAAAACTGAAATCTACATTGGGTGATTTCACGCTCGGTGTTGGTGTTTGTGGTTAGTGTTTATTTTGCCGCGAAATCATGATCTAACACCGACAATGAAATGAGAAAAAAATCAGTCGGTGTTAGGTGTTGACCTCTGATTTTCTGACGTAGTTCCGGTTGCCGGTGTTTAATTTCATGTACAAAATTCCGTTCACTAACACTATACCCTAGGGATTAAGAAATTTTCATTTCACGTTCGGTGTTGGTGCTGGTGTTGCTACTTGTATGCTAGATACGGGAAATTTGGGGGATTAGCCGTGAGAAATAAAGTCAGTAGGCATCATTCGAAGTGTAATTTTACAGGTGTTATGAGGTAGTATGTTCATATAGGTCTGAAATTAAATCTAGGCCAACATTTAGTCCAACGTTCGATCTAGAGCACACGGAAAGGAACTAGATCTACCTTTGCTTTTTAAAGGGGCGGAATGAGTGAATAAAAAATCCTACCTAGTTTTTTTTCCAGATAGATTTGATAAATATGATGTTCGATATTCCGTAGTAAAAGACCCAGAGAATCCACATTATTAACTAGGATGAGTTCTAAATCAACAATCACAATGCAAAAGTAATGAAACTTCACGGCTAATCTGAGCCGATGCTCGAAATTTGGCCGTTTGCTATACGCGCTGGGCCGTCCGATCCGGCGTCTAGCTGCATATTGGCTACCGCAGCATTTTCTGCTGCAAGTGAGAAACTCGAGAGAAATTAAATCTAAACTTACTGTTCCTATCAATACTATCCATTTCTGTGAAGTTTCTTACCGGTCTCTTTCCAGATAGATTTGATAAATATGATGTTCGATATTCCGTAGTAAAAGACCCAGAGAATCCACATTATTAACTAGGATGAGTTCTAAATCAACAATCACAATGCAAAAGTAATGAAACTTCACGGCTAATCTGAGCCGATGTTTGAAATTTGGCCGTTAGCCATGTACGGGCTGGGCCGTCCGATCCGGCGTCTAGCTGCATATTGGCTACCGCAGCATTTTCTGCTGCAAGTGAGAAACTCGAGAGAAATTAAATCTAAACTTACTGTTCCTATCAATACTATCCATTTCTGTGAAGTTTCTTACCGGTCTCTAGATCAAATAAGGATTGCTTTTAGAATCACCGGACTACTCGGGCAATTTTACGATATTCTAGACTAATAAATCAGTAGTTAAAAACATTTTTTTCTTCTTCGTTGAGAATGGTGCTGACGCCATTACCAGTGTTAAGCTATCGATGCGCTTTGTTGGGATATCGGTATCGGCTTCTTAAATCTGATACGTGCGAAACGGTGATCTTTACATATTACTATACTACAGAGTCAAAACTAGAAAGTCTCACAGAATTTGCTGGGATCAACCAATCATCACCAAAATTTAATGGATTCTTTCCTGTCACTATCCAAACAATCCCTGAAAATTTGGTGCAAATCCGTTCACCCGTTCTCTAGTTATCTTGTACACAAACAAACAAACAAACAAACAAACATACAAACATACGGAACCCTTTACATAACCCTGCCGATTTCATCGGCGTGGGTAACAAACAAACTAGAGGGGCCGTCAAAGGCGGCAGACCCACGCCTTGGCGGTGCTACAGAGTAGTTGCAATACTATACTATGGGGTCAAAACTGAAATCTACATTGGGTGATTTCACGCTCGGTGTTGGTGTTTGTGGTTAGTGTTTATTTTGCCGCGAAATCATGATCTAACACCGACAATGAAATGAGAAAAAAATCAGTCGGTGTTAGGTGTTGACCTCTGATTTTCTGACGTAGTTCCGGTTGCCGGTGTTTAATTTCATGTACAAAATTCCGTTCACTAACACTATACCCTAGGGATTAAGAAATTTTCATTTCACGTTCGGTGTTGGTGCTGGTGTTGCTACTTGTATGCTAGATACGGGAAATTTGGGGGATTAGCCGTGAGAAATAAAGTCAGTAGGCATCATTCGAAGTGTAATTTTACAGGTGTTATGAGGTAGTATGTTCATATAGGTCTGAAATTAAATCTAGGCCAACATTTAGTCCAACGTTCGATCTAGAGCACACGGAAAGGAACTAGATCTACCTTTGGTTTTGTAGTAGTTGGTGACCCCTCCCCCCCACCAACTTCCACCACAAGAGGGCGACCTACCACTTTGCAGAGTGAGGAACCTTAATCTAGACGATAGACGCTATGTGAAGAACTGACTGGAAGACACTGATACCCTTTTGCTGTAGTTTCCAGGTTAGTTTACCGTAGCAATCCTTTCGTAGATTTAAGTTGTAGTTAACCCAAGCAGGTAAGTGTTAAATCAAGCACTACCGGCTTCATTGGCGCTGCGAGCAAACCTGTTCCTAGCATTTGCGGTGATTTTTCGTTTTGATTTTGTGTACCGCGGGCACAGTTGCCTCATTTGCGCATTGGTTTATATAGTGCAACCCGTGCGTTGGGGAGCTGCCTGCGGTGCTTGAGAGAACCAATCACAGCTAATTAGTAGGCCTAATTTTTCAATTCTTTTCTAAGCAGGGCTAATTTAAAGGTAGAAGATAGTTTTGGGAAGCTCTCAAAAACTTTTCGTGAGATTTCTTTGATTTTACTTAATAAACAGCACGGTACTAACATAACTAAGATGCTGTGAAGTTTTTTCCTCCTCAAGTGAAATATTTATCGAATGAGAGGTGAAAAGTAATAAAAATCCCTGGCCCAAAAAAGAGGGGATGTAAATTCAAACAACGGCCACACACATTACGCACATAAGGATTGCTGTGTGTTATAGAATACGCTGCACACAGTGCGAAGCGCTGGGTTTATTGTGCGGGGAACCTTCGGGTGGATATGGTCTTAGCGTGAGGCAGTGAAAAGCCGTTACCAAGCGTTTCTTACAGATATTTACACTAAAATTTGTTCGAAATCGTGAATGGAATGTTAAATAATCTCGTACATGTGTCTTATGATAAAAGGAGAATAGTATGTGACTATGTTAGATAAGTTTCTTGCCAGCCTTGTTTTTGCTACCGAGACTGTCTGTGAGCTTTAACCCGGGGGGGGGGGGGGGGCACTCACGTATATTGGTGGTACGGGGACGTGCCGCTTTGATGACCCCCTTTTTCAGACCCCGATTTCCGTTCTCTAGATACTCAGTTCCGCTCAGGAGCCGCTCAGCCCCGCTCTGAAGACCCCCATTATGAAACATATCCGTTCGCATGCGGCCGGGAGCGTGGCGGAGGCAGTGGTCGCTCGACCTGGTCTCGCGCCCTAGGCCCTTTCGTCGCGCGAGCCTTGAAAACTGCTCCAGCTAGCTAGCTACTAGCGCTACACGGCGCGGGCGCGGCCCCCGGCGCGGCCCGTCCCGAGATCCTGCGATAGCGAAGGTGTACCGCCGATAAAGTGAGGTTAGTTTTGTAGTTCCCTAGACCCTGTTTTTCACTCTGCCCAATAGATCATAGTTCCCAAGACCCCGTATTTTACACCTTGAAGTCAGTTCCTTAGACCCCCTTTTCGGGGATTCGTGAGGCACACCCCCGTCAAAATATAATTCGAGTGCCCCCCCCCCCCCGGGGCTTTAACACCCTGTATAATTTTCCAATCCTGTTTTGTGTGTTTGCGGTGTGTTTCCTGCGTCGGGCTCGTTTTGTTGCCCGATTTTGGAAAATTTTCCCTTTCTTTCTGTCTTATTCCGTCTCTCTCTTTTCTCGAGGTATAGTTCGGCGCTCTTGCCTGAATTTTTCCACGAGGGAGAGAGACGCACGTGTGTGCACGATTTAGTGATTGTAGCGTGTGTTTGAGCTTTGTTTGTGTTGTGCGGTGCTAGGTTTCGGTCTATTTTTCGTTGATTCTTCATTTTGCGGGTGATTTTGATCATTCAGGGGAAATTATTCACCTGTTTGATTATTTTTCGCCGGCGAACTACTTTTTTCTTGGCGTGCGGGTTCCTTGAAGAGCCTGTGGTGCGGCTCGAGCAGCGCTTTCTCGAATCTTTCTACAAGGGGGGATTGGCGGAGGGATATTTTTTTTTGTGTGTTCTCCGCCGGTATCCGACGCCATCTTTTTTCATTAGGTGAATGACCGAGCGTTCATGAACCACCATATTCAAAGACAGAGTTCAAGTGCTTCGTTCTATTAAACTTTTTGCGTACCAATCAGAGTAGTTGAGCCCGGTAGATCGGGGTGAGTTTCATTTTATCCTTCATTTTTCCTATATTTGGAGTGTGTGTGGTGCTCATTTCTTGTTTTTGTTAAGTTTTTTGCCTGACTTTTGGGGCGGGCATTGTTCCGTCTTCGAGGCTGCTGTCCTATAGCCTAGGGTTAGTAGTTATACTGTAGTGTGCATAGCTAGCCTGTTGTTTTGTGAGCGTGTGTACGGTTTTCATGTGTGTTGCGTGCTGACCCACCCACTCGTTGTAGTGGGGAGTCCTTAAAAAAAAAAAAAAAAAAAAATAATAAAAATAAATTTGTTCGGGTGTGAAGGGTGATTATCACGGTTGATCGTTGTTGAGTGGCGGCTAGTTAAGCAGTAGTGAAGGGTGATTATTTGTGTTGCTGCTAATTAAGTAAGTTATTAGGCAGCCTCGAATGCGATATTATTTTGTTTATCATTTTCCTGCCGGATATTCTTCCGTCGGGAATTAGTGAGTTAAAGTAGTTCTATTGTTAATTCTAGCCAGGTTTTAACCGGGCTAGGTTTGTCGTCATGGCTGATGGGGGGGATAAACTCCCCATTAATACATGCTTTTTCAGGAGCTAGATGACGTGCCAGGGCTAGCACCGGCTCAGGCATGGGTCATTCTTGGACTTAGGTCCGAATTTGGGGATATTACCCCAGAGCTTTTCGAGGGCACTCCAGCCCTGGAGGGGGCTAGGGGGCTTCTTGAGAAGTTCGATTTTGCCCCTCGGGATACGGAAAGTTCCCGGGTGTCAGAGGGCGCTCATGGTGGGGGCAAGCACAGCTCTTTCCCCACCCCATCGGGGCATCAAGCTCCGATTTCGAGCACCCCCCGTGGGGCTCCACCTCAGGTAGGTGAGGAGTGGGGGCAGGGGGACACGTACCCCTATGACGTTTATCCGCCCCCACCAGCTAATCAAGGGAATACACCATATAATTCCCGGGAGGACACCCCTGTCAGATCGTATGCCCCTGGGAAAAGAAATCCATCCATTCTCATAGGGGAACCCCGTCAAGTAGTAATTCCATGGGGTATCAGCCAGTGGGAAGGGCGGGTGAGGCCCCCAGGGGGGTGTATGGATCTGGAGGGAATTCTCGGATGGGGGGTGTTCCAGCCAACTGGTCGGAACGCCATAGCCCCCTACCCGGGAGTTTCCCCCAGATGGGGGTTCAGTAGGTTCCATCAGGGGGGACACCACTGCTCGGCGGTATCCTCCAGCCCCGCCCCGCTCAGATTTAAGCTCAAGGGATATCCGATATGGGTGGCAGTCCCAGTCTAGTCAAGGGGATAGCATGTTGGGGTGGGGTAGTCCTTTCCCGGGGTACCAGGGGGGTCACTCGGGGCTCACTCCCCTCCCAGAAGAACGAAGTCGTCAAACTCCTGTTTCAGGGGCGAGGCAAGGGGGAAGCCAGGGTGGGGCGACCTACCCATCACTCCCCAAGACTATTACATTTGATGGGAAGGGAAGCTGGGGGACTTTTATCCATAAGTTCACCACCTTCGCTGACCAGCAGAGGTGGACATGGGAGGAGAGAGTAAGGCAATTGCATTGGGGTCTCCAGGGGAAGGCTGGGGATTATCTGTGTATGGTCCTTAGGCAGGAACCGGGATTGGAGTACCTCGATATTGTAGATAGGCTGGAGCAACGCTTTGATGGGGGCGGGTTGCCAGAATCTGCCCAGCTTGAGTTTACTTCAGCCAAGCAGGGGCCTACAGAATCTCTGCCGGAGTGGGCTGATCGTGTACTCGGGTTAGCTCTTCGAGCATTCCCTACACTTGATCGGGCTTACCCACAGCAACAGGCGATTCTCCATCTGTGCCAAGGCTGCTCTAACAAGGAGGCTGGGTGTCACGCACTCACCCAGCATCCTCGGGAGGTTAGAGAGGCCGTAAAAATGATCGAATGGCACCAACATGTACATCGGGCTGTGTATGGTCGCATGCGTCCAATTAAGTCCGTTGGTTTGCCGAGTGAGGGGGAGTGTGAGGTTCGTCAGGTCGATCTGCCTCCACCCCCTAAGCGGTCTTCTGAGAGGGGGGCTTTGCTGATTTGGAGCGCCGGGTAACCACTTCAGAACGCCGCTCCGCCAGTACCGAGCGCCGACTCGCGGAGTTCGGGCGCCAACTCGGGGAGCGTTTAGACCGTGTAGAACGGAACCTTAGGAAGGTTCTGGATTCTCTGCAAGCTAAGCCGATAGCTCCCCGGGAACGAGTTAGGTCTCCGGGGGGTGATCGGTGCTATGCTTGTGGAGAGCCTGGGCATTTTAAGAAGCAATGTCCCACTATGAACGAGAATAAGGGGAAGGTGCAAGTTTCTTTCATTGATGATTTTGAGGAGGGAAACTCCAGCGGGTCGGAGGAGGGGGCCAGCCCCCGGCCCACGATACTAGAGGCCAACATCTAGATGGGGATGAGATTTTTTCCTGGGGTAGCTCGGAGGAGTCTGACTCATCTGAGTTGGGTGGGGAACCTGGGGCAATCACTCTAGGGGACCCAGTGGTAAAAGATCTAGCCCATTATGTTGAGGAGATAACTGCCCCTGAATTTCCGGCTGGTTTCTCGGATATCCGACCTCCGGGTTGGGTAGGGGATGGTCCGGATCTTTCTCCAGACCCTCCCCAGGAGCCAGGGGAAGATGAGGAAGTAGTTGTGTGTAGGTTGGAGTCTGGCTCCACCCTCGATTGCAATGTTATGGTGGGGGGCCACCCCGTGAGTGCTGTGGTAGATACAGCTGCCGAGGTATCTCTAATCTCGGATCAGTTATTTCACCAATTGACTCCACGACCAGCTCGGTTGCGGGACGTCGTCCTGCACGCCGCTGGTAGAGATATGAAGATGAAGGGGACTGTGGTCGGCCCGCTGTCTATCGGGATAGGAAGCCAGACGTTTTCCGAGGAGATATATGTGGCTCCTATAGCCGATAAAATGCTCCTTGGACTAGATTTTCTCAGTAAGCATAAAGCTGCAATCCATCTCCAGGAGCCTCATATGCTGCTTGGAGGGGAGAAGATTCCACTTTGGTACGAGAATGACCCCGGGCGGCGGATTGCCCAAGTTCATGTGTGTAAGCGGGTCATAGTCCCGCCCAACGCTATCAAGAGGATCACTGGGATCCTTGACCAACGCTTAGGGGAGTTTGTTTTTGAGCCGCAGGCCGGTCTTCCTGTTATGTTGCCGAGTTCGGTTCATGGTGCTGGTGATGGGTTAGAGATATATGCCATCAACCCCACAGATAGCATCGGGAGGTAACTTGTTCTGATGTTTTAGGGGAAGCAGCAGAGTTGAATGACAGGGAGATACCAGGAGGTACCTTAGGTGACGCATCGGTCCTTCAAATCAAAACAGGGGAGAGGGAAGAGTTGCCTCCACACCTGAAAGAACTGTATGAACAGTCGGCAACTCATCTGACAGATGAGGAGCGGGCTAAACTTTGGGATCTGCTAATCCGTTTCTCGGGGGGTGTTCGCACAGGATGAATTTGATTTGGGGAACTTCGATGGGGTGGAACATTCCATCGACACCGGAGATGCGGCTCCGATTAAGCAAAAGATGCGGCGTACCCCCTTAAACTTTGCGGGCGAGGAGAAAGCGCATTTGGACAAAATGACAAAGGCCGGAATTATCCAACCCTCCCAGTCTGAATGGGCCTCAGCGCCTGTTCTTGTCCGGAAGCGTGATGGAGGTGTCCGGTGGTGTATAGACTACCGGGCACTGAATGCCGTAACCCGCAAAGATGTGTACCCACTTCCGAATATCGAAGAATGTTTGGATACACTGGTGGGTAATGCTTGGTTTTCTAAGCTGGATGCTAATTCGGCTTACTACCAAGTAAAGGTTAAGGCGGGCGATAGAAAGAAGACTGCCTTCACCACGAAGTACGGGCTCTACGAGTTTGTACGTATGGGGTTCGGTCTATGTAACGCGCCTGCGACGTTTTCGCGGGCGATGGACCTGATCCTAAGGGGAATCAATTGGGAGATTGTCCTTGCCTTCCTGGATGATGTGGTCGTCCTAGGGAAGACAGTTGAGGATCATCTGACCAATTTGGAGGAAGTTCTGGGTAGGTTCGCTCAGTTTGGGCTCAAGCTGAAGCCTAAGAAGTGCGTACTATTCCAGAAGAAGGTAGAGTTCTTGGGGCGGGAGTGCCAACCAGGTTGAACTCCGGGAGGAGCATATCCAGGCGGTACGTAAATGGCCCACCCCGAGGACAACACGCCAAGTCGAACAATTCCTAGGTCTGGCTAATTATCACCGGGCCTTCATCAAGGGTTATGCTGGAATTGCCGTTCCCCTTTATAGGATTACAGGCAAGCAGCCGTTCCACTGGGGAGTTGAGCAACAACAGGCCTTTGATGGGATAAAGGAAAGCTTAACGGAGGCACCTGTACTTACCATGCCCAACGGCCAGGATTTATTTATCCTGGACACAGATGCCTCCAATGAGGCCATAGGGGCAGAGCTCCTTCAGGTCCGAGGTGGGGAGGAACGAGTGGTGGCCTATGGTAGCTGTGCGCTTACCCCAGAACAGCAGAGGTATTGCGTCACAAGGCGGGAGTTGTTAGCCGTGGTGAAATTCACTCGGCAATACCGCCATTACCTATTAGGGAAACCGTTCGTGGTCAGAACAGACCACAGTAGCCTTACTTGGCTTCTCCACTTTAAGTACCCCCAGGGGCAGTTGGCCCGCTGGATGGAAGAGCTCAGCCAGTATGACATGCGCCTGGAACACCGTCCGGGCAAGAAGCATGCTAACCCCGATGCTCTGTCAAGGGTTCCATTACCTGAGCCCTTCTGCGAAGAGTACCGGCTGGGATTTAGGGTAGAACAGCTACCTGTTGCCTAGGGGTGACCCACGCCCAGACCTGCTATTCTCCTGAGGGGGCTGATGTTGTAGTGGGGGAACCCACTATAAGGTCAGTCCGGGCGAGGCCAGTGGGCGTTGCTGAAGATGGGCAGTTACCCGCCGATCGAGTGCGGGCTGAGCAGGGGAAAGATCACGCCCTTACGGCTCTGGCCAAGTGGTTGGAAGAACAGCAGGAGCCAGATGAGGCTACCATACTGCTGTGGGGGCCGGAGGAAAAGTTCCTCTGGATTAACCGGGCTCTTTTTGTACGGGTTGAAGGAACTATCTGTATGAAAAGAGAGGCTGACAAAGGCCACCCAGGCCGCCCATGAGGCTGCCAGGGCTACCTTACGGAGTTCCCAGCAGAGGATGAAGCGCGACTATGACGTGCATTCTTTCCGGAGGCAATATAAAGAGGGCGATTTGGTCTATGTCCTCGACACTGCAAAGGTCAAGGGCAAATGTAAGAAGCTGAGTCGACCCTGGAAGGGCCCGGGAAAGGTAGTCAAAAGGTTGACCCCGGATCTATACAGGGTGGAGCTCAGGAAGTCGATCTTCACTGTGCATCAAGATCGCCTGAAGCCATGCCGGGACCGAGGAGTACCGGAATGGTGTCAAGAGTCCGGAAGAATCGACCCGGAGACGTTGTACTGCCTCTGCAGGAAGCCGTATGATGAAACCCAGTTCATGATCGGCTGTGACGGTTGCGACGACTGATTCCATGGGGACTGTGTGGGGGTAACTCCCAGTGAAAGTACCCATATAGACAAGTACTACTGTCCCCTCTGTGTGCGCAAGGAGAAGAGGTAAGGTTGGATTTTTTATCAGTTTAGTTTCCTTTTGTTTGTTTCCGGTACTAATTGTGTTTTCTGTTCACTTTCACTCGGGCCTGGCCCACCTATCGCCCTTCTCTGGACGGGCTTCCATGGGGCCCGTAGCCCAACCGTGGCGGCCAGAGGGGCTACACCCAGGAGTGGGGGAGAGGGCCTAGGCAGCGGATCGGGCCGCTAGGCGCCCTGAACCAGCCCGGGGTCAGTCCTCCAGTACTCCCCTGGATGCTTCCTCGGAGGCAGAGGAGGCCATGGATACGGGGGATCTTTCCTCTGTGCCAGACCCCTCTTCTTCGTGCACCCAGGGAGCACCTCCTGGAGACTCGGGGGCACCAGGTTCCCGAGTGGAAAGGCCACTCCCTCAGGAGGGGGCAATCCCCCGGCGGAAGTCGCTTCCCAGGCCGGGAGTTCCCCCTGCAGCGCGCCGGCCTCATCGGGTTGGAGCGAGCCTTCCTCAGGCTGGGCGTCCGCCTAGCCCGACTAAGCGTCCATTGGACGGGTCCTTTTCAGGGCCTGCCCATAAACGGAAGGCGAGGGGGAGGTGTCCTCTTTGCGGAACTAGGCCAGCGCAGAAGTTGAAGCACCATGTGTACCGACACATGCCCTATGTGCTTCGTCTGTGCCAGGGCAGGGAGACCCCGGGGAATCCACCCATCCTCCAAATCATGGGTTGCCTCCACTATCTGGCCAGAGCGATCACCGGGTCTCACGACATTGAGGGCCTGATGCGGCTGGTGGATAGGCGAGCCCCAGAGGACTGGGATTGGGATATCCCCGAAGCTATGCAGGAGGAGATGTTCCGAATCCTTGAGCGTTCGGGATCCCCGATCCCCATACAACTCGGGATTCGGCCCACAACTTCATTTGTGGCGCTGCTCCACTGGAGGGTCCTGGCCTGGCTGGTGTCCCAGTTGGGTGCGAGGCAGCGGGACGAGCTGAACGAGCTTGGAGGGTTAGCTCCTTCCGGGCCCGCTTCGGCTGCTCCGGTGGAGGGTGCATCGTCTCGGGTGGGGGGCCCAAGGCCCTCCACACCAGCTGCCACACAAAGCGTGGCACCACCATCCACCGGTGATGGCGGGGACCTCGTTTCCGCCAGGACCACGCCCTTGGCAAGGGCGGCTCCGTCTTCTGCGCCGCGTCCTGCGGCCAGGACTTCGGCTCCGCCGCCTGTGGCGAGGACTCATGCTCCGCCGCCTGTGGTGAGGGCTCCCGCGCCGCCTCGGGTGGCGAGGATTTCCGCACTGCCTCGTGCGGCGAAGACTTCGGCTGCACCATCCAGGAGTCAGGGCGCCTCATATGCCCAGGCTGCGGCCAAGCCCCCTGTCCCCTCGGCCATCGATAGCCACTTCCACTTGGACCGGCTGGAGGCCAAGTTAGGACAGGTGGGGTATCGGTGCACCGAAGCCCGTACTGGGCGGGAACCGCGAGTTCCTGTCCGACTCCTTGGGGGAGTGACTAATTACTGTGACCCCCGAGGACACCGGGACATCAGGTTTCCGGAGGATCCCAGATGGAAGGTGGCGGTGGGAGTGCATCCTAAGTACGCTCCTACCTTCGACGACCCCGCCCTGGATGTCCTAGGCAGACTTGCCTGTGACGCCAGGACGAGTGCCCTTGGGGAGGTGGGATTAGATCATTTCGTTTCCCCAACGACCTGGTCGTCGCAGCTGACTCTGTACAAGGCTATCCTTGATCAGGTCGGCGCCACCGGCAAGGTTCTGGTGCTACATATCCGCAGGAAGAAGGGGGCTACCACCTCTGATGAACCTTCCCGCGTGTGCAGAGAGGCGACTATCAGGAGGTTGAACAGGCATCAATGGATACACATCCATTCCTGTACCCTTGGCCCTCTTGAAGTCGAGGCGTGGGGGAAAGCATTCCCAAATGCCTATTTTGGTTTCAATTCCCTGGTAAGGACTTTTACTGGGGCACAGAAGGCATCCTTGCAAAGGGTTCCCCCGAACCGGTTGCTCCTCGAAACCGACTCTCCCCATCTCCCGGTCGGTGGGGGTATAACTTATATGACACCCGCTTATATCGGGGAGGTGGGGGAGCTGGTCGCCGCGGCGCGACAGGTTCGATTCCTGGCGCTCATGGAGCAAGCTAGGGCAAATGCCCAAGCGCTCTATGGGTTTTAAGCCGGGAACCAGGAGATAGGCGGGGAAGATAGTTCTCTGCCACCCTGAAGGGACTCTTGTGTTCCTTCGTTTTTGTCCGTGGGTGGGAACGCTTGAGGTTCCAACCCTTCAGTTGCCATAGGAGCACCATATAGGTTCACCTATTGGTTAGGCTTCCTGGGGGGTTATGGGTTATTTGCCAGTTGGCATGGGTTTTTGTATATAATTCCAAGGGGATTTTTTCAAATGGCCTGCTCCGAGTAATGGCGGCGCTGACGCCTTTTTTGCCTGCGCCGGAGTGACCTAGGAGGGTGATTGGTTTTCCAGTTATCCACCGAAGGACTCGTGAAACATACCTCACGAGTGGGTAAGATGGCGCCTTAGTCCGGGTAAGGATAAGTGGACAGTTCTCCGCTATGGGAGCAAGGAGAGTTATGGGTGGGACCCCCATTGGACATTTTTATTTATTTGTAAATCATAGTGTTATCTTACCTTGAAACCAAAGTGTTCCTTACCTTGAAACCAAAGTGTTTGCCAAATCAGTGTGTTTTTGATAGTTCTATTTTTCTATCTGTTTATAAGAGTTTATATTTTTTATATGTCTTGTATATCACCTGTATATACTAGTTAAGAGGCTGCTTTTTGGGTATTGCAGCTGATGTTTTTGTATAGTTGTTAGGGTGATTTGGAACCCTGAAGTGTTTTTTTTGGAAGTTAGTTTTTTATACGCTTGTTGTGCTTTCCTAGTTGCATTTTTTCCCTAGTTGATTCTGGGGTGTTAAGGCAATACTTTAAAAACATTCCCAGTAATTCGAAAGAAAGAAAAAAACACACACAAAAAAAAAACGAAAATTGGGTGCTACCATATTTGTTTGGGGTACAATTTTAGGGCTCTATCACTGGGGGAGCGAAAATTTTTTCCTCCCGTTTCTGCTGGGTGTTGGCCAGGCCCTTTTCCGGTGGGGCCCGGTTTTTCAAAACAGGGGGGAGTGTAGTAGTTGGTGACCCCTCCCCCCCACCAACTTCCACCACAAGAGGGCGACCTACCACTTTGCAGAGTGAGGAACCTTAATCTAGACGATAGACGCTATGTGAAGAACTGACTGGAAAACACTGATACCCTTTTGCTGTAGTTTCCAGGTTAGTTTACCGTAGCAATCCTTTCGTAGATTTAAGTTGTAGTTAACCCAAGCAGGTAAGTGTTAAATCAAGCACTACCGGCTTCAGTTTTTAAAGGGGCGGAATGAGTGAATAAAAAATCCTACCTAGTTTTTTTTCCAGATAGATTTGATAAATATGATGTTCGATATTCCGTAGTAAAAGACCCAGAGAATCCATATTATTAACTAGGATGAGTTCTAAATCAACAATCACAATGCAAAAGTAATGAAACTTCGGGGCTAATCTGAGCCGATGCCCGAAATTTGGCCGTTAGCCATGTACGCGCTGGGCCGTCCGATCCGGCGTCTAGCTGCATATTGGCTACCGCAGCATTTTCTGCTGCAAGTGAGAAACTCGAGAGAAATTAAATCTAAACTTACTGTTCCTATCAATACTATCCATTTCGGTGAAGTTTCTTACCGGTCTCTAGATCAAATAAGGATTGCTTTTAGAATCACCGGACTACTCGGGCAATTTTACGATATTCTAGACTAATAAATCAGTAGTTAAAAACATTTTTTTCTTCTTCGTTGAGAATTGTGCTGACGCCATTACCAGTGTTAAGCTATCGATGCGCTTTGTTGGGATATCGGTATCGGCTCCGAAACGGTGATCTTTACATATACTATACTACAGAGTCAAAACTAGAAAGTCTCACAGAATTTGCTGGGATCCACCAATCATCACCAAAATTTAATGGATTCTTTCCTGTCACTATCCAAACAATCCCTGAAAATTTGGTGCAAATCCGTTCACCCGTTCTCTAGTTATCTTGTACACAAACAAACAAACAAACAAACAAAAAAACAAACATACGGAACCCTTTACATAACCCTGCCGATTTCATCGGCGTGGGTAACAAACCACAAACAAACAAACATACGGAACCCTTTACATAACCCTGCCGATTTCATCGGCGTGGGTAATAATAGGTGTCATAAACCGCCCTCCCCAATCTCCGCATGACGATTTTTTGATAGATATCCAAAATATATTACAAAGTCCAGTCATTCAAAATAAACACTGTTTTATAATGGGTGACTTCAATATCAACTTGTTGCATTCCAATGCACAAGGTTTTTCTCATGATTTTCTAGAATTAATTCTATCTGCTTCTTTTTTACCCACTATCACCAAACCAACTAGAGTTACAGAACAATCAGCCACCTTGATTGATAATATCTTTACTAACCTGTAACTGCCCATAGAATCAGGGATTATTATTTCGGACATATCTGACTATTATCCTATCTTTTGTAAATAAGCTCTCAAACACACCTGTTGACAAACGTACCCGCAAAGTTAAATGTCGCAGATTAAATGCCAGAAACTTAGAACGCCTTAATGAAAATTTAAGTACCCTTGACTTGCAACAAATATATATTTCTGAAGATGTGAATGAAGCTTACGATAAATTTTTAAACATTCTCAAGGGTCAATTTGATATTTGTATACCATTAAGAAAACACGTTAATAACTATAAAAAGAACCCAAGATCTCGTAACCAAATCTATCTTAAGATCAATAAACCGGAAAAACAATCTATATTATAAATACAAAACCAGTCCAACTAATAAGACTGGTGAAAATACACTCGATATAAAAATGTTTTTACTAATGTATACTACGACAGGCGAAGAAACATTATTATACATATATTATAATTTTCACTTAACAAAAATAATAGAAATACATGGCAAATAATAAATAGAACCTTAAACAGAAACGATGAGACACAAAAAATAAATAAAATTAAATCGCACACTAACACTATAGTCGAAGACCCTCAAGCTATGGCCGAAACCTTCAACTCATACTTCTCCTGAATTGGACAAAACCTAGCAGAAAACATCCCAACAACCGAAAGAAAATTCCACAACTTTTTGAATAAGCAAAACCATTGTTCTTTGTCCCAACAAACCGCGAGGAAATTATTGGGATAGTAAATAAATTTGAAGGGCAGAAAAGTTCAGGGCATGACGACACTGATAATTACCTTCTCAAGTCAATTATCTTATCGATTGCAAATCCTTTGGTTCATATTTTTAACTTATCATTAATACGGGTATAGTATACCGAATAGCGTTAAAATAGCTAAAGTCATCCCAATATTAAAAAAAGGTGATGCTTTACAAACCATTAATTACAGGTCAATATCATTATTACCATCCCTCTCCAAAGTTCTAGAAAAAAAATTGTCTTTATCAGAGTTACAGCCTTTCTCAACAAACATAACATTATTTGTGATTCGCAGTTTGGCTTTCGAGCAAACCATAATACAACACAGGCAATATTAACATGCATAGATACTATAGCCCATGCCACTGATCAGCGCTTGCATACCATCGCAATATTCTTGGACTTTTCCAAGGCTTTCGATACTATAAACCATAATACTGTAATCTCCTACATAACTTATCGCATTACGGTGTTCGAGGGGAAGCCTTGGAATGGTTCAGGAATTATTTATCAAATAGAAAACAATTTGTATAAATAAATAATCATAAGTCATCGTTACGACCCATCAGTTGCGGTGTTCCACAGGGAAGTCTACTTGGTCCCTTATTATTTATCATATACATAAATGATTTTATAAATCCTCAGATGTGCTATCATTTATTCTATTTGCAGACGATTCAAACTTATTTTATTCTCATTCTTACCCTAATACCCTTCTTTCAACAATAAACAAAGAACTTGAATGCACAGTAGAATGGATAAAAGCAAACAAGTTATCACTTAACATACTAAAGACAAATTTTATGCTGTTTAGTAACACCTTGCAAAACTTACCTGGAAATATTTTTTTGGACGACACGCCGCTGGATAGGGTATCATCAACAAAATTTCTAGGGCTTACGATTGACGATAAACTAAACTGGAACATGCACATACAAAATATATCCAAAATTATTTCCCGGAATATTGGAATAATGAATAAACTCAAATATTTCTTTCCAAGGACTACACTTTTCATACTATATTTTTCACTGATATTACCTATCTTAATTATGCAATAATGGCTTGGGGTAACACTAATAAATATCTTACTGATAAAATTACCATCTTACAAAAGAAAATCATAAGAATAATGCATAATGCTCCTGTTCGTTCACATAGCGATCCTTTATTTTACGAATCAAAAATTCTTAAGTTTCCAGATTTATTTCTTTTTCAAACAGGACAATTCATGTATAAATTGAATAAAAACGAACTGCCACACGCTTTCATTAACATGTTCACAAGTAACAGTTCTATACATACATACCCAACAAGACAATCCAACCGTTTCCACCTTCCCCGCACCCGCACTCTTTTTGCACACAAAACCGTCTCTTTCTACTGCCCGAAATACTGCAACTCACTTAGCAGCGATATAATCAACTCCCAAAGTCTTAACTGTTTCAAAAGCAAGTTGAAAAACATCTCCTTCAACTATATACAATGAATTCAAACTGAGCGAGCAGGACCCCCCCCTCTCTCTCTCTCCATCTCCTTTTCTCTTCTCTGTTTTACTCCCTTTTCACTCCTTCTTTTTCCTGCCTTTTCTCTTCCTTCTTCTCACACACAGACACACTCATTATCTTTCATTTTCCTCCTTCTTTCACCCTCCTTCTCTTCATTCTCTTTTGTTTCCACACCGTCTTGCACTTCCAGTTTACTTTCACACTTAGTTTTTCTTATGGGTTGAGGCAATAGTCCTTCTACCTCAACTCTCTTATCAATTCTCTCTTATCAATAATTCATTTCTCGTAATGATGCTTTATGAATTTAATATTATTGAACGACCCAATCGTGATTAAGTTATATAAGTTTCTGGACATGAAATATACAAGCTTGCTTTTAAACATGTACAACTGTTTTCAACATCACTTAATAGGTCAATATCTGTGCATCATATTTTTTTTAACTTATTGATATTTGATTATGTGCCCATTTCTACGGAAAAATATCATTGTTATATATTGTTATTGTATTCATTTTATGTTATGCACTACCGTATTATGTTAATATGATTGAAAACAGTCAATAAAATCTGAATCTGAAAAAAAAAAATCTGAATCTAAATGCAAAGAAAAGAGAAAGCGAAAGGGGAGAAAAGGAAGAAAAAACATGATGTCAGAGTGAATAAGAAATAGTGTTTTTTAATGGCTTAAAATGCAAAAACTTTTTAAAGCTCTCTTGGATGAACTTATAACCAATAGCGGAACTGCTCAGGGCTGTGTACTTTCGCCTAGCCTTTTTATTCTTTACACTAATGACTGTAAAGTTCAGGGGCGGCGCTACAGGGGGGGGGGGCAGCCGCCCCTATCATTTTTCAAGCGAGCAAAAAAAAAAAAAAAGAGGAAGAAGGGGGGAAAAAAAGAAAGAGAAGGGGAAATGGAGAAGAGAAGGCTAGGCCATGCAATTATGACATAACTGTTATAGTCCTATTTGTTATTTCAATACCCTCGATGTGCGACGTTGCTATACGCGTCATTTTGCCCCCCCCCCCCATTTAAATACCCTGGCGCCGCCCCTGGTAAAGTTCATTATGGGACCGGGAGCGTGGAAATCATTAAGTATGCAGATGACACAGTCATTTTAGGGATGTTAAGGGATAATGAAGACGAGTACAGGTTATGTGTTGAATACTTTGTAAACTGGTGCAAAGAAAACCATCTAAGGCTCAATACCTCAAAAACTAAAGAAATGGTCTATGACTTTCGTACAAAGAAAAACTCCAACCCTCTTGATCAACCTATCTGTATCAATAATGAATATATCGAAATGGTAACAAAATACAAGTACTTGGGCACAATCATTGACAATCAGTTATAGCATGGGTTGATCAAATTAAAGAAGTTGCTTCAAAAAGTAACCAAAGGATGTATTTTCTTCGTAAACTACTGTCCTTTCTTATTATGATATGCTCAGAAGTGGAAAGAGATGGAGGTCTGTGAAGGCAAATACAAACCGTTACCTAAATTCATTTGTACCGGTATCTATCCGCCTCTTAAATGAATGAGAGCATGTGTTCCAGAATATTGTGTTGGTTTTTTAACGTACGCTTGATAAAGCACTGTCAGTTTTATACCTTTTTATCTTATCTCTCCCCTTCATTCTCCTCTCTCTCTCTCTCTCTTCTCCCTTTCTCTCTCTTCTCTATCTCTCCCTCTCTTTCTTTCCCCTCTCTCTCC
Source organism: Heliocidaris tuberculata (assembly GCA_025618425.1). Classification (NCBI taxonomy): domain Eukaryota; kingdom Metazoa; phylum Echinodermata; class Echinoidea; order Camarodonta; family Echinometridae; genus Heliocidaris; species Heliocidaris tuberculata. Next base: position 14,234,986 of record CM046848.1, read on the forward strand.
CTCGAGTCTGTCGTTAACTTCTCAAGTGCAACAACTTATATTGGTTCTCGATTTTATGCCAGTTTAATATTTATGAGTCAGCATGTGTATACACTGTTTAAGCCTATATGAAAGTGAATCCAGGAAAGAACGGGAACATCTTTTTATTTCAAGTGAAAATGGTTAATTTTCTTTGACAAGTCCACTTGCCATAGTGAGTAGTATTACAGTGTGTAGGGATCGATACTTACTCTTCATAATTTCTGAATATGAACTTTTTAAAATATCTTCTCATTATCAACGTAGTATACAAACAGGCAATTAAGTTAATTGATTTCTTTGTTGTTGTTGTTGTTAAATCCATTATCTGTATTTTCGAATTTATATTTGTAATATGCATGTAAACAAAACAAATTTCCATGTATGAATTATGGACGATAAAGATTGAACTGATTTGAATTGAATTAAATGTTCCTTAAGCATGCATGTCGTAATTATGTGCCGCTCATTATAGGAAATAGTTAATAACTAGAATTTCAATTCGTCACTGAAGACGAATTAGGTGGTCTGTCTGTCCCTTTGGCAAATTGCTTTGTAAGATGTGATAATATTTCTGCAAGATAATTATCATGATAATGTTGACGACAGTGATGATAAGATGGTCATATAAAATAACAATGACGATAATGATATATTGATAATGATCATAATGACAACAATAATGATGACAATAACCACGATAACCTAAGTGGCATAGCGTCCCTTCAGGTTCAATTTTCTGGGCGATTTTTTGAAAAGTGCTTGAAATGGCCTAAAACGTGTGCAAAATGAATTTGGGACGATTTGGAGCATTTCTAAATTTTGCGCGCGCACTGACGCGCGGACATACGCGTACGCGCGCGTTTAAGGAAATGACCTTGACTGGAATGACATTGACCATAACGATGCCAAATATGAAAGAAAAATGACATTTCGTTATGAACATATGACCAAAAGTTGATTTTCACAAAATGGCGCCTGGATGACGTCACGATAATCTGATGACATTGAAAAAGTTGCGGGAACTTGACCTTATTAGGACTGATGACTGACGAAAATTTGAAGAAAATGGACTGAACCGATTTTGAGAAATCGTGATAACAAATTGGACGATTTGATATTGCAGGACAAGTGGGAGATAAATCCCATAGCTTTAATACACGACAGGAAATCAGATTGCAGTGCTGTAGTCGAGTCCATCCCATCCGAGTCCGAGTCCGAGTCCGAGTCCAAGTCCGAGTCCTGGCATCCGAGTCCCAAGTCCTGGACATCCGAGTCCGAGTCCGAGTCCGAGACCCGATGGGAACATCTTATATTGCAAAATTTTTTTACGTCACATTATTTTTATTATGATAAATGCCTTACCGTGAACTCTCAATAACATAAATAGTTTCTGGTTCATTGAAAACTTCCATTGTCAGAGAATTTAATTTATTGTAACTTTTCTTAGTACGAATGCGGACAACTATAAAGGCTTGCTCACAAAGAGTGATTTGTCGCCGTGACATGTCGCTTGGTGCTTAAGAAGATTAAGTTCAGTAAGATTTCCAGCTATTAACACTGTAATTCTGACAGAAGGTAAGAAAATTGAATTGGAAATGTTGAGATAAATGTCTATGGTTAGATTTTCGGTGATGCTTTCGTGTATTGGTGGAATTTCAGAAGTTTTAATGACCAAAATACTAAACAAGTGTGAACAAATGGCTCATATGTGAACAAGCCTTATCAGGCCAAGTATTTTGCTTGTATCCACAGTTATTATGGAGAGTTGACTCTATTATTCTTTCTGTGATACCTCAATGAAGAAAAGATACATAAATTAATATTTGTTCATTTCAAAGGCCTATAATTTTATCTTTTATCAATTATAAGTCAACAGAACAAAAAGATAACAAAAGAAAGTTTCCAACTGAAATGAAAAAAGTATTCTGTTTGAGACTGCCCAAGATATCCCAGGCTGGGGTCTATGGAGAAACGTGTGTTATAGATTAATCCATCTCCAAATGCTTAATATCAATTTCAATACTTGTCTGTGTCATACGTGTGTAACGAGTGTATACGAGCATTAAACGACTAATCTTAACGTCTATCATCTATTTGGGCACATTCTCGTACCGTCACGGCGATCGATGTTTTAAAGTTCATGTTCAAAATACCGCTCAATCGAGCAAGGTGCGCGAAAATAGCAGGGGTTTTTTTTGGCGTGCCCTGGGGTAATTTTTGGAGCTAAAATTAAAAGCGGAAAATGAAAAATTGCCGGTCTCGTTGCCGGTCTCGGCCCGATTTTCGCCCGAGTCACGAGTCACCATTGGTCGAGTCCGAGTCCGAGACCGAGTCCGAGTCCCGAGAAATAGGGACTCGAGTCCTACAGCACTGTCAGATTGTACACAAACTACTGCACACTACGTTCCAATAGACATAACACGCAAAATAAGGCATTTTATTACATTGTTTATGATTGTATATGTTATAATAGTCGAAGGAGATTGTAAAATGAAAGGTAAAAAGAAAGAAAAAAAAAATGGACCCACCGGGGATCGAACCTGGGTCACCGGAATGGGAGGCAAGTGCTTTACCAATGGACCAAAATATTTCCAATAGAGATAACACGTAAACGAAAAAAGGGATTCTCAAATGACATTTTGTAGTTAAAAAATGGGCATGATCCCGACATCTGATCAAAAATTGGAGGGCACATATGTGAAAGCTTATAGTCTCAGATATAACATACTAAAATTTGGAAGAAAATCGAGCAGAAATAACAGAGATACTGCTCAAAGAAGACTGGAATGTAGAATCAAGATCTGAGAAAAAGTTATGTCCCATAGAGAATACACGCAAAATGTGAAAAATTGAATGCCTCCTTTAATCGCAAAAATACGCCATGATGCCTTTGTCAAAATGAAAAATGGTGGTGACTGAGCTTGAAATGCTTAAAATGGCCTGAAACGTGTGCAAACAAATTTAGACGATTTGGACCATTTTTGATTTTTGCGCACGCGCTGACGCGCGGACGTACGCGCGTCTAAGAATATGAAATTGACCGGATTGATAATGACCTTGATCAAGTCAAATTTGAATGAAAAATTACTTTCCGTTATGAAGATATGATAATGAGTTGCTTTTCACAAAATGGCGCCTTGATGACGTCATGATGACTCGATGACCTTGAAAATGTTGCGAGAACGTGATTTTATAGGGCCTGATGACTGGTTGAAATTTGAAGGAAATTGACATTGTCGATTTTGCGTAAACGTCTACACCAAAAAGTGTACCGAAGGAATTTAAAAAAAAAAATAAATAAATAAATGAAAATAAAGAAAGAAAATTCTGACGACAGACCACCTAATAAGGGGTTCAAAATTCAAAAGATTCTAACTGTGGTTCATTTGCTCCCTTGCATATAAAGTTATATCAGGTTTTTGTTGAATGTTTTGCCCGCATATATGAGAGAGTACATACATGTAAAAAGCATTTTAGAAGGTTCAACATTCAAAAGAAATCCTAACTTTAGATTGCTTTGCTAAATTCCAGGATTTCCTCTAATTTCACCATAAGTGAAATATCGTGAGAGTTGGATTCAAATGATAAACAGGATTTACACTCCAAAACTTGTAGATACTTTGTGGTAGGGTTCCAAACCGGGGCTCGAATCCCCGCACCCCACCCGGAAATATCCATGCTCATACCCCTTGACCCACCCCAGTTCAAAAGAAGAAGTTCGTGCCAAGGGCATTATGGGGGATAAATCTTGACCAGTTACAATATTTGTTAAATCATTTTGGATTAAGCTCAGTCCAATTCTACTGAGAAAATCTATTTGGGTTAATTTCAGCAGGAGTGGGGGCAGGAGAGGTAGGAAATTTGTAAAAGTTTCCTCCTTAACCACTCTGCTGATTTTTTAAATACTCTTCAGTTTGCATCAATTACGCTTTGATGCATAAAGTTTATGATTTAAACAAATGTCTCTATTTGAAGAAAAAAAGTAATAATGAGAAGAAAGTGGGATAGGGCCATAACTGGTGGGGTAGCAGTTCTGATCCCAAAACAGGAGCGTCGCTAGAGCTCAGAGGAAGTTGTGATGAGTCACACCCCACCAATCAAAATTCTTATTTAGGCAAAGTCAACATTTTATAGGCCTCTCAGGCAAATCTTTAAAAAATGTGAACATCTCTTGGCAAATTCGGAAATCCGACAATCAGTATTTGTCGGGAAATCGGAAGATCTGATGACCTTTTTTTTTTTTTATTTTGGCTTGTTTGAAAATAAAAATTTCAGCTACCTTATCAGCAAATTTGGTCGCACATCTTCTCCCCCCCCCCCCCCTCATTCAGAATGGACTTGGATGCCCCTGGCCAAAACCATCCAGTATCTACACGTCTGGGAATTTAAATCTGCTGTATCTTTTGAATCGTCCATTATTTCACTAATACCAAAATTTGTTGTTTGGGTTGTTTTTGTTTTTGTTTTATCTATTTTTTTTTGTGGGGGGGGGGGCGGGGGTGGGGGAGTGTAAAACATTTTTTCTTGTGAATATCGATTTGGGTACAGCTTTAGAGGGGATGAGAGCTAGTGGGCAAGAAGCGTAGGATATAGGCAGACATATAAACAAAATGATATATAAAGACTCATATCGTACTTCAACTTCGGTTTTTTCCCCCCTTCTTTTTCGACTGGGAATGGAGGAAGGGATGGGAGAGGGGAGAAGCAAGGAAATGTAATGGAGGGGTATAGGGGCAGGGTGCGGGGATACCTACTACCAAGTATCTACATGTTTTAGCGTTTAAATAATGCCTATCACTTGAGTCTAGGTCTCATTTATTACTCTGATGACCTAAATTGGGTAGTTCTATAAAACAGTTCGTGTAGATATTGATTTAAGTCAAATTTAAGAGAAGGGGAAGGGAAGTAAGGCATTGACTCCCCCCCCCCCCTTTACCATAACATTTTAAATGAGTTGTCACGACTCTTCGATCTATTGATCTATTTCCCATTACTATATACTTAATGAATATTACTTTGCACTAAAAACTCTCGTTTTTAACGCTGGGAGGGGGAGGGGGGGGGGGTGCATAAACATGTCATGTGAAGGAGAGAGGGGCGTGTGGTTGAAGTTCTAAACCCCACTATCCAGTGTCTTCAGTTGTTGGAGTTCATGACTATCAAATCATTTTACTAATATTGTACATGTAGTCTTAAAATGGTTTCTGAAGGCTTATCTTGGCAATAGCAACGGGGGGGGGGGGGGGGGGGGGGGGGGGGGGAGTTGCAAAGACATGACACGTTCTGAACCCATCATCCAGTATGTACATTTCATGCCTATCACTTGAAAGTTGAAACCAGGTCTCATATCATGTATTACTGGACCAACAGTCTTTAATTATTTCTGTACACACATAGCATCCGTTGCTAGACACATCAACATCATCATTATCACAGCAGTAATATAAAGAGCTATTTATCAATAAAATATGATCAAACTGCATAATCTGACATCACACTCAGTATCAAAATATTCATCTCCACGCCGATAACAATTCGTAATGAAATATTTAATTCTACACCTCATAATGTCACCGTTGCTAGGGAGAAGGCAGCCCTTGGCAACCAATTTTTCACTCTTCAGCCAATATCAAAGTGTTAAAGCCCCAATCGGAAGCCGTCGGGACTCAATTTTCCGAAATTTCCCGAACTCCTCCCGAACGCTACACGAAACCGCTTACAATTCATGACGTGTATCGAAGGAGAGTTAAAGGGTACCTGAGGCCTGAAAAATAATTTGTGTATAGTTAGCTTACACAAAATCAACCCCAGAAAACTTAACACGACATTCGACGGTGACAGGATACAGGAGATATTGATTTTTGAAAATAAAATACCCCCAAAATTAATATAAATAAGACTTGAGCAAAGACTAGTCGATCGATCACGATAGCTCACCTAACGATTTATCGATCCAGGAACGTCTTCGCTTTCAATTTTCGATTCGATAAATGAATTTTGCGACTTCTAATTTATTTGTTGCTTCATTTGGTCTGTAGATTCTTTGTAATTTATGCGCCAAACCAATTTTCTATTCGATTTAAACGTTTTGCGTTGAATACTTGATTCATCTGTTGTTTTGTTTGGGTTGTAGATTCTCAATAAATTACGCGACAACTGAATTTTTATCCATTTGATGTTTTATTTGGGTTGTATATTATTCGTAAGTTACGCACCAAATCGATTTCCAGTTCAATTTCCAATTCGAAAAAAAAACAAACAAAAAAAAAAACATTTTGCGTTGTATACTTCATTCATTTCATGTTTTATTTGGGTTTTATATTATTCCTAAATTAAGCGCCAAATCAATTTTTGATTCGATAAATGTATCTTGCGTCATAGTTCTAATTTGTTTTCATTTGGTCTGTAAACTCTTTGTAATTTATGCGTCAAAGCGATGTTATATTCGACATAAACATTTTGTGTTGAATACTTGATTCATTTGTTGTTTTATGTGGTTTGTAGATTCTCTGTAAATTACGCACCAACTTATATTTTTCATTTTGATAAAAAAAATTTGCGTTGTATACTTCATTTATTTCATATTTTATTTGGGTTGTATATTATCCCTAAGTTAAGCGCCAAATCAATTTTCGATTCGATATATGTATTTTGCGTCTTATTTCTAATGCATTTGTTGTTTCTTTTGGTCTGTATATTGTAATTTATGCGCCGAACCAATTTTTCTATTCGATATAAAAATTGTGCGTTGTATACTTCATCCATTTGATGTTTTATTAGGGTTGTTTATTATCCATTAATTACGCGCCAAATCAATTTCCAATCGATAGAAAAACATTTTGCGTTGTATACTTCATTCATTTCATATATTATTTGGGTTGTATGTTATCCCTTAATTAAGCGCTAATTCAATTTTCGATTTATTATATATATGTATTTTGCGTCTTATTTCTAATTTATTTGTTGTTTCATTTGGCCTGTAGATTCTTTGTAATTTATGCGCCGAACCACTTTTCTATTCGATAAAAACATTTTGCGTTGTATACTTCATTCATTTCATATATTATTTGGGTTGTATATTATCCCTTAATTAAGCGCTAATTAAATTTTCGATTCGATATATGTATTTTGCGTCTTATTTCTAATTTATTTGTTGTTTCATTTGGTCTGTAGATTCTTTGTAATTTATGCGCCGAACCAATTTTCTATTTGATATTAACGTTTTTGGGTTGTATACTTCATTCATTTGTTGTTTAATTTGGGTAAAGAATCCCCGTAAGTTACGTCCCAAATCAATTTTTGATTCTTTAAAAACATTCTCCGTTGTATGACTTCATTCATTTGTTGTTTTATTTGGGTTGTAGATTATCCGTAAGTTACGCGCCAAATCAATTTCCAATTGGATAAAAACATTTTGCGTTGTATCCTTTATTCATTTGTTGTTTCATTAGGGTTGCATATTATCCGTAAGTTCCGCCCCAAATCAATTTTCGAGTGTATTTGTCAGCCCCGGCGCTGTACATAGCAGACGACAACGCGATAATGCGATCGCGATAATTCCACTATCGCGTCTTGGCTTTCGCCGAACGTGCACACATAAAAAAAAAAAAGCACACGCATAGAAAACTGCTCGCGCGCAACTCAACTCCAGTTGAGTTCAATTCCGCGCGTCGTTCGTTCACGCTGTCCTTTATTCTCTTCAAACTCCTTAACCGCTAACCTGTAGAATGCCGGGTAAAGTTATTTGGGGTTAATTTTATACATTCTAACTGTATACAAATTATTTTTTTGACCTCAGAGACCCTTTAAGCTCCGCCCCATTTCCTTCGCTATTCATCAACTGTATACAGCGCATATTTTTTCTGTAAAAAAGCCAAATTATCTACGTCGAATATGACAGATCCTGAGTCAATTCCTTTAGATTTGGAATTTGAAGCGGCAGAGCAGGAGTCCGGTTCTTCAGAAGATGAGGAATTTTCAGATGAGGACGAAGGAGAAATTGGTGAACTGATCGAGGATGATCAGCAGATAATCGAGGATGATCATCAGCAGCAGATTCTACCGTATCTGATCAGGAGGAACCTGATCATGAACCAAGGAACCCGGGCAGTGCCGGTGGAGACGAAAGGGGTGTTGGTGGTGGTCCAGCAAACATCCTATAACTATCAACAGGCAACACATGTGACAATTTCTGTTAGTTTTCGGAGGTCTTCTCTAAGAGTCTAAGCCTAAAGCTAAGCTTCCCATTTCCAATACTAGTAATTAGTATATTACCGCATTTTGAAGGCGCGCTATGTATAGCGCTAACTGCATGCATATCATGAGTTTTACGTATAGCGCTGAGCTGCCCTGCTAGAACTTTAGAAGCCAATCGGTAAACCTTAGACTTAGTTTTAGAAAAGTGAAAAGTGACAGAGGTTGCTGTAAATGAACAAAATTTTCTTTTGACTCCACTTTTGCCTCAGGAGTACGCCCAATGTCAGATGTATTACATCTGCAGGGGTATTCCCGTTTTATGGACTAGATTAGGCTGGAACACTTTTTCTGAACGTTAGGTCTAGATACTTTTTCCCGGGACCGGCGCTAGTGCACTTTGGTATCCATGTGGATAAAATAGGTTCTGCTGCTTAAAATTCAACCAAATTCGACCAAACTTGCAGGGAACATTCTCAAATATCTTTCAAATCACTCACATAAATTTACACCAGATCGGATTACGGGAAGAGGTGATATTAGCTTCGAACTTCGATGTCGTCGCTCTATATAGGACAATGCACAGTCTGTATGCTGTGTACATCGCGAGATACTCTCTTAAAGTTAAACTGAAGTTTACCACAACAAATCATGTTATTGTTTATAATAATTGGGTCTAAACCCATCATTACCACATTAAAACAAATATATGTGAAAATAAAATGTTCTTGCCTACCTCAGAGGGCTGGGACTAAAAACCGGGTACCCGAGTCCCGCCCGAGAGCCTCGGGACCCGGGTCAAAATATTAGATAACCGATACCCGAAAATGAGTATTTAATTATCACCTATGTATGTACACGACAAGGCGGTAGATGAACGTCGAACAGCCATTTACTATTTACATGTAAAAAAAATCCATGTAGCGCTCTAGCGCACCATTGCAGTGATGCGCTTTTGATTCGTTCAACTCACTGTGAAACATAACCTTACACATTCGTATACACAGAGAGCAAAGCTCACTGCCGCTATTCGGAGACTGCTCATTGGTTCATTGAACCCATGACATAATTTGCATTTAGTGCCCTTCCCCCTTCTTTGCAGTGAACGATAAGTCTATGAGCGATTAACGGGCGTAAAGTTTACAAACTCATGCATATTCAACAGTCGCTCCACACTCGCACGTGGCATCTCACAACTCGTACACTATTAAACAGGTATTTTTAACATCGACGATCACGATCTGACACTGTCACAATATCCTGAAACTTTAGCAAAGAAGTTACCAATTACTGAAATCAGATTAAGAGTACATGAACGATATATCCAAAATAATATCCTTCATTGTTCATGCGAAAGTGAAAAGCAAGGCTGTGAGAAGCAAAGGATGTCTACAGTGCGCGCGATTAACATTTTCATTCATAAAATTGGGCTTGTGACGTCATTTCATGAGCGGTCCGTTAATAACAAGTCATGACAAGTCATATGCCAGCCAGCCAATGAAGGTACGCGCCTTTTTTTTTCTTTTTTCTTTTTTCCTTTCATATACCGCGGCGGCATTGGGCGGAAAGGCGCTTTGTATAAACAGATCGAATTTCAAAAGGGAACCGCATGTGTGTGTTAAAGGATGAAGTTGCAGTCGGACAGAGAAGAAAATGTTGGCTTGATGATTTTTTTTGATGAATGATGAGTTTGATGAATGATGATATTTGATGTCTGATGAAGATAATTGTTTTGATGATGTTATTATCTTGATAATGATGATATGATGATGATGTCTTTGATGATTATGATGATCGATGATGATATCAATGGTGCTACTGGCGAAGAGAGAGGACCCGGCATGTATTGATGATTTTATGTGTACTAGTAGTGGAACGTGTGTGTGAATTTCAATAATTGGCGGGTTGATCACACGTTGAGAATGAAACTGTCGGTGAGACGATGACCGCGTGCGTGAGGACTCGCAATGTGTATAATTAGAGTATGAGGAGTGTAGATACTACAGAAAGCTCGCCATTTTCGCCAAGCAAATCAATACTCCGTGTGAACAGTGAAGTTTGTGTACAAAGTGAGTAAGTGACTCGATCTCTACGATCACGATGTCAAAATTCCCAAGAGCTGCCCGTACAAAATTATTAAGAATCATCATGATCATCGTCTCAAACGAGTTTTTCTTCATAAGATTTCTTTGTATTCCCCTTCCTTTTTTATAAGTACATGTACATTCATGTATTTTGGATAAACATGTGCGAGGGACTGTTGACCGCGCGTGACTACCTAAGGCGCTGGCATGATTAGACGGTAGACAATTTCTACAGATTAGATTTAGGCGGCTTATGCCTATCCTGTCTTGCGCCCACGCGATTTCCTCCGCCTGTTTTGTTGTTGTTGTTGTTTTTGTTTTTGTTTTTTCCTCGAATGGTTTATTTCAGTTGCCAAACACAAAGGAGTTTTCCCACAGTGTTTGTAGCTTCTTAGGGGTAAATATTGGCTTGTAATTCGTGTTATATCATTTTCGGGTAACCGGGAACCCGCCCGAAAAATAGTCGGGTTCCCGAATTGAAAAAATACCCGAAACTCCCACCCCTACTACCTCTAAATCTGTAGAAAGATTCAACTAGCTCGATCAGTACGGTGTTATTCCACAATGACAGTCACAAACTACTGCAGTACAGCCGAAGCTAAGGTAGCTAGGAGTGCGCGCGCGCTGGCGGTGAAACTTGTTCACCGACGCGCGTAGCCTTTAGCCAAGGCACTCGGTGCTGTTATTTCCCTAAATTTAACGCGCCTAAATACATAGACTAATCGCGCGACAACTGTGATCCGTGGCCCGAGGTGCGTTGACCAGCACCGAGGCCTTTACTAACCTGAGTGGTTGTTGTAGTTTATTTCTTTTGTTTTGTATTATATTTCCGCTACCAAATCGGTAGATAATTAGATGCCAAGTAGCTCACCCAGAAAGCCGGCCAGACCACCCCTTCCAATCCGATGCATCAATCAGAGTAGACAATTCGAGAGAATTTTATGAATATTCATTATTAACATACATATTCATAAATTTTTTTTTGAGCGATCATGTCTCTACTCCTATCAAAGAGCCTTGAATATGCTGCTGAAAGGTTGAAATTTTCATCTTTTAACGATGTTACAATCAAAAGCTATAAGATCAGCATTGAAAGGGGAAGATGTATTTGTTAATTCTTCCAACCGGTTATGGCAAATCTGCAATTTTTCAAGCCATTCCACTGTGCAAGGACTTCTTCGTGCGGACGGCAACAGTCGCTGCGAGCACACCATCCCCATCGGCGTCTCCTACCGAAACTGCCCAGAGTTCGGCGGGAGGGACTACTCGCACTGCACTGTCCATTGAAGTTATCATTTTACCTCTCATTTCTTTAATGAAGGATCAGCTATGTAATAATTTAATTGTTGTGAACAGGACAAGACCAGGGCCTTATTTCATAAAGAAATGATTGCAAGTTTTCTCCACAATACATAATTTTACTCAATAATACTATAGTCGCAAATTAAGTTACCTAGTTACATATCGTCGCTGGGGTGACAAGACCTCGTAAGTCGATCGTATCTAAAAAATGACAAATGTTCAGGAGAGCTGAAAAACATGGCTGCCTTATCATGCAAGTCAACTTTCATTTCACATTTGTGGCCTCGTCATTGCAACGCGTCCTAGCTGCAAAATTATGAAGAAAACTCATTTTCACCAAATATTGAATTACAAAGTCTTGTCACCCCAGCGACGATATGTCGTAGACTTCAGGGCCCGTTTCAGAAAGAAGTTGTTGTGATTAATCGTGAGTTTTCTAAACAATTTGACATAGAGCTGCGATTAATCTTGATACTATTCCGATTGAAATCGATCGCAGCCCTATGGCAAATCATACAAATTAATTCACAATTAATGGCAACAATTTCTTTGTGAAACTGGGCCCAGACTGTGGAGGAGGAGGGATGGCGATGAGATAGTCTGAAGCCTTTGGACTAGCATGAATTAGTAATATGGTGGTTGGTACAACAATTGAATGTAGCTCATTTTGAAGAGCAAAAAAAAAAAAAATAAAAAAAAATAAATAAATAAAATAAAATAATAAAATAAAAGGATACAAAGTTAATTTCATAATTCTTGCAATTCTCTTGCAGATAGTTTGGTAAAACTAAATTTAAAAAAAATAAATTCAACTATTGAATGGTTTTTAATGTTGGATTTAAAGGGTACCTGAGGCCTGAAAAAATAATTTGTGTATAGTTAGCTTACACAAAATCAACCCTAGAAAACTTAACACGACATTCAATGGTGACAGGATACAGGAAATATTGATTTTTGAAAATAAAATACCCCCCAAAATTAATATAAATAAGACTTGAGCAAAGACTAGTCGATCGATCACGATAGCTCACCTAACGATATATCGATTCAGGAACGTCTTCACTTTCAATTTTCGATTCGATATAAATTAATTTTGCGACTTAGTTCTAATTTATTTGTTGTTTCATTTGATCTGTAAATTCTTTGTAATTTATGCGCCAAACCAGTTTTCTATTCGATTTAAACGTTTTGCGTTGAATACTTGATTCATCTGTTGTTTTGTTTGGGTTGTAGATTCTCCATAAATTACGCGGCAACTGAATTTTCAGTTCGATGAAAACAGTTTGCGTTGTATACTTCATCCATTTTATGTTTTATTTGGGTTGTATATTATTCGTTAGTTACGCGCCAAATCAATTTCCAGTTCAATTTCCAATTCGATAAAAAAAAAAAAAAAAAAAAAAACATTTTGCGTTGTACACTTCATTCATTTCATATTTTATTTGGGTTGTAGATTCTTCATAAATTACGCGCCAACTTATAATTTTCATTTCGATAAAAACAGTTTGCGTTGTTTACTTCATTTATTTCATATTTTATTGGGGCTGTATATTATCCCTAAGTTAAGCGCCAAATCAATTTTCGATTCGATATATGTATTTTGCGTCTTATTTCTAATTTATTTGTTGTTTCTTTTGGTCTGCAGATTCTTTGTAATTTATGCGCCGAACCAATTTTCTATTCGATATAAAAATTATGCGTTGTATACTTCATCCATTTCATGTTTTATTTGGGTTGTATATTCTTCATAAATTACGCACCAAATCAATTTCCAATCGATTAAAAAAAAAAAAATGTGCGGTGTATACTTCATTCATTTCATATTTTATTTCGGTTGTATATTATTCATAAGTTAAGCGCCAAATCAATTTTCGATTCGATAAATATATATTTTGCGTCTTGGTTCTAATTTATTTGTTGTTTCATTTGGTCTGTAGATTCTTTGTAATTTATGCGCCGAACCAATTTTCTATTCGATGTAAACATTTTGCGTTGTAAACTTCATCCATTTCATATTTTATTTGGGTTGTTTTCCATTAGTTACGCGCCAAATCAATCTCCAATCGATTAAAAAAAAACATTTTGCGTTGTATACTTCATTCATTTCATATTTTATTTGGGTTGTTTTCCATTAGTTACGCGCCAAATCAATCTCCAATCGATTAAAAAAAAACATTTTGCGTTGTATACTTCATTCATTTCATATTTTATTTGGGTTGTATATTATTCCTAAGTTAAGCGCCAAATCAATTTTCGATTCGATAAATATATTTTGCGTCTTAGTTCTAATTTATTTGTTGTTTCGCTTGGTCTGTAGAATCTTTGTAATTTATGCGCCGAACCAATTTTCTATTCGATATAAACATTTTGCGTTGTTTACTTCATCTATTTGATGTTTTATTAGGATTGTATATTATTCATTAGCTACGTGCAAAATCAATTTCCATCGATAAAAAAACATTTTGCGTTGGTCCTTCATTCATTTCATATTTTATTTGGGTTGTATATTATTCCTAAGTTAAGCGCCAAATCAATTTTCGATTCGATAAATATATTTTGCGTCTTAGTTCTAATTTATTGATTGTTTCGCTTGGTCTGTAGATTCTTTGTAATTTATTCGCCGAACCAATTTTCTATTCGATAAAAACATTTTACGTTGTATAATTCATCCATTTGTTGTTTTATTAGGATTGTATATTATTCATTAGCTACGTGCTAAATCAATTTCCATCGATTAAAAAAACATTTTGCCTTGGTCCTTCATTCATTTCATATTTTATTTGGGTTGTATATTATTCCTAAGTTAAGCGCCAAATCAATTTTCGATTAGATAAATATATTTTGCGTCTTAGTTCTAATTTATTTGTTGTTTCTCTTGGTCTGTAGATTATTTGTAATTTATGCGCCGAACCAATTTTCTATTCGATAAAAACATTTTGCGTTGTATACTTCATTCATTTTATATTTTATTTGGGTTGTATATTATTCCTAAGTTAAGCGCCAAATCAATTTTCGATTCGATATATGTTTTTCGTCTTAGTTCTAATTTATTTATTGTTTGGTCTGTAGAATCTTTGTAATTTATGCGCCGAACCAATTTTCTATTCGATAAAAACATTTTGCGTTGTATACTTCATTCATTGTATATTTTATTTGGGTTGTATACTATTCCTAAGTTAAGCGCCAAATCAATTTTCGATTCGATAAATATATTTTGCGTCTTAGTTCTAATTTATTGATTGTTTCGCTTGGTCTGTAGATTCTTTGTAATTTATTCGCCGAACCAATTTTCTATTCGATAAAAACATTTTACGTTGTATAATTCATCCATTTGTTGTTTTATTAGGATTGTATATTATTCATTAGCTACGTGCTAAATCAATTTCCATCGATTAAAAAAACATTTTGCCTTGGTCCTTCATTTCATATTTTATTTGGGTTGTATATTATTCCTAAGTTAAGCGCCAAATCAATTTTCGATTCGATAAATATATATTTTGCTTCTAGGTTCTAATTTGTTGTTTCATTTGGTCTGTAGATTCTTTGTAATTTATGCGCCGAACCAATTTTCTATTCGATGTAAACATTTTGCGTTGTAAACTTCATCCATTTCATATTTTATTTGGGTTGTTTTCCATTAGTTACGCGCCAAATCAATCTCCAATCGATTAAAAAAAAAACATTTTGCGTTGTATACTTCATTCATTTCATATTTTATTTGGATTGTATATTATTCCTAAGTTAAGCGCCAAATCAATTTTCGATTCGATAAATATATTTTGCGTCTTAGTTCTAATTTATTTGTTGTTTCGCTTGGTCTGTAGAATCTTTGTAATTTATGCGCCGAACCAATTTTCTATTCGATAAAAACATTTTACGTTGTATAATTCATCCATTTGTTGTTTTATTAGGATTGTATATTATTCATTAGCTACGTGCTAAATCAATTTCCATCGATTAAAAAAACATTTTGCCTTAGTCCTTCATTCATTTCATATTTTATTTGGGTTGTATATTATTCCTAAGTTAAGCGCCAAATCAATTTTCGATTAGATAAATATATTTTGCGTCTTAGTTCTAATTTATTTGTTGTTTCTCTTGGTCTGTAGATTATTTGTAATTTATGCGCCGAACCAATTTTCTATTCGATAAAAACATTTTGCGTTGTATACTTCATTCATTTTATATTTTATTTGGGTTGTATATTATTCCTAAGTTAAGCGCCAAATCAATTTTCGATTCGATATATGTTTTTCGTCTTAGTTCTAATTTATTTATTGTTTGGTCTGTAGAATCTTTGTAATTTATGCGCCGAACCAATTTTCTATTCGATAAAAACATTTTGCGTTGTATACTTCATTCATTGTATATTTTATTTGGGTTGTATACTATTCCTAAGTTAAGCGCCAAATCAAATTTCGATCCGATAAATATATTTTGCGTCTTAGTTCTAATTTATTTATTGTTTCGCTTGGTCTGTAGATTCTTTGTAATTTATGCGCCGAACCAATTTTCTATTCGATGTAAACATTTTGCGTTGTAAACTTCATCCATTTCATATTTTATTTGGGTTGTTTTCCATTAGTTACGCGCCAAATCAATCTCCAATCGATTAAAAAAAAACATTTTGCGTTGTATACTTCATTCATTTCATATTTTATTTGGGTTGTATATTATTCCTAAGTTAAGCGCCAAATCAATTTTCGATTCGATAAATATATTTTGCGTCTTAGTTCTAATTTATTTGTTGTTTCGCTTGGTCTGTAGAATCTTTGTAATTTATGCGCCGAACCAATTTTCTATTCGATAAAAACATTTTACGTTGTATAATTCATCCATTTGTTGTTTTATTAGGATTGTATATTATTCATTAGCTACGTGCTAAATCAATTTCCATCGATTAAAAAAACATTTTGCCTTGGTCCTTCATTCATTTCATATTTTATTTGGGTTGTATATTATTCCTAAGTTAAGCGCCAAATCAATTTTCGATTCGATAAATATATATTTTGCTTCTAGGTTCTAATTTATTTGTTGTTTCATTTGGTCTGTAGATTCTTTGTAATTTATGCGCCGAACCAATTTTCTATTCGATGTAAACATTTTGCGTTGTAAACTTCATCCATTTCATATTTTATTTGGGTTGTTTTCCATTAGTTACGCGCCAAATCAATCTCCAATCGATTAAAAAAAAAACATTTTGCGTTGTATACTTCATTCATTTCATATTTTATTTGGGTTGTATATTATTCCTAAGTTAAGCGCCAAATCAATTTTCGATTCGATAAATATATTTTGCGTCTTAGTTCTAATTTATTTGTTGTTTCGCTTGGTCTGTAGAATCTTTGTAATTTATGCGCCAAATCAATTTTCGATTCGATAAATATATTTTGCGTCTTAGTTCTAATTTATTTGTTGTTTCGCTTGGTCTGTAGAATCTTTGTAATTTATGCGCCGAACCAATTTTCTATTCGATATAAACATTTTACGTTGTATACTTCATCCATTTCATATTTTATTTGGGTTGTTTTCCATTAGTTACGCGCCAAATCAATCTCCAATCGATTAAAAAAAAAACATTTTGCGTTGTATACTTCATTCATTTCATATTTTATTTGGGTTGTATATTATTCCTAAGTTAAGCGCCAAATCAATTTTCGATTCGATAAATATATTTTGCGTCTTAGTTCTAATTTATTGATTGTTTCGCTTGGTCTGTAGATTCTTTGTAATTTATTCGCCGAACCAATTTTCTATTCGATAAAAACATTTTACGTTGTATAATTCATCCATTTGTTGTTTTATTAGGATTGTATATTATTCATTAGCTACGTGCTAAATCAATTTCCATCGATTAAAAAAACATTTTGCCTTGGTCCTTCATTCATTTCATATTTTATTTGGGTTGTATATTATTCCTAAGTTAAGCGCCAAATCAATTTTCGATTCGATAAATATATATTTTGCTTCTAGGTTCTAATTTATTTGTTGTTTCATTTGGTCTGTAGATTCTTTGTAATTTATGCGCCGAACCAATTTTCTATTCGATGTAAACATTTTGCGTTGTAAACTTCATCCATTTCATATTTTATTTGGGTTGTTTTCCATTAGTTACGCGCCAAATCAATCTCCAATCGATTAAAAAAAAAACATTTTGCGTTGTATACTTCATTCATTTCATATTTTATTTGGGTTGTATATTATTCCTAAGTTAAGCGCCAAATCAATTTTCGATTCGATATATGTTTTTCGTCTTAGTTCTAATTTATTTATTGTTTGGTCTGTAGAATCTTTGTAATTTATGCGCCGAACCAATTTTCTATTCGATAAAAACATTTTGCGTTGTATACTTCATTCATTGTATATTTTATTTGGGTTGTTTACTATTCCTAAGTTAAGCGCCAAATCAAATTTCGATCCGATAAATATATTTTGCGTCTTAGTTCTAATTTATTTATTGTTTCGCTTGGTCTGTAGATTCCTTGTAATTTATGCGCCGAACCAATCTTCTATTCGATAAAAACATTTTGCGTTGTATACTTCATCCATTTGATGTTTTATTAGTGTCGTGGGGTGGGTTGGATTAGATACCCAGGGTTGTACCATATTAGGGAACAGAACTTTGGAAGAAAGCTCAGGAACACCAGATCTTGGCTTCTTAGATTTTATTGAAGCATGACAGAAGTAGAGTATACAAAACGAGAACAAAAACCAAAACCCTGCAATAAACAGAGAAAAGGAACAAATGATGAATAACACCATTCCAAAATACATTGTATCATATGCATCACACAAGTACATAATAAATTGTAAATGTTAAATATGATACAATTTCCACCAATGTCTTATAAAACTCAAACATTGCTATTGTAAAGGTACATGTATTAATTTCTATCAGTTATCCATATATTGAATTACATGCATTCTCTAGAAACAATTAGATATTTACTTTATCTTTCATCTCTAAATCAATTGTCAAAAATATACAAGCATAGGATATAAATGACACTCTAAACAAAATTGTCCAATAAGAATACTAATGCCTACCCAAAGTCAAGAGGCTAGTGGTGGTAACCCACCACCAACACCATCCAGGATACCAACTTCGAGCACTGCGATACTCTGTGCACAGCAGAAATTCTATTGCTGCATGATGGAACAGATATCGGATCAGCTATAATAAGGAAAGCAATAAACAATCATAACTACGAGGTAATCATGGAAATTGTTTTGGATTCCCTAAATAACAAAGCAGAAATTACATTTCTCAAAAAGTTTACTCCTTTCAAACAAGATGAATACCAATCATGATATCAAACCACCGATACTATACTAGTGTTATTTTATTTTATTTTGCAATAATGAATAATCAAATGAATAAGTGGAATCATGTTCATTAATTCCCACCGAATTGTGATCAACTAGTGTAACTCAATTAAATTGCATATTTCTGTCTATTAAGTTTTCTACAACCATACATTGTCATAGTTTACTCATCTGATACTGCAAATGAAAAAGTAATTCATAATTGTAGCCACAACCCAAATATGGACATACCCATAACTCGAATACAGCCATACCCATACATAGACTCAGAGTGTACATACAAGTTGCAACTGTTTCAATCAATACAATCAAATAAGTGATTTAACTTTCGGTAGTTAAAATTAAAGTGCTCTGTTCAGATCATGCTCCTAATGAAGTAAGCATAAAGTTTTAGTGTAAGAATCAAAATCAGAAACCTTCATATTAACTTCTATATAACGTGATAACGCTTAGGGCATGACTCACCATGGGCGCCGCCATTTTGAAATACAATGTTTATACACGAACGCCCTCTATGTTGTCTTTTGAACAATCTATTAAAACTTTACACTTCAATTCAAAGAAAGTCATAAATTTTGGATCTTGTTAAATAGTCCAGTATTCTCTACACTCAACATTATTCTTAACGATAATGTCTAGCAAAAAGTAAAATATAAATCAATATTTTTATTTTTCATAGGCTACTAACCACCTCAACCTTGAGACAAATTAACTTTCTTTCCTGAATCAAAAGTAAAAGCGATTAAATCCAACATTACAATGAGTCGTCTTCATTTCCAATTATCCTAAAACTGCAACTATTCAAATAATTACATTTCATTACAACCCTAATTGAGAATAAAATAAAACAGAACTTACATCAGCCCTTCTCCAGACTTGCTTCGATTGCAGTTCCGACTTGCACCAGAACCGGAACATGCAATGAACTAGCTAACCTAAAATGCCTTGCAAGTGGTGCAACCACGGAACCACCCTAAGAAAATATCACTCCGCTACAGAGTTGTAAAACTGTAAAACAGCCAATATTTCTAAAGAAATACATACTCTTGTTTCAGTCGATGATAAGATAACAAAATCCTCCAGATTCATCAATTACATAATTATGATAAGAAATAATAACCATAGAATTATTTTATCATAGCGTACAGACATCGATCATCCCAACTCTATCAAAGTGATTTAGTCAATCAAAAGAATTCCAACCACCTGTACGCAAAAAAAAGTATGCAAATTGAGTCGTTCTTCTCAAGTAAGCTTATCAAAATTCCATTTCATGACATTAGGATTGCATATTATTCATTAGCTACTTGCCAAATCAATTTCCATCGATAAAAAAACATTTTGCGTTGTATACTTCATTCATTTTATATTTTATTTGGGTTGTATATTATTCCTAAGTTAAGCGCCAAATCAATTTTCGATTCGATATATGTTTTTCGTCTTAGTTCTAATTTATTTATTGTTTGGACTGTAGAATCTTTGTAATTTATGCGCCGAACCAATTTTCTATTCGATAAAAACATTTTGCGTTGTATACTTCATTCATTGTATATTTTATTTGGGTTGTATACTATTCCTAAGTTAAGCGCCAAATCAGTTTTCGATTCGATAAATATATTTTGCGTCTTAGTTCTAATTTATTTATTGTTTCGCTTGGTCTGTAGATTCTTTGTAATTTATGCGCCGAACCAATTTTCTATTCGATAAAAACATTTTGCGTTGTATACTTCATTCATTTTATATTTTATTTGGGTTGTATATTATTCCTAAGTTAAGTGCCAAATCAATTTTTGATTCGATAAATGTATTTTGCGTCTTAGTTCTAATTTATTTGTTGTTTCATTTGGTCTGTAGATTCTTTGTAATTTATGCGCCGAACTAATTTTCTATTCGATATTAACATTTTGCGTTGTATACTTCATTCATTTGTTGTTTAATTTGGGGTATAGAATCCCCGTAAGTTACGCCCCAAATCAATTTTTGATTCTTTAAAAACATTCTCCGTTGTATGATTTTATTCATTTGTTGTTTTATTTGGGTTGTAGATTATCCATAAGTTACGCGCCAAATCAATTTCCAATTGGATAAAAACATTTTGCGTTGTATACTTCATTCATTTGTTGTTTCATTTGTTGTTTCATTAGGGTTGAATATATCCGTAAGTTCCGCCCCAAATCAATTTTCGAGTGTTTGTCAGCCCCGGCGCTGTACATAGCAGACGACAACACGATAATGCGATCGCGATAATTCCACTATAGCGTCTTGGCGTTCGCTGAACGTGCACGCTTTAAAAAAACGCACACGCATAGAAAACTGCTCGCGCGGAACTCAACTGGAGTTGAGTTCCGCGCGTCGTTCGTTCAAACTGTCCTTTATTCTCTTCAAACTCCTTAACCGCTAACCTGTAGAATGTCGGGTAAAGTTATTTGGGGTTAATTTTATACATACTAACTGTATACAAATTATTTTTTTGACCTCAGAGACCCTTTAAGAAATTTTAAACTTTATAGTTTCCTCCCATTTTCTGTTAAATTGATAAACTTTTGTGTTAATGGGTCACAGGAAAATAGTTTTCACATAATTGTACAGCATGGCCTTGGCCCATGGATGTGGGTCAGAGATGACTTGTAAAGGGAAAAGAATCAGACTTTTGTGATTTATTGTGTTATTTTCACGTTCCTTTAAAAAGATTTTTGTTGTTGTTGTGTGTTTTGGGTATATCACTTTGCAGGTGAATTCATTAAAGAAACTTGGGCTCCAGGCTGTTTACTTCGGAGAAGCAACACCTGCAGAAGTAACACTAAAAAGCTCCATGAAGGCAAAGAATATCGTTTTCACACAGATATTCACGTGTATCGAAAGTTCACGTGTTGTGCAATAACAATTACGACCAGCTGATCGCGCGAACCACTATGCGTAGGTTAAAATGAAAAAACGAGGGAACAAAATTTTAGATAGATCTACTAAAGTAGCAAAATAATGAATACTCTAGTCATTAAATACTGTATATTGTTTTTAATAAATCCATGTTTTATTGAAAATTGAACTAGATATTATTAATTATTTAGTACATTTGAACACCGATTCCCCCATAATTTGATAAACGAATCCATGAAAAACACCGCGGTTAAAACAATTACGATTGGCCACGATCGTCACTAGCTGCTGTATATGTAAGACCCTCATGCATATGCAAATATATGATGAGCTCCGCAAGTTAGCAAAGGCCTCGCCGATGACGCGGCTCGGTTCAGCGATCACTGCTGTAAACGCACGGTAGTAGTGTCAGACAGACATATACATACAGTCAACACAGATGGCGCTGTGGTTATTAATAGCAATCAACAACTTAACTGGCGTAATCACTTCTTTCTTCCTTCAGATATTAAAACTATATAGGCCAACACAGCAGCTTTAAAATTTTGATATGGCATTTAAATATGCAAATAAACAAAAAGCATTCGACTATCAAATAACATTAGAATCTAATCAAAGAACATCTTCTGAAAAAAACAATGTATAAACACACAAACCTTAGAACACTCAAATAGCCGTTGTTGAGTAAATACCTAACGAACGTAGATCAACACATGAACTCTAAATACTCAAATATCCCTTACTGACTTAAGGCATAAGAAAGTGAATCAAGATATATGTAACATGATCAGATTAATATTTCAACCTGCTCAAAGGCTGTTAACAAATTTCACATCTATGTGTAGTATAAAATTTTAATAAAACTTAAAAACTCATATTACATACCCCCTTCTTAAATCATGAAAAAAAAAAATATGGGGAAATCATATCACGGCAGTGGAGGAAGACAGCTGAAGTGGGCACAGTGGCAACATTGCACGGAAAGAGAGAGAGAGAAAAAAAAATAGAAATAGAAAAAAATAGAAAACACAGTAACCAAGCAGAGCCAAGCATGGAAGCACCAAGTATTAAGCAATGATACTGAAACAATAGGAAACTAGCCACTGAAAGAAAAAAGGAAAAATTGTGATATGCCCCTCATAAGGCAAAAAGGGTGTAGGTGTACAACGATGGTACATACTGATACATAATAAGTGGGAATACATAAAGCAATAAGCAGTAATTATCAGCAAATAAACATGTAACAGTATGTCATATAAATATCATACTGGCATGTGAAGCCCGTGTAGATTAATGTTCTCAAAGGCACGAAAATCTTCACATTTAGGATATACATGTATACAAAACAGACACGAAATAACATGCCTGTATAGCAAAAAAAAAAAGGGGGGAAATAGAGGTGAAAAAAATTAATGTCCACTGAAAACGACTGACAACCGAAGCGGGAGGTGAAAACATGGGCGGGGACACAAAACCTCCAGTGGGAAAGTGGGGGGGGGGGGGGGGGGGAGGGGGCACTGTAAGGAAAGGGGACACCAAAACACAGCGGATTTAATCACGGACATACTCCTGAAAATATGGGGGACGGCGATGGCGTAAGGGATACCGTCTGCAACCTGTGGGCATAGGAGAATTAGGAGTTACTGGTGTAGCAGACTGTGCAAGTCCAATAGGGGAAGGTCCATCTTGAGGGGTAGACAGTTCGTGTAGGATATCAGGGGGGTCAGGAGGAGGTATGGGGACCTCGGGCACACTGGTGTCATTGGGGGCATCTCGTGAATATTGGGTGTCATCTGTCGGCGCTGGCATGGGCAGACAGTCAGCATGGTCATCGTCGCTCTCAGGGACCCTGTGCTGCCAAGGGTTCGAGGAGGGAAACTCGGGGTACTTTCAGGCAGTCAGAACGTCGAACACGGTATGATGCGGACAGGAGTTGACTGCCCACAAACTTGCGAATGTTACACCACTCACCCTCCACTCTACAGACAAGGTAGCGAGGGCGGGCCTGGGTCTTGGAGCGATCAGAACGCAGGTAGACAAGATCACCAACGTGAACGTTAGACTCAACCTTGGAAGATGGGCGTTTGGGCGATTTTGACTACGCTCGGACCATGATTAGAAAGACGTCTGTCATGTTGAGTTGCAATGATGTCCATGTCATGCAAAGGAATCTGTTCACTGGTGAATTGGTCACGTTGGGTCCACAGTTCACGAGCAGAAAGTCCAACACCACGGAGGCGACTGTTAAGGCGTGTAGTGGCCAAAGCGAGTGCAAGGAGGGTAACAGGGCCACCATGGGGATCATCACGAAGAAGCTCATTTTCCAACTCGCGTACAGCTTTCTCAGCCACAGGGTTCTTGTTGATGTTTTTGGCATGACCAAGTTCAACTGCAATACCCTCCCTGGGGAGCGATTCATTGTGCTGGAGGGCTACAAATCCCGGAGCAGGGTCAGTACGCACAACAGCAAGAGGACCATCAAGGGGCCGGAAGGGTGTGCATAACTGAAGGAGAGCATTGCAGAGGGTCTCCTTGTGTTCGTCTGGTATCAAGGTGATCACGGTATATGAAGTGACAGTTTCTCTGAGTACGAAAATGAGCTGGCGCGAACGCTTGATGACATCTGCTGCAAAGGACACCCCTACCACACTTGGGGGGTCACTCGTAGACTGGGGAGTTGCAGCGTGAGGAACATTCCGGAGGGAGAGACAACTGTGGCAACCAACAGTCACCTGGTGAATGGCTGCATCGAGGTCCAAGGCATAGAAGTACCGAGACACCACCTGTTTGAGTTGATGTGGCGTAGGGTGGCTCAGCTGGAGATGAAGGGCAGTGAGAACTCCCTGGAGTACATTACGGGGAACAATGATACACTCCCGCTGCGGCAAGAATGTACGGTCCTGTCGTACTACTAGTAAGCCATCATTAGCAATGGTGGCAACCTGGAGATATCGCTTCACAACACGAATGTCTGTTAGCTTTTTAGATGGGCGAGTACCCTGCACGAGATGAGCATGTGTGCGGCGAAGGGCTGGGCATTCAGACTGGATCTTTCCCCATGCATGGCGGGACGTGAATGGAAGTCGACTCTTCCCTGAGAGAATGTCTTCAATGGAAGCGAGATGGACAACGGAGTCTTCCATATGAGAGATGAAGGCACATACCTGGCATTTTGAATCATGAAATGGGGGAGCATTTCTGCTTGCAAAGTCGGCGGGGACATTAGCTGAGCCTGCCAGATGACGTAGGGAAACCTGGTACCGGCTCACCGTCGCGAGAAATGTAGAGACCCTTGGACTGGCAGATAATTCCCCCCGACATAGCTTTTCATAGGCCTGGACACAAGGTTTGCTGTCAGTAAGGATGCAGACAGGGTGGCATGACTGAATGATGTATGGGCTGAAATGCTTGGTGGCAGCGGCGATGGATAGTGCCTCTACCTCACAAGGAAGCCAGGTAATCTGTCGGCCACGAAGCTTCGTGCTGAAGAATCCCGCAACTAACGGTTTCTGGTCCCGTGTGACATACAGGGTCGCACCAAGACCATAGTTCTTAACGGAACCGTCGGTAACTATCCACAATTGGTCAGATGGACGTGGCAGAGTGACAGTCTGAGAAGACCGAATGACAGACTGAGCCTTGTTGAAAGCATTGTGTAGCCCATCTGTCCACTGAATGCAGTCCTGAGATTTCATACCGGCAATGGAGTCATCAAGGGGGCTCAAGTAGGAAGCACAATTAGGGAGCAAACGGGCAAGCATCTTGTAGGCACCAATGAAAGATCTCATGCCTTTCACAGTAGAGGGAGGTGAGCAGGTTGACAGAGTTGTCACTCTGTGTGGACTTGCTTTGAGAGTTCCCTCAGACCAGACCCATCCTAAGATAGTGGTGGTCTTTGGACAGACGGTAGTCTTGGATGGAGAAAGATGGAGTCCAATGGATGCTAGAGCCTGTAAAACCCGGGACCAATTTCGCAAAAGTGCCTGTGGGATGTCCGCACCACAGTACAAGTCATCTGCGAGCTTGACAACGACCCCCTCAAACAACAAATCTCCAAGTACTAGACACATCAATTCCTCTAATGCAGTTTCTGAACCCGGCATACCCATGGCACAACGGGTATACACTCTGATACCTCGGAAAGGCGTAGCAACACCACAGTACTTCATTGACTCACGTGAGAGAGGTATTTGGTAAAAAGCACTTGCAAGATCAGAAGCAATAATGTACCTCCACTGTCCTATTTTTCTCAACGTGGAATCAACATCTGGTAGAACTGAGGGCTGTGGCTTGGAGTAGCATCCAACATCAGCAAAGGCCGTTACCAACCGGGAACCTCCATTGGGCTTTTTCACAAGGAATGACGGATTAACATATTCAACCGTAATGCCAACATCCTCAGGGCGTGCGAAAACACCAAGCTTTTCCAAATCATCAAATTTACCCTGCAACTCAACAAGCTTATCACGGGAATATAAGGGGAGGTGGCCCTTGCGCTGTGGTGGTTGTACAGGGCCCATGTTCACAACAGCCTGGAACGGTCCAGAAGCACCATTATAGCCCTTGAATGAAGGGCTAAACACACCATCATACTCAGCATGAAGAGACTGAAAGTCATTCCTAGCCTTAGGGGGAAGAATACCATCAGGATCCACAACCACAGACTGAGAAGACTGGGGAGGTCCTGTCCCTCTAGGTGACATAGAGGGTACAGCATTCTGATCCGAGATGAGAGGGGCGACCTGATCGCCATCCTGCGCAAGCATGGGGCAAACCTGACACAAATGTTCATTGCGACGAATAATGCAGGGAGCCTCAGAAAGATTGGGAATGCGAATCCTACCCACTACGCACGAGACTATGCTGGGGGCTGGAAAAAATTCTGTCAGTGTGGGGGTAGGAGGGGAATCTGTACGGGGCTCCAAGACCAGGGTCTGATCATCTGCGAACTCTGGAGGGAGGGCAAGCTCAAGAAACTCACCTGGCCAGAGGGTGTTCGTTTTAGGAGGGGCACGAAGAACATGTGCACGGCGTACAGCATGACCAGCTTTTACCATTGGAACCATATGCATACACAGTGCCATCTCCTAAGGTAATCTGCCGGCTGGCCGAATAGCCACATCATTACGCTCCATAAAGGGAGTGCCAGCCAGAACGTCAACATCGAGATTCTCAACGACCAATCCATCAAAATGAAACACATGGCTACCACGACACAGAGAGACGGGTTTCACCAGTGACCTG
This sequence comes from Heliocidaris tuberculata, assembly GCA_025618425.1. NCBI lineage: Eukaryota > Metazoa > Echinodermata > Echinoidea > Camarodonta > Echinometridae > Heliocidaris > Heliocidaris tuberculata. The sequence goes on from CM046848.1 coordinate 14,262,033, forward strand.
CAAGGGGGATGATCCATTAGCCTGGTGAGCCGACTGGGAGGTGGGGGACACATTACAACCTAGGGCATGCGCCGTAGAGGCACGCATCATATTACCAGTAGCACCACTATCAAGCGTTATACGAACGGCATGATGGTTATAAAAGGCATCAAAATATGGAGACTGACGCACCTGGACACGCAATGTAGAGGAAGTTTCCTCCTGGTCTGGAGCAGACAAAGCATCAGACTCAACATGAAATTCCTGCGGGTCAAAGTCAATTGTTGGGCCTCCCTCACTGTCAAATATCTTGGCAACCTGCCGGGCTTTGGCCATGTATCGCCTATCAGTTTCAGGGAGGTAGGGACATACACTCAAGAAATGGTTACTTGGGCGACCAGCCTGAACACAGAGGGGGCAAGACTTGGCAGGCTTGGAGCGAAATCTAGTTGGAGTCTGCGATTGCGCTCGCCGGAGAGCGGACTGGTTACGACTGCGAGGTGGAAAGGCAGCTGTACGCATGGCCCTAGAACACTCAACCAACTCTAAAAGACTAGTAAGGGCTTGGGAAATCTCAGCCTTGAGAGAGGCAAGGGTTCGTGACCGGAGCTCTGTGCCATACCTCTGCTTAACTACCTTGTGGAGGTCTGGGTGCAACAAGTGAAGCCACTGCAAAACAATGAAATTCTTGATTGTCGGTGTGAGCTCTTCATCTTCAAGGATGGGATCACCGTGATGGGTGATACCCCCACCAGATGTCAACAAGTTATCCTCTACAAAGGCAAGTATTTTCTGATACAAGTCCTCTGGTCTCTCGTCCGATTCCAATTTTATGTCACAAAAATCAAGGAAATGGGCACCTGTAGATTGGAACCCATAATGGAGCCTTATTGTTGCCCAGATGTCATTCAATGATGTGGAATTGCGAACAATGGAGTTCCTAGCAATCGCAGGGCAGAAATTGGCTATCTGGCCAAGCATTAAATCTAACAGGTTAGCCTTTTGTTGGGCAGTTTTGCGCGACTCTGAAGGGGTTGAGGTAGTGTCATCCACAAAACCCCTTGTAAGATTTGATTTTGTCTTCTTGCCCCATGTAACTGATTCATTCAAGAAGGGAGAAAAGTGAGGGTCTAGGTTTAGGGTATACAGGAGATTCTGTCTCCAACTCTTAAATGAGGTAATGGTTTCCACCTTGCCCAAGCACCATTGCTTGGGTACTTTGGGCATAGCACACGCCATTGTAAGGCTGTGGGACTGTACACTACTTTAAAGCTCACTGATACTACTAGTCCACGGTAAAACTTACATTTACGGTGCACCCGGCTGTAGTTTTCCCAGCAAAGTTTCTCCCAACATGGAGCAAGTATTACTTAGACTGTGGGTCGAAATCCACCGCTGCCACCACGAAATAAAGGAAGAATCAGGTGCAGTCATTTCGATGGCGTGGGTTCGTATCCCACCGCTGCCACCACGAAATAAAGGAAGAATCAGGTGCAACTTTGTAGTACAGATTGGTAAAGCTTTATTACAGTATAACGGTGGTAGTGTCACAGATGGCGCTATGGTTGTTAATAGCAACAACTTAACTGGCGCGGAGCTTGTGGAAGAAGATGTGTTCTGAATATTTTAGTTAGATTCCTGTAAGATTAGCTGTTCTTGAGAAAGAGTAACTATTATGTTCAGTAGATTTTGGTCCGCTAACGTCTAACTTACTTAACGACATTGTAAGTAAGTTAGACAAAGGATTCCAAAGTCTAAAGACCAAACGGCTCTTCGCAAACTTACCGGTACGGTAGGCCTACCTCTCTAATAATTGTCAGCATATATCGGAGTCGGACAATAATTCATTCAATCCTTCATCAGTTTGAGTTAGCAATACAAAGTTTCCTGCTATGATGTGAGCTTTTTTAAACTTAAAAGTCAATAACAAATCCTCGGGGAAAAAATCAGATCTAACGTTAATCTACGACTACACTACGTACATAGGTCGTAGTAGCCCATCGCAGCTAGCTTATTTATAGCCTAGCCCAGCCCAGCCTGCCAAACGTAAACATGTACTCTCGGCGCTGCTCGCGGGGCCGGCCGGCGTCGTCGATCAAATCGCTAGCTAGCTGGCTATAAACTGCGCCGCGCGTACCATGCTTTATGTTTATTGTGACGTCAGAGTTCAATTTCGTTTGATCCATTTGTTCCATTGCACGGTGATGTCACTTACTAGTACCTCACAGTATACTGTGTACATCGTTAGTGACGTCAGCGTGCAATGGTGCGAATGGATCAAACGGAATTGCACGCCTGGAGGATGATACTGTTCAACATTACTTTTATCGGATGTCATGTGATTAAGAATTGACCAATGGAGTTGCAAGAATCTTAGTAGGTGTTGTATAAACCTGAAGGTCCGCTATTCATAAAACGGAAAGGGGTCACTATTCATAAAGTCATAAGGACCATTATTCATAAGGACCACTATTCATAATACGGAATGAGGGTCGCTATTCGTAATAGGAAAAGAGGGTCTCTATTCATAATAGGAGAAGAGGGTCGCTATTCATAATACAGAATGAGGGTCCCTAATCATAATACGAAATGAGGGTCGCTATTCATAATACGGTATGAGGGTGGCTATTCATAATACAGAATGAGGGTTGCTAATCATAATACCAAATGAGGGTCACTATTCATAAAACGGATTGAGGATCGCTATTCATAATACGAAATGAGGGTCGCTATTCATGATAAGGAATGAGGATCGCTATTCTTAAAAATTAAATAAGCAAACAATATGATAATAAGAAAGGACATCCCCACGGTGCTGTGTTTAAGAAGGCCTTAAAGGCCAAGTCCACCCTAATGTTAAGTTGATTTGAATAAATAGAGTAAAATTAAACAAGCATAACAGTGATTTTTTTTAATAGAAATCGGATGTAAAATAAAGTTACGGCATTTTGAAGTTTTGCATTGTTTCATGAAACAGTGATATGCATAACATGGGCGGTATGCAAATAAGTGAGCCGATGATGTCAGACACTCACTTTTCCTTATGTATTTTATTATATGATATCATGAATATTTCATTTTTCTGTTCTAAGAATGTAAAGCGTGGTTTGACTCCTCATGGAATGTGTAAGAACATCATTACTTTAACTTATTTTGATACAAGGGAGAGATTCTTTATTATCACATCTATGAAAATTGAAATATTTGAAATTTCATATAATAAAATACATAAGGAAAAGTGAGTGTGTGACGTCATCGGATCACTCATTTGCATACAGCTCATGTTATGCATATCACTGTTTCGTGAAACTATGAAAAATTTTAAAATGCTATAACTTTCTTATTTCAACAAAATTTTCACTGTTATGCTTGTTTGATTTCACTAAAATCAACTTGAAATTGGTGTGGATTTGGCCTTTAAAATGCATTTGCGGATTGTCTTTATATCGCTATCAAGAATGTTAAACCCCTTGACCATCATCATTAGAGGAACAAAAATTGAAATTTTGGCTAGCTCGCTGACTCGGTTGTAAATGAATAAGCAGATCTTAATACACATTTGCGAGTAGTTTGTAAAAAACCGTGTAATGATAGAGGATAATGACTGTGTCAAAATGATCTTTGATTGTAGGCTATTGATTAGAATGAAGGTGTATACTGATGTCTCAAAATTTTCCTTTTCTGCATTGTTTTCAACCTTTGTATGTTGCTCCTTTAAAAAAAAAGAGTGAACTATTTTTATAAGTGCCCTCCACACTTTGAAAGCCGCTTTACCAATTCCTTTTAATTAGTTGTTAAAAAACGATGATATCTAATTCATATACATCTACAATGTGCTAAAAACCATGATTTCAGTTCATTAATTTTTTTTAAAAAGTCCCTTCCGTGGGAGGAGGGGATTCCCCCCCCCCCTCCCCCCCCCCCACACACACACAAATATACAGATCCAGATACTCCCGCTCGGTTTCTCCACTCCTTTGTGGAGACCCTAATCCCTAGCCATCATCTCAAGTTCCAATAATCGTCCAGTTGGGGGAGGAGAAAGTTGCGGGGGGGGGGGGGGAGGTTGTTGTAAGGGGTAGTTGTCCTGGAGATTAGTTGTCTGGGGGCAGCTGTCCGGATACGGGCTTCGAAATTGCCGTGAGAATTTTTTTTTTCCTTTTTGGGGGTGGGATATCTAGCCCTCGTAGCAATATTTTCATAATACGGAATGATTATAATTATTTCGTTATTTCATTTATTACAATTACAATTATCCATATGAAATTCTTACAAATGTGATTTATTTGACATGTCAGTCATATAGTAATATTATTGCTCGATTCTTCCGAATGATGGGTGATATAAAGGACCTAAATGAAAGTGAAAATAGTTCGCGCAAAGTATCCGAATTCGGATGTGACTAAAATCGTACCGTTTCGGCTCGCTTTATAATTAAGGGAGATATTTAAACTATCAAAACCTATAGTTTTTTCTGATTCTCTGATTCCTTAAAACAAGGTACAAGACAATTATAGGGCCTGAATTTTTAATCAGAATCTTCATCAGAGGCTGAATGACGAAGGTACATGACACCGGCGTAAATCTGTTTCGAGGAGTGGTCGTGGTTGGGGGGGGGGGGGGGGGGGAATGATCGAAATCTTTTGCCAAAATTTTCTTGCGCGAACCCACACTCCACTACACACATACCCTTCCCCACCCGCATACATCCCCATACACATACTATTTTTTTTATTTTGCGAGCGAGTGAAGCGACAGAACAAAAAAATAACAACTTCTTGCTACAAAAGATGTCGTCAAAAATACACTCTAGGCCCGTAAGATATGTAAATAGTATATTTCGTCACCTCACTGCAGATTATGGCTCTATTTTAGAACCTCGCTGGTCCAATCGTTTGCTGTCCAAAACCACCCTGTTTCTAAATATTACGAGCGAGCGAAGCGAGCAAGGAAAAAGACACTCATTTGATGAATGAACATAAATGTCGACATCTGAATGTCCGAGTCATCACTCAATATTAGGAGGCGGGTGAGGGGAGGGGGCTGGGGATAATTCATATGTAATGACGTGTTTGTTCTGTAATTATCTATCTTGTTTTATTACAATTGACGTCAGGCTTACACCTCATTTGTTTTGTTCCCTTCATTGTATTTTTTTTGAAATTTGGTTCGGCTATTTAAAGTCGGCCTAGGCCCAGGGGCGGCGTTACAGGGGGGGGCAGAGGGGGCGACCGCCCCCCTATGATTTTTCAAGTAGTGAAAAAAGGAAAAAAAAGAAGGAAAAAGAAAAGGAGGAAGAAAAGGGAAGAAAGAAGAAAGAGGAGTATTAAAAAGAGAGGTCTTAAACATATAACTCTATATTACCCCTGTTATTTAATGGAGAAAAAATATGACGTCATATTTAGGTCGTCTTGCCCTTCCTATCAAAATACCCTGGCGCCGCCCCTGCGTAGGCCTAATTGATTATTTATAATTCGTGTGTGAACCTCTATACATGTATACATGGATTTGAATAATTATTACGAGCATTCTCTGTGTTTGCTTTCAGTTGAGTTCAATTCAATCAAATTTATTTCCATTTCCAACAAAACAATTCATGAACATAATAACAATTTGAAAAAAATCAAACATATAAACATATAAATCATTGTACAACAATATGATACATTTTGCATGATTTGAGTTATAAAACAAGCTTTGAATTTATCATGTCTAGAATTACTTGATGTTTAACTTTTTCTGAACCTGCATGCATTTGTATTTACATTCCGTAGGCTACTTTTCTTTTGTTTGTTCTGCACTTATAATTATATCTGCCCTCTTGTTGCTACGAGAGCTAGATAATCCCGCACCCAAAAATAAAAACAAAAACAAATTTCTCACAGCATTTTTCATTTGTATCTTATTGCCCTAGGCCCTATTACACCTCGATCCTTACCCATCGCCACCACCACCACCACCCGAACCTCCAACAAAAAAGACAGCAAATGTTTGGTTCCGGGGCTGCGGAAGCGCGGGTTGGGGGCTGCAGCCCCCCACAATTTCGGCTGAAAAAAACACACGAAAAAACCCCTAATATCATAAAAACCTTTATAATTGTAAATTGCTCATTTCATAGCCTTGCAAAACCATAACAACCCAAGGGCTTTAGGGGGTTCCCTGAGGACCATACAACCCCTGGGCTCCGCCTGTTTGGGTGTCAGCCTCCCCCCCCCCCTCCTCCAAAACACGTTCCGCGGCCCCTGTGGTTCATATTCGGATCGTATTACTGGACGCGAAAACCTTCAAGGTCCGAAAGTTTTCAAGCCCCCTATCCCCCAGGCAAAACGCAATTTTAAAGTATCCCTGCCCACCCTTCTCCGGGCATTAACTAGGCTTACGGTCCGGGCAAATTCGTTTGTTTTCGGTGTTAGAAAAGGTTCAGGAAATCAAGATTGTGGATAAATGAATTCATGGGTGTCGATCCCGGGGGGGGGGGGGGGGTGGGGATATATCCCCCCTCCCACACATTTTAGGTGGGGAATGGCCTGTATTATCATCCCCTCAAATAATTCACCCTCAATAAATGACATGGCCCCTGTTCATCCCCTAAAAAATAGATAAAGGAGGAAAGAGAAAGGAAGAAAGGGGAGGGAAAAAAAAGGGGAAAGGAAAAATCTGAAAGCGCTCGCTCGCTCGCTCGCTCTCTCGCATAAGTATCTTTATAATACTATTCTTATGAAGGGAATTGGTTTCCATCTTGTCTCTATCTAATGTTGTGCACTATTGTGGTAGGCCTACTCATGTAGTATAAATGCTAGGAGTCAAGTGGCAAGTTAACCTAAATTAGATGCATTTTCAGGAGATAATGGCCTATGACCAATACCCATTATTCATTATAAAACTCATCTAGCGTTTAAACAGATGTTAAAAGAAAATAGATTTCTCTTGTTGGTAGCTCGCTTCGCTCGCTCGTAGAAACAGAATGGTTTTGGACTGCAAACAACGAGCCAAAATAGCGTCATCTTCGGCAGATAGGTGAGATCCTATTTAGATATCTTTGAGGCTTATCAAAAGGTGTATAATTTCCCTTGCTCGCTGCACTCCATTGGCGTAAATCCCGGGGGATGGGGATATATATTCCCCCCCCCCCTCTTTTCGGGGAGGGGGATGGCCTATACAAATATACCGCCACTTTTCAAGGAAGAAATAATTTTCTATATCAATCAATTATTGATAAAATTGATAAAATTAATATAAAAGTTATATTCATATTCATAAGATTCATAAGATTCATAAAATTCATAAGATGTTCTATGCAGATGACACACAACTGTACATTTCATTTAAGAGAACTGATAATATTAATGTCACTTCACAGATATCAGAGTGTGTGCAATCAATCAAAGAGTGGTCTCAGGTAAATGGTTTAAAGCTCAATGATACAAAGACTGAGTTTCTTCATCTTTCTTCACGCCATAGGTCAAGCAATCTCATATCAACATTGAACATAAATGGTACAATTGTTCATGCAACCAGAACTTGCAGAAATTTAGGTGCTATTTTTGATGATAAGTTCACATTTGAAAATTTTGTCTCACAAAAGTGTCGCTCAGCTTCATTTGGATTATACAAAATAGGTAAAATTCGCAATTTTTTAGACAAACCAACCACTGAACGATTAATTCATGCTTTTGTTATGTGCCATTTTGATTTCTGTAATAGTTTACTTTCTGGTCTCCCTTCTTCTCAAATTCAAAGACTACAACTCCTTCAAAATTCTGCAGCCCGACTTGTTACACGCACGAAGAAACATGAATCAATAACTCCAGTCTTAAGAGATCTACACTGGTTGCCCATCAAGTCCCGTATCCAATTTAAAATACTTATGTTAACCTACCAATGTTTACATCAGCTGGCTCCTACCTATCTCTCTGAAGTACTAACTCCATATAAACCCAATAGAATGTTACGTTCCAGTTCCAAGTCCCTGCTCTGTGTTCCACAAATAATGACAAAATCATACGGGGAAAGGTCTTTTACACATTCTGCCGCTCTTTTGTGGAACAAGTTGCCTGAATATTTGAAAAGTATAAATTCCTATGAAAACTTCATTAATTCTCTAAAGACATACCTTTTCACCACTTTATAGTTAATCAGAATCATGAACCCAGTGCATCTTTCCTTTCTTTCCTCTCCTAAAGTGCATAGAGACATGCAATTTTGCTTATGTGTAATGCGCTATATAAAAATGTTTGATTATTATTATTATTATTAGTAGCAAGAATTCCTCCTTAAAATACAATTTAAAAATTGCTAAAGATATGATTTGAATGTCCCGATATTTTATATATCAAAATCTCTCATCCATGTCCATTACTAACATGTTTTCCATTGATACAAATGGACATTACATCCCCCCTCTTTAATGCACAATTAATGCAAAATGTAGGCCTAATAAAACATGGTATTGTAAACAATGGGTAGAAAACAAGCTCAGATATTTTCACGTCATGCAGACACGAGGAAACTTCTCGGGACTGTACAGCATTCTCCAAAATGGCTGTCTGTCTAATACATCTTCTACAAGTTCAAGAGTCTTCTTTCAGGATTCAGAATGATGCATCCTCTTTAGATAAATTTTAGGATTATTTAAAATCAGGCGCTGTGGGGGGGGGGGGGGGGGAATACAGTGTCCCCAGTATTTCAGGAATTTGGGTATCCTAGAAGTTCCCCCTTTTACTTAGGAAAGTGTTCCTTTTACTTCAGATAAGTGCCCCCTGTTCTTTATATTCATGCCCGTTCCACATTCTTACAATTTGATTTTATTACCATTGATAATTGCCAGAGGCCTATTAAAATCTGAGAGGTGCCCCTTCTTCCTTGACAACTGTCCATTTTCCTTTGTAAGAAGTGCCCCTTCCCCTTCTAGAAGTATCGTTTATATGGGGGGGGGGGGGGCACTCATTTTCCAAAGGTTCGTTTTTCCGAAGGTTCGTATTTCCGAAGGTTCATAATTCCGAAAATGAAAAAGCGTTCATAATTCCGAACATTTGTTGCATTATTCCGAAGGTTCGTTATTCCGAAGGTTCGTTATTCCAAAGGTTTGTTATTCCGAAGGTTCATAATTTCGAAAATGAAAAAGGGTTCATAATTCCGAAATGAAATAGGGTCCGTAATTCCGAAAATGAAATAGGGTTCGTAGTTCCGAAAATGAAATAAGGTACCTAAAAAGGAGGGGGGGGGGCCAAAACGACTGAGCAGCCCCCCCCCCCCCCGCTCTCCATATCAAGGGTCCAAAAAAGGGAGAGAGGTAAAATAGAAAAAAACTTTTACAGAATAAGAACAAGTGAATGATCCGGCGGCCGCCGGATAATCTTATTTTTCCTTATGTTATTCTTTGTTTTTATCCTTCTTTCATTTCCTCGTTCTATCTACAACATAACATAAGGAAAAGAATTATCAGGCGGCCGCCAGATAATTCTGTCTTTCCTTATGTTATTTTCCTTCTATCTTCTTCACTTTCTATCTTTCCTTATGTTATTCTTTGTTTTTATTCTATCATTTTCTCTGTCTATGTTCATTATGTTGAAAAATAGGAAAAGATAGGATAAAAACAAAGAATAACAAAAGGAAAGATAGAAGGCAAAGATAAAAGAATAAAACAAAGAATAACTTAAGGAAAGACATCTTTCCTGATGTTATGTTGTAGATAGAAAGAGGAAATGAAAGAACGATAAGAATAACATAAGGAAAGATAGAAAAAGAAGAAGATACAAGGAAAAACAAAGAATAGCATAAAAGGGCCGTCACATATCCAAAACGAAGCCCGCCCGACTCCTCTGCGAGCTCAGAAGGGCATTTTCGCCAGGAATATGGCCGGAATACGGCCGGTGTCTGCTCGATCACTGCAGGCTCCGCCGCGAATTTTAGGGGTCGGCCGACGTTCGCAGGGCACCGAAACCTTCTCCGAAAACAGCGATTTTCCAATGGCGAATTTTTAGGTCGCAGAGCTCGTAAACAGGTCGCCCTTAGATCGATCGGGAATCGGCAAACATTCGATCGATATTCGGGCGGCAAACCGACGATTTTAAACCATTTTTTTGCTTTGAAATTCTGACGGAGGTCGGCAGAGCTGCATGGCTGCTGCACGGGCTCCCTACGATACTCCAGTGACCCCCTCCCGTATCCCGCCCGACTTGCACAAAGTCGGGCGTTCTCCGAGCGCACTCCGTGCTGAAGGATAAAAACATAGAATAACATTATAAGGAAAGATAGCATTATCCGGCGGCCGCCAGATTATTCACTGGTTCTTATTCTGTAAAAACCTTTTTTCCCCTCCGCTATTTATCTCCCCTTTTTTGGACCCTTGATATGGAGAGGGGGTGGGGGCTGCTCAGTCGTTTTGGCCCCCCCTCCCTCCTTTTTAGGTACCTTATCTTATTTTCGGAATTATGAACCCTCTTTCATTTTCGGAAAAACGAACCTTCGGAATTACGGACCTTTGGAGTAACGAGCCTTCGGAATTACGAACCTTCGGAATAGCGAACCTATCGGAATTATGAACCTTCGGAAATACAAATCTTCGGAAAAACGACATGTAACCGTTTATATTATAGTACGTGCCCCTTTTCCAATCTTATAATTGCCCCTATTCTTTCCGATAAGTGTTCCCTTTATTTTATTTTCAAAAACGAGCCTCTTCCCTTTTCACCTCTCATAAAATCTTTCCTTCTACAATTCCCTTTTAAATCATTTGCATTATTAATCCCTTTAAATAACTGCCCTTTTTCCATTTTCACTTTTCAGATTCAAGAATAACCCCCTTTCCGTCTGATAAGTGCATCTTTACCTGTGGCAATGGCCTCTATTCAAATTTGAGAGGTGCCCGTTTTAATTTGACAAGTGCCCCTTCCACCTTCTCCTTAACAACACTTGTCATCTCTGATGAGTGCCCCTTTACACCTCTGAAAAGTTCCCCTTACTTCATTTTGACACGGGCTCCTTTTCTTTCTAAGAAGTACACTTATTCCTTGTGCTAAGATCCCCTCTTCCTTTATAAAAAAACGCCCCTTTTCCATTCTCATAAGTGCCTTTTTCACCTCAGGTAAAGTGCCAATATTCATGTGCGACAAATACCACATGTTTCATCCTCTGATAATTGCTCTCTTTAATATGACACATTCCTGCTCCTTTTCTTTTCTCATAAGTGCCATTTTCGTTCTTGATAATGGCCCCTTTTTTCTTCCTCCATAATTTGTGCACTTAATTTATAGCGATTTAGAGCAACTTTACTTTAATTTCGTCAATGCTCGCTCACTACGCTCGCTCACATTTATATTTGATAGAGTTATGTTACTTATTAGAGGTCTTTTCAGTCTCTCATGCCGAGACTGTGTTTAAAAACCTTTCAGAACTGGGTTTTTCCTCTTTATAAGATGTTATTGATCACCATGCAGCCTCACAGATCTTAAAAAATCGCTCGCTCGCACATTGATATGTAGGTCATCAAACCCAACTGCAAACTTTGATGCTTAACTAAATTATATTAGAGCATGTAAGAGAGAAACATAATTGAAATCCCTATAAATGTAATCACAATGTAGGGTATATATGCCAATTTTTAGAGGTGGTATATTTCCCCGTTGTAGGTGCCCTTTTTTCCCCCAGAAATAACCCTTGATTATCGGTGCCCCCAAACTTTGGAAATTTCCGTTCAATATCGCGATCATACCCCCACTCCTTGAACCGGATTTACGCCGGCGCTGCACTCACTCGTATAACATTTAGATACAGGATGGTTTGGAAAGGCAAACAAATTGGGCATGCACATGATGCAAGCGAGGTGACCGAATATATAATTAGATATATTAAAGGTCTATAGTGTATTTCGATGACGAAATAATACTCTAACATCAAAAAAGTGTGCTTTTCCTCGCTCGCTTCGCTCGCTCGTAACATTTTGAAACAGGATGGTTTTGAACAGCAAACAATTGGACCAGTGAGGTGCTAGAATTAAGTCATATTTGGCAGCGAGGTGAACAAATATACCATTCAAATATCTTATAGGCCCCAGAGTGTATTATGATGACAAAAGCACACTTTTTGTGGTAAGAAGTTATTTTTGGCTCGCTCGCTTTGCTATCTCGCAAAATTTGAAACAGGGTTGTTGATAATCTAGCAAGAAGTGTCATTCCCCCAAATTTAAAAACGCTTCGGCCCTAGACATTTAAATATAGTTTTGAGGATCTACATCTGCGATATTGTTTGAAAATAATTTTGTGTGTGGTGTATAATATAGGAGAGGTAGATTAGAATTAGAATGCAGCAAAACTGTCGGCCAAAGCTTACACCCCCAATTCAAAATGTTCTGCCGATGCCCCTGTCTCTCCGCTCCTTCGCTTTGTCGATCCTTCACGTTTGACACCCCCCCCCCCCTCCCCCGACACCCTTCCCAAGCTTGGTCACTTTGCTCCCACGCCGAGGATATTCGACACCAGTCATCCAACCAACCACGAATGCAAATCGACACCCATGCATGAAGTTATGTTAATTAATATGATTACTGATATACTGAGGTATGATAATTCCTGGAAAAACAAAAATCTTGAAACTCTTCATTGGCTGGAATTGAAGAGTGTCTTGGGGCCTGGTCCTTAACTTTTGGCACTGGATATGTCTAAGGCTATACAATTTGTAGGTCAATAGGTCCTATTAAAAGCTACTTTCCACAAAAAACATTATTCTCGTATAAACAATTACTAGTTTCTAAACTGACTATGATAATGGGCCTGCTTGTTCTACGTAAAGTCTCAGTGGCGTAGACAGGATAAGATCAGTTTGGGGGCAGGGTGGTGGGGCAAGATTTCCCACAAGGGGGACAAATTACGATAGGATTATATAAATGTGCGTTATGTTTTACTTCATTTTTCGTCAACACAGGAGCAGAGCAAATATATTAACTAGGTTATGGAGATGTTTTTATATAAGTATAGCTTAAAAGGTATAATATACTTTTAAAAACAAAGATGACAATAACACATAGCACTTTAGCGAACGGTACATGTTTCGAAGTCTTTAAACTTCAGCATAAGCCTGAGATTATTCAATCAGTGTCAATGGTATACTTAAAAAAAAGAGAAGATATTACAGTAGGCCTATAGGGGACGCCACCATCCGCATTATACCTATAACAGTCACAGAATCGTATTTTTTTTTTTTTTTGCTTAAAATTTTGAAAATCTAACTTCCTTTTTTAACTTATATGGGAAATATTTGGTGCAGTATTGTATATTTACGAAGAACTGGAATATGGTATATACCTTAAGTCCCTACAACCCCCTCTCCGTTGCTTTCTTCCTTTTCTGAGGGTTGTGGACATGATAGAACAGCCCTTGATGGCAACGCTGCTACAGCCCAACCCACACACGCACACACAGAGGCTATGCCATCAATGAACTACTTTGACGATAATCGGTAATATGTACTTGTACCAAGGGAATGGCGCAGCGTGGTCGGAGTGATGGGGGGGGGGGGGGGTGGGTGGGGACTGGTGGAGCCCGGGGTGACGGGTCGCTACATTATTGGGGCAAGCCTTTTTTATTTGTTCCATCCTCTCCCCCCCCCCCCCCCATAGCTGCGACACAGCCGTGGGGGTGTCCCCCATCCAATATCATTTTGTTTGCTTATTTATTTTTTATGGATAGCGACCCTCTTTCTGTATTAATATGAATAGAGACCCTCTTTTCGTATTATGAATAGCGACCCTCTTCTTCAATTATGAATAGCGACCCTCTTTCTGTATTATGAATAGCGACCCTCATTTCGTATTATGAATAGCGACCCTCTTCTCGGATGAGCAGTCCTTATGAATAATGAGCCTTTTTTCCATTATTGATAGTGGCCTTAATGAATAGCTGTCATTATGAATAGCGGTCCATATGACTAGCGAGCGGACACTATGAGCGGACCCCTACAAGCATTGCTTGTGCATCGATGCGATATGCATGGACAAGCGGCACGCGGATTTTCACGTGAACCGGAAACACGTTTGTATGACGTCATTATAAATGCGTTTACGATCGGCATTTTAAGTCGGCGATAGGGAGTTTTCGCATCAGCAACGTACGCGGGATTCTAGGACGGAGATTAACAATTGCACATGACAAAGGACGCCTAGGCATTCTTTGTCGAAAATGAAAGAACCGGAACGGCAACACCGTACTAGATCAAGAGCGCACGATAAATTGCAAATGCATCGTTCGCTCTGAATCTAGGACGAAACTACTGTTCCGGTTCTTCAATTTTCCACAAAGACTTTAAAGTTTAAGACGGGCGTCCTTTGTCATGTGCAATTGTTAATCTCCGTCCTAGAATCCCGCGTACGTTGCTGAACGAAAACTCCTGAATGAGTTAGGACGCAACCGTGTTTTGAACTAAACGCGTTTCAAAAGGTTCATCCTGGCCTGGAAAGTGTGAGCATAATTATTAAAGGAACTCATAGATGTTATTCAACAGCATGGGCATTTAACAATCTACGGTAATTAAACTGTTAAGTATGGGGTGAGGGTGTGTACGAACACACTTTCTATTGTTAGTGGGGAGGGGGATGATGAATAGATCCTCCCCCCCCCCCACTAACAATGGATAATTATGCGTGTCTACGCCCGTGGTAAACATGTAAATGGTTTTTCTCTTTACACGTCCAAGATACAACTTTAGCTTCATGCTTTGCAGTTTTGTAGTATGATTTGAATATTGAGCGAGCGAGCAAACAATATTCAAAATTGTGAGGTCGCAATTACAATGTAATATAAAAACGGGGGAAAACAATTGTGATGGGGTTTCATTAGCAAAATTTCACAATGAAAATTTATTTAGAATAAGCTATACTTTTAATACGAGCGAGCACAGCGAGCGAGCATTTGGGAATATTGGCTCTAAGTCACTTTCGATTAGGGGCATATTTTATGGAAAAGGGAAACGTGGTACTATCATGGGGAAAAGGACACTTATTAGAAAAATAAATGAATGTGTAGAAAAGGTAGAAAAGGCAGTTATCAGAGGTGAAAAGGGGCACTAATCACATGTTCCTGAAAACGGGCATATATAAGAACGGAAAAACGTTCTGATAAAGTAGAAAAATTGAACCAGTGCATATATTACAAAGAAAAACTAGAAATGTCCATTGCCTCGCAATGCGAATTTATCCCCGGCACTGGCAGCGATTTTTGCGTCATCCTTTTGTTCGAAGGAGGAACAAAGAATCTCCCCCTCCCCTCCCTCAAACAAAAGGAGATCGCCATCAGTGGCCCGGACAGGAGCAGCATCACCAAAACAATATGTGTGTAGAGTATAATGCATCTCTACAGAAAATTTGAAAGAAATCTGTCATGAAATGTGACCTGCAGAGCGCACACATGATATTCACTAAAATATGACCTTTGACCCTATAAAAGACGGAACACTGGGGGCAGCATCACCAAAAACTGTAGAGGTCTAGAATAAACTATGATGGACCTCCATACAAAATCTGAAAGAAATCAATCGAAAAATGTAACCATCAGAGTGCATATAAGAGACCCTATAAAAAGCGGAACACTGGGGGCAGCATCACCATACTATATACAGAATTTGAAAGAAATCCATCAAGAAATGTGGCAGTTAATAGAGCGCACAAAAGACATATGACCTTTGACCCTATATAGGACGGAACAATGAGGGCAGCATTATCAAGTAGAAATTTGTAGATTGTACCAAGACAAATCTTCATAAAAAATTTGAAAAGGAATCCGTCAATAAATGTGGCCTGCAGAGTGCACAAAAGGCATCGTCCCAAATATGACCTTTGACCTTATTAAAAATGGAAGACTGGTGGCAGCATCACCAAAAGCTAAAGATATGTAGATTTGACCAAGATACACCTCCATACAAAATTTGAAAGAAATCTGTCAAGAAATGTGGCAGTAAGAGAGCACAAAAGGGACAAATGACCTTTGACCCTATAAACGACGGAACTATGAGGGCAGCATTATTTCAAAAAAGTAGAAATTTGTAGATTGTATCAAGATAAATCTTCATAAAAAATTTGAAAGAAATCCATCAAGAAATGTGGCCTGCGGAGTGCACTCACGCAATCATCCATAGTATGACCGTTGACCCTATAAAAGACGGGACACTGGTGGCAGCATCACCAAAAACTATAGGTGCGTAGATCTTACCAAGATACACTGTCATACAAAATTTGAAAGAAATCTGGCAGTTAGACCGCCTACAAGAGTGCACACAAGACATCAATCAAAATATGACATTTGACCCTATAAAAGACGAAGCACTGGAGGCAGCATCACCAAAATCTATGTGCATGAGTGCTTGCCAGACGCCTCTAAAGTACCCCAACCCCCAATATTGAGTTAGATCAGCTGGAAAGGAAACTCTAAGAAACCTATAACAAAAGATTCGCAATAGTCCCAAGGTACATGAAAGGGCAATGCCAGACGCTTTATGTGGTGGGGGTGCCCGCCAGACGCCCCCAAAGGGGGTCCAAAATTTGAGCTAGATCAGCTGGAAAGGAAACCCGATGAAACCAATGGGAAATTGTCCGGCAGTGTCCAAAGATATCACTGTCTGACAGCTCCATTCAAGTTATGTCTGAATTTGTACCAGCCACAACTAGTGAGGTACGAAGAATTATCATGAACTCTCCACCTTCTACATGCGAACTTGATCCTATTCCAACCAGTCTTATCAAGGATTTTGCTGATGATTTTACTCCATACATTACCACGATCGTAAATTCATCTCTTCGTTCTGGCATTTTCCCTGAATGTCTACAGCACGCACTCATTAAACCTCATTTAAAGAAGTCGAGCCTTGATAAACATGAGCTAAAGAACTATCGTCCAGTGGCAAATTTAAAGTATCTTGGAAAAGTAATTGAACGTATAGTATCTACCCGTCTTCAGTCCTGCTTAATTGAACAAAATCTTCAAAATCCTTACCAATCAGCTTACAAGGAAAAGCACAGTGTGGAAACGGCACTTCTAAAAGTACAGAATGACATCTTAATCGAAATGGACAAAGGAAGACTTACCGGATTGGTTTTGTTAGACCTTAGTTGTGCCTTCGATACTGTTGATCACCGTATTTTGATTGACAGATTGAAACAGGTTGGCATTGACGGAACGTCCCTTCAATGGTTTCGTTCTTACCTTTCTAATAGATCGCAGTCAGTCCACCTTCGTGACACAACATCATCGGCTGTTAACCTCGAATTTTCTGTCCCCCAAGGATCCGTTTTAGGTCCTTACCTGTTTAATGTATATACTTTGCCACTTCATAATGTAATCATGAAACATAATATTAGTTATCATATTTACGCTGACGATATACAATTATATTTTTCATGTTTTCCCATTCAGGAACAAGTAGATAAATGCATTAAAGATCTTGAAGATTGTATTCCAGATGTACGGAAGTGGATGAATGATTGTTATCTAAAACTCAATGATGATAAAACAGAATTTCTGATGTTAGGCTCTAGGCAACAACTTGTAAAGATTAACATTACCCATATATGTGTTGGCTCTGTTCATATTGCTCCTACTGAGAAGGTAAGAAATCTTGGTGTTATTTTTGATAAGGAAAGGTCCCACGATTCACATATCTCTAACTCTGTGAAATTAGCTAACTACAACCTTCGCAACCTACGCACTATAAGGAATTTTTCTTACCCCCCAAACAACCCAACAACTAATCCATGCTTTTGTAACGTCTTACCTGGATAACTCCAACTCTCTACTTTATGGTCTTCCAAAATACCAAATCCAAAGACTACAAAAAGTTCAAAATGCAGCTGCCCGTCTTGTGACCAAATCCACACGTTCAGTCCATACTACCCCAATACTTAAGAACCTCCACTGGCTCCCTATAGAACATCGCATCAAATATAAAATGTTACTACTTGCCTACCGTTCGCTTCATAATCTTGCCCCTTCATATATTTCCTCTCTCCTTCATCCCTCTTCAACTACTCGTACAGGTCTCCGTTCCTCTGCCACCATAAAGTTCAAAGAATTACGAACAAAGAGGAGCTGGGGTGACAGAGCATTTACTGCTGCTGCACCCCGGCTTTGGAACTCCCTACTCCACTCAATTAAAATGTCACCCACTCAAAAATTGTTTCAAAATCACTTGAAAACATATCTCATGTCAGATTATTTTAGTTAATTTCTATAATATATTTCACAGTGTTGCCTATTCATTAAATTCTCTGTCTTATGTAATTTTCTTATATTTCTTGTATAATTATTATGTATGTTTGTTAGGCGCCTTGAGCATCCCTTGGGATGGATATGTGCGCATTATAAATGATGTTATTATTATTATTATTATTACCCAAATGGTCAACCTAGCTGGAAAGGAAACCGATTTTCATGTGCATGAATGTAAAGATCGCATCGATATAACGAATTGACCGTCTGGCGTGTTCTATGTGGTGGATGTGGTCAGGGGGAGGTCACAAAGTGGTCAAAAAATATGCGAGATCAGCTGGAAAGGAAACCCTAAGAAACCTATATCAAAAGATTCGCCATAATCCCGCAGTACATGAATGGACAATGCGAGACGTTCTAAGTGGTGGGGGAAGCTCGCCAGACGCCCCCAAAGGGGGTCCAAAAATTGAGCTAGATCAGCTGGAAAGGAAACCCGACGAAACCAATGGGAAATTGTCCGGCAGTGTCCAAAGATACCCAAATGGCCACTGCCAGACGATTTAAGTGGTGGGGGTGCTTGCCAGACGCCCCTAAAGTACCCCAACCCCCAATATTGAGTTAGATCAGCTGGAAAGGAAACTCTAAGAAACCTATATCAAAAGATTCGCCATAGTCCCAAGGTACATGAATGGGCAATGCCAGACGCTTTAAGTGGTGGGGTGCCCGCCAGACGCCCCAAAGGGGGTCCAAAAATTGAGCTAGATCAGCTGGAAAGGAAACCCGATGAAACCAATGGGAAATTGTCCGGCAGTGTCCAAAGATACCCAAATGGTCAACCTAGCTGGAAAGGAAACCGATTTTCATGTGCATGAATGTAAAAATCGCATCGTCCGATATAACGAATTGACCGTCTGGCGTGTTCTATGTGGTGGGTGTGGTCAGGGGGAGGTCACAAAGTGGTCAAAAAGTATGCGAGATCAGCTGGAAAGGAAACCCTAAGAAACCTATATCAAAAGATTCGCCATAATCCCGCAGTACATGAATGGACAATGCGAGACGTTCTAAGTGGTGGGGGAAGCTCGCCAGACGCCCCCAAAGGGGGTCCAAAAATTGAGCTAGATCAGCTGGAAAGGAAACCCGACGAAACCAATGGGAAATTGTCCGGCAGTGTCCAAAGATACCCAAATGGCCACTGCCAGACGATTTAAGTAGTGGGGAGTGCTTGCCAGACGCCCCTAAAGTACCCCAACCCCCAATATTGAGTTAGATCAGCTGGAAAGGAAACTCTAAGAAACCTATAACCAAAGATTCGCCATAGTCCCAAGGTACATGAAAGGGCAATGCCAGACGCTTCATGTGGTGGGGGTGCCCGCCAGACGCCCCAAAAGGGGGTCCAAAAATTGAGCTAGATCAGCTGGAAAGGAAACCCGATGAAACCAATGGGAAATTGTCCGGCAGTGTCCAAAGATACCCAAATGGTCAACCTAGCTGGAAAGGAAACCGATTTTCATGTGCATGAATGTAAAAATCGCATCGTCCGATATAACGAATTGACCGTCTGGCGTGTTCTATGTGGTGGGTGTGGTCAGGGGGAGGTCACAAAGTGGTCAAAAAGTATGCGAGATCAGCTGGAAAGGAAACCCTAAGAAACCTATATCAAAAGATTCGCCATAATCCCGCAGTACATGAATGGACAATGCGAGACGTTCTAAGTGGTGGGGGAAGCTCGCCAGACGCCCCCAAAGGGGGTCCAAAAATTGAGCTAGATCAGCTGGAAAGGAAACCCGACGAAACCAATGGGAAATTGTCCGGCAGTGTCCAAAGATACCCAAATGGCCACTGCCAGACGATTTAAGTGGTGGGAAGTGCTTGCCAGACGCCCCTAAAGTACCCCAACCCCCAATATTGAGTTAGATCAGCTGGGAAGGAAACTCTAAGAAACCTATATCAAAAGATTCGCCATAGTCCCAAGGTACATGAATGGGCAATGCCAGACGCTTTAAGTGGTGGGGTGCCCGCCAGACACCCCAAAGGGGGTCCAAAAATTGAGCTAGATCAGCTGGAAAAGAAACCCGATGAAACCGATGGGAAATTGTTCGGCATAGTCCAAAGATACACAAATGGCCACTGCCAGACGATTTGAGTGGTGGGAAGTGCTTGCCAGACGCCCCTAAAGTACCCCCAACCCCCAATATTGAGCTAGATCAGCTGGAAAGGAAACCCTATAAGAAACCTATATAACAAGATTCGCCATAGTCCAAAGATACACAAATGACCACTGCCAGACGATTTAAGTGGTGGAGAGTGCCTGCCAGACGCCCCTTTGGTAATCCACCCACCATCATTGAGCTAGATCAGCTAGAAAGGACACCTTATGAAACCTGCGGGAAATTACTCGCCAGATTCCAAAGATACGCAAATGACCTCTACCTGACGATTTAAGTGGTGGAGATTGACTGTTAGACGTTAATAATATAATATTTTGAGCGAGATCAGGTGGAAACGAAAGTTCGTGGGAACAAAGAAAAAACAAAAACAAACAAACAAATGGGCCTTGTCCAGACTTACATAGATACTGCCAGAAATTATCATGATTATATATCCCCCATATAAAGAATGACACACAAAATATGCAAATCAACAGTCACTATTTTTGTTCTTATTCCTTTTTCTTTAAACATATAAATGGGATTCTAGAGTCAATCAAATGCTGTAAAACCAGCAAAATATGGTTGATTAAGTTTAATCCTTTACTCATTAGTACCCATTAACAATGTCAATTATGGTTTGCAGTGATTGTTAATAAATATAGTATGTTATATAATTAACATTATTACTTGACTGCAATGGAAAATATAATTCATAATAGACTTATAATTATGTTACATGTTTATAGCAAGCACCAGCAAATGTTTTATTACTGATATAAGCTTTAAATTATAAGATTCATTAAAAAAAATTCTGACTCTTTTTTTTTCTTTCAAAAAGCGCTAGCGCAAGCTTTAGTCAAATTTTGGGCCGGTTCACTGATTACCCTATCTACACTAGGTAAGGGACCGTTTTGAGGCCAGTTTCTGTGATTTTTTTTTCTGCGAATGGGGAGAGGAGTTTTATATATGAACACAGTATAATATTTGTATATATGACATAGTTTGAAGTTTAATTTGCTCCACTTTCACATCAAACACAATTCAGTTATTAGTAGCATATAAGCGTCAATTTCAAAACGTACGATTAAAGGACTGAAATCAAGTACTATGCGGTAAATATATAGGTGGAAAGTTTAGAGAGATAGGAACGACTGGAAAAAAGAAGATAATTTAAACTTTGAGGAGCCTAAATAAAAAGCATATAGCTTGTAAATGATTAGGCTCCCGTTTAGAGTGCTTAACATTATTAGTAATTCTGATTAATATGTAATAAAAAACGAAGCGGAATAGAAATATCAGATTCACTGAACGAACAAGGAGAACAAAGCTCGTAATGCATGTGGAGTTAAGGAAAAGAAAACGACGAAAGAGACTGAAGAAAAGAAGAAAGAAGAAAGAAGAAGAAGAAGAAGAAGAAGAAGAAGAAAGAAGCAAAAGAAAAATTTAAAGGCAGGACAGTGTAACAAGAACAAAGTCTATGTGACCACCTGTACGATCCAGCATGACGTGAATATTCATACATACTTACTTAAAAGGTAACATCTTAGCTTCCATTTAAAAGAATTGTTGGAGGAGCTATCAACCAGTTCGTTTTTCAGGCTATTCCAGAATTTGGGTCCCCCTAAGCCTGTTTACTCTTGTCGTGCCTGTATTCGTACTCGCATGATCGACAACAAGGAGGAGACCGTCCCCGGTAGCAGATCTTACTATTTAGCAGTCAAGTGACGCGAGGGGACGACCGACTTGTGAGTTTATGGGTAATCGTCCTGGTCTACCTTCGCGTGGTGGGGACTGTTAAGCCTTCTGAACAGACCAGTCCGTAGTTAGCACATGGCACAAATGACCCCAAATATCCACAGATATTTTAAAAATGGAGATGTCCAACTTTGTGCACTTTAGAATAATCACTCTGAAAGTGATAGATGTGCCTCATGAATAGCTTTTGTTTCGCCTTTTGGAAAGCATACTTCCACCTGGGTATCATGGAATGCACCATTGGTGAATAATTGAATAATGATTACATGACATTCATGACCACATATCAAGTATTCGTGTCAGTGGGTTTTAGAATTTGGTACAGATGACCTTTATCTGCTCATGCTCAGATTGTATCTACGAACTGGCTTATTATTCAGTTGGTGACGAACAGACCAGGGTGAACCACAAGAGGTGAGGACCCTCATCAGCCTTACCAAACCAACAGTAGGAGGTTCAGCAGCAGGTTAGCACCCTTCTCTGGTAAAACATCTACCCAGCTACAGAAACGGTAAAGCAGAATTCAGCGGATCCTCAGCGGCCAGGTCGACAGTCGTCTCCCTCTGGAGATGGAGGCTTTATGACGGTCACCAATGAAAGCCTCTCACCGGAGGAAGTTGCTGGCCCGACAACTCGAGCCCTGACTGCAACGAGTGCGACCCGCATCGGATATTGGAATGTAAGATCTATGAATGAGGCTACTAAGCTGGACCAAGTAATTAAGGAAATGGATGCATACAGGATAAGCATCCTTGGACTCAGTGAAGTTCGTTGGTCTAACTGCGGTGAATTCAGAAATGGAAATAAGTCTATCCTGTTTTCCGGTAGAAAAGATGATATTCATCGGGAAGGGGTGGCTATGTTACTGGACAATAGTGCCAAGGCGGCACTAGCGGAATGGGAACCTATTAGTGAGCGTCTTATACGAGCAAGATTCATCACTCAGCATGCGAAGGTTTCTATCATTCAGTGCTATGCCCCTACAAATCAATATGATGATGATATGAAGGACGAATTCTACCATCAACTACAAGATGTACTGGACTCAATGCCACGCCATGATATTAGGATCGTCATGGGAGACCTGAATGCTCAGATTGGTGGTGATAGGTCAGGGTTTGAGTCGGTGTTGGGTCCTCATGCATACGGTCGACGAAGTGACAACGGTGAACGCTTCATACAGTTTTGCTCCATGAACGATTTGAGAATTGGGTCATCACTTTTTCAGCACAAGGACACCCACAAGATCTCATGGATTTCTAACGACACCAGAACCAGAACTCAAATTGATCATTTTGCACTAGGTCCTTCTTGGAGATCTAGATGCATGCAAGATGTCCGCTGTTACAGAGGAGCCGACGTGGGCAGTGATCACATCTTAGCAATCGCCAAGATAAAGATTAAATTGAAGAGACACAAAAAGAAATCTAGACTACCCAGAAGGTTTGATGTCGGCCAACTCAAGAACAGTGAGATAAGTAAGCAATTCAAGATATCCCTCCAGAACCGTTTCGACACCCTTTCTGATACCCTTACTGACGCACAACCAGGCTCTGAAGAGTGGTGGGGTCATCTGAAGGAGGCAATGAGATCGGCTGGGGAATCAATCCTTGGTTATCAGAAGCCCCTCAAAGAAGAGTGGATCAGCAACCATACCTGGGGTTTAATCGAAGAAAGGAAGCAACTTAACAAAAAGCGCCACAACTCAGCTCTTCAGAATGGAAATCACACGTTCTCTGAAGAGTATAAGGAAAAGAACAAAGAAGTGAAACGTAGCGCACAGCGCGACAAGAGAGAATGGCTTGATAGGCAGGCTAATGCTGCAGAGGAGGCTGCTGCACGCAACGATATGAGAACAGTGTATCGTATTGCAAAGAAAATAACCAACAATAATTCCTCAAGGTCTGCACCAATCAAGGCAAAAGACGGGAAACTTCTCTCCTCTGGTGAGGAAAGGCTAGCCAGATGGGCTGAACACTTCAAGGAGATACTTAACAGGCCCCAACCAGAAAATCCTGCTCAACCTGATGAGCCATCCGATGTTCTTCCAATTGCAACACAGGCATTTACTCCAGCAGAAGTTAGGTATGCCATTAAAAGGATGAAGAACAATAAGGCACCTGGTATTGACGGCATGTTAAAGGCAGGAGATGAGACTGTGGTTAATTGGATCCTCCTAATTTGTAACCAGGCTTGGACAAATGGAAATGTACCACAAGACTGGAAAGATGGCACCATTGTGTGTCTACCAAAGAAGGGAAACTTATCGGAATGTGACAACTGGAGAGGAATAGCCCTTCTTTCTATTCCAGGCAAGATCTACTGCCAAATGATATTGAATAGACTGAGAAATGTCATTGATGAGAAGCTAAGAGAAGAACAAGCAGGTTTCCGTCCCAAGAGATCATGCACTGAGCAAATATTCACTCTTCGTCGCATAATTGAGAAGTGCCAGGAATTTCAGGTTCCCCTTGCAGTCAGTTTTATTGATTTTAGCAAGGCATTTGATAGCGTGCACCGTCCGTCACTGTGGAAGGTTCTCGTTTCTTATGGTCTACCAGATGCTATGGTATGTGCCATCAAGACAATCTACGAGGGTTCCAGATGCTGTATAAGGACAGAAGATGGTTTGAGTGACTGGTTTCAGGTACTTACAGGAGTGCGTCAAGGCTGCATACTTTCACCGGTTCTTTTTGCCATAGCAATTGACTGGGTCATGAAGAGGGCAACCGTAGACAAAGGGATTGCTTGGCTCATTGACCGAAAAATCTCAGACCTAGACTTTGCTGATGACATTGCAGCACTTGGGAATAGCCCATCTGAGCTGCAGGAACTAGTGGATGCAGTAGGTGAGAATGCTGGACAACTGGGTCTGACCATCAGCCAAAAGAAGACAAAAAACATGCTGACAGGAACTCACCATCGTCTGCAAGATGTCTTTATTGGCCAGCAGAAAGTTGATGTTGTAGAAGACTTCACCTACCTAGGCAGTTCCATAAACAACAAAGGGGACATTACACAAGAAATTAACTGCAGAATTGGAAAAGCATCAGGGGCATTTAACCAATTAAACAAAATCTGGTCAAACAGAAAATTCTCCCTTAAGACTAAACTCAGGTTCTACAATACAAATGTTCTCTCTACTCTTCTGTACGGATCTGAGACATGGGGTCTTAAGACGTCTCAAGAACGCAAACTCGATGCCTTTGATTCGAAGTGTCTTCGCAGAATACTGTACATTAAATGGAATGACTTCGTAACCAACAGAGAAGTCAGAGAAAGAACGAAGCAACCTCCAGTATCCGATGTGGTCTGCAAAAGACGCCTTAAATGGTTAGGACATGCATCAAGGCTTCCATCTACCCGCCTTGCCAATCAGGCTCTCTGGTGGACCCCAAGGGGAGAAGACGTAGAGGCAGGCCAAAGATGAACTGGCAACTAACCATTCAAAGAGATCTTAAAGGCTATCTCGTGAAGTGGAAAGACCTCGATGAACTGGCTAAAGACAGATCAAGCTGGAGGAAGCTGACCGCCTCATGCGTCGGACGACGCGGGAGTCCCTAAGTCTAAGTCTAAGTAAAGTTGATTGTTTTGTTTGCAAAAACGGTGGGAGCTCGGGGGAGGTGGAAATGGTTTGTCTGTCCAGTTGGGTAGGAGCATGTTGGGTTGAAATATAGGGACGAATCATCCGGTAAATTGCTTTTCGAAAGTTCGTATATACATAAATATTCCATGATTGTATATATACAAGTCAGATATCTCAAGAATATTACAGTTATAGAAAAGCTCATTTCTATGTGCACGAAATCCAACATTCTTTACAATTCTTACAACCCATTTTGTCCATGAGGGTTATGGAGCTATTTCCCCATGCAAGTACAATAATTAAGATATAGATTAAGACAGAATAGAACTTATTTATTACACATGAGTTACATGACAACAGCTTACATAAACAATCAATTTGAACTTTCCACGTTAGTTTACTGTCTGTATAAACACCCCAAAATTTGAAAGACTCAACGTGGGAAATAACTGATTGTTTATTCTATATGACCTGATAAGGATTGTATAGAATTACTTAATAGCCAGAAATTTGTTTTGTTTATGATGAGCGACAATTTGTTAGCTTTGATCCAGTCAAAAGCACACATAAATTCAGTGTTTACAATGTTCAAAAGTGTATCAGGGTTATGGTGAGAGCAAACAAATATTGGAGTAATCGGCAAAGAGGATGTATGACAAGACTATACAGATGAGTTCTGGAGATCGTTATAGTGTACATGAAATAAACAGGAGCAGACCTATCAGAGAGCCTTGAGGGATACCACAAGTCATTGACTGAAGGGTCGATTCAAAACCATTCATGGTTATATTGTTTTCTATCTCTAAGCTAGTTCCTGAACCACTCCAAGGCCTTCCCCTGTATACCGTAGAGAGAAAACTTATACAACAATATATCATGATTTATAGCATTGAAGGCCTTGGAGAAGTCCAAGAAATAGTGTGTGACACTGTCTATAGCTCTGGCAATTTAGAAGCGCGTGCGTGTATATAGTTGAATGCTTTTTTGCGGAAACGAAACTGAGACCCGGAGAGGACATGATTATTATTTAAAAACATATATATTGAGTCCAGAATAAACAATTTTTCTAGATTTTTTTCTGGAAGCTTGTTAGGAATGATAAAGTGCGGTAATTAAATTTGTCTTGTTGGTCACCTTTCTTGAATAGGTACTTTGCAATCTTCAGTGATAGATTAACAATATGTGTTAAAGGAGAAACTATTTCCTGAATGATATTTTTAGTAAAACATTAGTTATACCATGATACACAGAGCTGTTTTAGCTTTAAATTGCTTGAAATATCAATGGCTTCAGTTTCAGTAGGATACCTAAGAGGGTTACCCGCCATGACTAAGCGAAATCGACCTTTTTAATCTTCTTTACTAATGTACCATACGATATTTAAAATGTTAACAGTAAAAAAGTGGCCGCTCATGGCGAAAATCAAGAGGGTCCTATTGTACCTTTATGACATGTTCACATTTAACTTTAAGTATGAATTTATATTTCATTGAAACTTGGCATCGTATTAAGAATCATATTCCGAACATTTTAATACCGACCAATTATGCTCCATACTGAATGTTGTCATAACCAACCGTTCAATGCAAACCGACACGTTTTTGATAAATTTGTGATATTTTGGCGTGAAAATTGATTCGTATTTTATACTTTAGGTTTGATATGGGTTTCAAATAATATTCAGACCGTAAATTTATATTGTATATTTCTCTGGTGTATGTAAACATCATTTTGATAATGGACATCTTCGTCATGTTCGTTGCTTATCAGCAGAGGGCCCTGCAAAGTACCATAAAAACCTCGGTTTTATGGACATTTGAGATTTTTGAATATTTGTTAGCACATTGAGCACTTGAATCTTTTCCTATTCTGTTACTTTTTAATTCCTTATCATGATGCAATGAAACTTGGAGATAATATTCCGAAAGATATTCTGCATGTTTTGGAACAGTGGAAATATGTTCATATTAATTTCAGTTGCCATGGCAGCCTTTATACAATTACTCGTCCATACATAACTACACGACCCGAAATTCTACTAATATGCATTTAAACAGTCACCCCAAAACAGCCTTCAGGCTGGCTCATAGATCTAGAAGACACACTGGACCCGATATTTGGAATTCACTACCTACTGGCATTGTTTATATTCAAGCCCAACAAGAGTATTTAAAAAAATTTAAAAAAAAGCAATAAAGATTATCTTCTTTCATATATCATGTATATTGCTCGTGGGGGTGGTTAACACCCTTTATAGCGATATACAATATTATTAATCATTAGTTGTTGTTTTTTTAAAATAAATGTGAGAATGTTCAATACTTACTTCAAAATGACATAACTAAACTTGTTTTCTACTTATTACAAGATAGTCTACATATTATTAATGTCTGTATCTGCAACATTCGTATTTATGCATAGAAATATACCTACAGGTGTTATTTTATAGGACGTATCCTTGTACCTTGCAATATAAGAATCAGTTGTCAGGAGTTTTATGAAGGTTATTGATATTCACAGACCTTATGTTCCACCTGATACTATCTGAATGTAACTATCCCCTCTCCCTCCTTTCTTTCTCTCTCTTTCTTTCTATCTTTCTCTCTTTCTTTCTTTCACTTTCATTTTTTTTCTCATTTGGTTGGCCTTCTGCTTTCAACTATGCATTGTGTGCATATGTATATTTATTGTGTGATCATTTTATTTGTGATGAGGATGTCAACACAATCTGTGCTTATGACGACCCCTTTTCTATGTATGATTTTATGTGACCATATATACATGAAGATTGTAAATTTATGATGATTTAATGGAAATGAAAATGAACATCAAATCAAATCAATGAAAAGAATTTTTTCTAACCGGAGATTGCTCTTAACGTGAAGAATTCAGCGTTAATGTGAGTGAGATATACTACATACCTATATGGTGAATTATGGTATCGGTGACAACTCTAATTCACCCAAATAAAGATTAGGGGCCTGTAACATAAAGAGATAAATCAATCTTACGATTAATATCAATGGCAATCCATGTACTTAAGAGTTACAATTGATCGTAAGATTGATTGGTTCTCTTTATGTTAGGCCCCAGGTGTAATTATTGTTCTTTATTATACCGTGACTCTTTGTACCTTTATTTGTTTATCCGATTATGTCACTAGGTTTCTAATTGGGCCTAGCGTCTAGCGACGTTCCGATTCTTTATAATTAATATTATCTAACATCATATTAAGTTGAATGAAATATGCTGAGATGAGGTATTTCTATGAATATAATGCATAACTTCACAAGTATTTAACAAAGTTATGAATAATACTCTGAAAAAAGGGTGATTTTTTTTAAAATCCAAAGTCATGACCTCAACGTACTGGGATGGAAAGTTTTAGACACTATTATCTGAACCTTGAACTTAGAAGGCTAAATATTTTATGTAAATATTGACGATTGGACATTACTGTGGTACACACATTTATGTTCCTGGATAATTTGATTTATCAAGAATTAAATATATATAACAAAGCCTCTGTGTAGACTATGTAATTTGAAATGCACAGCTAGCCGGTTACATTTCGCAAAGTAGTCATTAGATATTCTTGTTAAAATACATGTATCAGGATATTGTGATCTTTCAAAAAAATCTCTTGATCTTAGCAGCAGTTTGAAATATCAAACAATAATCAGGATACGATTTTGATAAGTTTTAATAGGTCTGGCCATTCAAATATTTATCATTTTTAAAATGATTGTAGAGACTAGAGCTTTTTCCTGGAGCCTTTTCAGTGAGGTACATACATTTGGTTGGTATCAAAATGAGCGGAATATGATTCTACGTACGATGACCAAGTTTTAATGAAATGGTTTATCTTCTGTATGTGGGGAAATCATTAAATCGGCCAAAAATTGACTAAAGCTTGCGCTAGGGCTTTTTAAAGAAAAAAGTCTGACAATTTTTGAATGAATCTTATAATTTACAACTTATATCAGTAATAAAACAGTTGCTGGTACTTGCAATGAACATTATGAAATTATAACGTTAGTACTTGTCCTAACGTGGTTTTACCATTTCAGCCAAGAATCAATGTAAATTATATAACAGACTAATTAACAATCACAACAAACCATAATTCTCAATGTTAAAAAGTACTAATTATTTCTGTGTCATTCTTTATATTGGGAATGGGGGGGGGGGGGGTGGGGGACGTCTGGCAGGTAGATCCCACAATATATTATCATGATGATTTCTGGCCGTATTTGACAAAGCCAATTTATTATTTTTTTGTTTTGTTCCCCCCTCCCCCACCAACTTTCGTTTGCACCTGATCTCGCTCAAAATACAGGCGTTGTATATTCAAATTCAAATTCAAATTGGTATTTATTTCATTTCCAACATTAGTATTAGTAAAGTCTAACGGTCACTCTCCGCAAATTAAATCGTCTAGAAGTGGTCATTTGCGATTTTTGGACTCTGGCAAGTAATTTCGAGTAGGTTTCATAAGGTTCCCTTTCTAGCTGATCTAGCTCAATAATTGTGGGTGGATTACCAAAGGGGCGTCTGGCAGGCACTCTCCACCACTTAAATCGTCTGGCAGTGGTCATTTGTGTATCTTTGGACTATGGCGAATCTTTTGATATAGGTTTCTTAGGATATCTTTCCAGCTGATCTAGCTCATTATTGGGGGTTGGGGTACTTTAGGGGCGTCTGGCAAGCACCCCCACCACTTAAATCGTCTGGCAGTTGCCATTTGGGTATCTTTGGACTCTGCCGGACAATTTCCCATTAGTTTCGTCGGGTTTCCTTTCCAGCTGATCTAGCTCAATTTTTGGACCCCCTTTGGGGTCGTCTGGCGGGCATCCCCCACCACTTAAAACGTCTGACATTGTCCAGTCATGTACCTCGGGACTATGGCGAATCTTTTGATATAGGTTTCTTAGGGTTTCCTTTCCAGCTGATCTAGTTCATTTTTATATTTTTTTTGTGACCTCCCTCTGGCCACACCCACCACATAGAATATGCCAGACGGTCAATTCGTTATATCATACGATGCGATCTTTAGACTTTACATTCATGCACATGAAAATTGGTTTCCTTTCCAGCTAGGTTGACCCCCCCCCCCCCCCGGCTCCCGGACTAAATTACATTTTAAAGGAAAGTTACCGACTGAACCCTCTAAATCGAGAATAATTACATGTACTTTTAATCTAAATAATTTTTCTGCATTATGGCTTTGAAAAAAATCACCTCAAAATACTATATTGGGGGAGGTAACACAGGCCACTCCCCCCACTTCAATTTTTTTAAAATTATACCTCCATATCCCTCCCAGATCAACACCCATGTTGTATAATTTGAAGTAGATGGTTTTCACTTTCTAATATATCTGGAAAAATCAGAAGCAACGACAGAATTGTAGATAAATATCAATAAATTCATATAAATCTACAATATTGTACATAAATAAATGATATCTAGGCCCTATATTGAAATAAAGAATATATAAATTTGAATAATATTAATAAATAGGACCTATGATATATCAAATTATATTTATCTACAACATATAGGCCTAATAGAAATGTATATTTTCCACCATTTTCTGAATTATTTTTTATATTTAGTTATTATTATTATCATTTTATTTATTCATTTATTTATTTTCATTTATTTATTATTATTATTATTATTTTTTTTGGGGGGGGCGGGTGGTGTAACCTAAGGGGGATGTTTATACACACCACCCCCACCTGAAAAGTAGGGGGATGTATGCCCCCACTCCCTCCCCTCCCCCCCCCCCCCGCTATCTACGCCCCTGGCTATCCCTATAGCAGTAAGTTTGTTTTTGTTTCTCAGATTCCTAGAATGAGAGACGCCCATTGATTTGGGGCAGCTAACTTTTGAATTTTGACCCTGGTTCAACTTACCAACTTTCGAGGTATTACTAGTAAATATTTGCAGCTACACGTTAAAAACTTTATTACATGTATAGTGAACTTACAAAAATACCACCTCGCTACCAGAATATGAGGTGATGGCTAAAATAACTAATAAATTAAATAAATAAAAAAGTAAATAAATTTATTGATGAATACCCGACCTACCCTGGTTTATAGACGAGCTCGAGGCGATATGACTGAGACCTTCAAAATGATAAAGATATATGATCCAAGTGTAACGCCTCTTCTTGAGCTATTTCCAGGACGAGGGGTAATAGCTTTAAGATAAGCAAAAGAAGAGCCAATAAAACTATACGTGGTAATTTCTTTTCCATGAGAGTGGTAAATAATTATGTGGAACAGCCTCCCAAACTGCGTTGTGGAGGATGATAGTGTCATACATTTTGAAAATAAACTAAATAGGTTCTGGCACAATACTGAATTTAAAATTCAAATACAGCTACAGAGCAGCTCCCCCAGCCGTGCCGATACCGCCGGAGTCCTATCAGGCAACCAGGATCTGGACAGGCATCACTATATACCTGCGTCCAGAACTCAACTCCAACCTTAAGTATGAATAAATGAATAAATAGACTATAAACAGATAAATAACTAAACAGATAGATAAATAAATGAATAAATAAATAATTAAGGAAATAAATGAATGAAGAAATAAATAAATTACTAAATAGATAGATAAATAAATAAGTAAAGAAATAAATGAATAAATAAATAAATAAATAAATAAATAAAAAAAATATAAATAAATAAATAAATAAAAAAATATATAAATGAATCAACAAATAAGTAAATACAAAGGTCTAAATATATAAATAATAAATGAGTTTCGTCATCAAAAACTAATTTTCTTTTTACCTTTGTTCTTTCATCGACACCCATTCGTCGATGAATCAGAGGTCAACAGTGCAGTCGAGTCTAGTCTCGTGGTAATATTCATCAAAGACAAAGGTATTTCATGTTTTCGTCTCTGGAATGGTAAGGTAACCTATCTATCTAAAAACTTAGGCATTACCTTCCACATCGTTATGTGTTAAAGCTGAAGACAAAAGGGACTTAACTAGTTGACTGTCCCATGTATTGAAATTTGTGTAAGTTAGATGCATGGGTAGGTCTAGATCTAGGCCACTCATACACATACGAGGTTATCGTAAGATAACCTCGTACTCCATACGTGTTATAGTGGCAGATTTGAATGTATACTTTACAATATCACCTCCCTTGCAATTCCAAGGGTTTATTTCCTATTTTTGCTGTATTTATGTTGTATGATGTCTATGTATGTAAATGAATTTGATTTTTAAACTTGTATTAAACTAATATTTTAACTACAAAAAGACAAAAACTTACCAGTTTGCTTTCCATTCAGCGGAGTTCTCGTAGAAGATGTTTGGCTATGGCGGCGTTGTCGTAGTTGTTTTGGTGCGCTAGCCTAGAATTACAGTCGTTTCGATATATACTAACGCTGATGGCGCTATATAGAAATATACGATCCTATGGAAGAATTATGCAATGCAAAAATGTTTTTCCCCAAACGTCTGGAGAACAAAGCCAGATGCCGAATCAAGCTTCCGGGGCACTTTTCCCTAGAGATCAGGTGCTTCCGGGGTCAGGCAAACTTCTCAAAGACCTTTAATAGTGTTAAGACAAATTACTCTCTCGTATTTCCGTAGTACACTCGGCAGGTGTATATTGCCGTGTTCAAACGAGACTCGCCTTACGAGTGCACCACAATACGCACACGTGCTTAGTAGCGGGTTGAGCACTCTTCGCATTTATACTCTTCGCTTCAGGTCAAGGCATATAAGCCTACTGTAGATGATTTTACCTTGGCCCAGTCCCCGCTGCTGTATACACGAGGAGTGAGAAAAAGCCCTTTAAAGTACTGCTTTCCAGTTTTGGAATCAGAAGTCAACATACAAGAGTTGAAGAGTCTCTGAATCAGGTATTCTAGCAAATTTAAGAAAATTAAATCGTGCCTAGAGCAATTTTGTTGTCTGTTTTTGAATGCTTGCAACAGTGAATGTTGGACACAGTCCCACATAGGCAAGGGCCTATGAGTGGATCTAGGCCACTCATACACATACGAGGTTATCGTAAGATAACCTCGTACTCCATACGTGTTTTAATGGCAGATTTGAATGTATACTTTACAATATCACCTCCCTTGCAATTCCAAGGGTTTATTCCCTATTTTTGCTGTATTTATGTTGTATGATGTCTATGTATGTAAATGAATTTGATTTTTAAACTTGTATTAAACTAATATTTTAACTACAAAAAGACAAAAACTTACCAGTTTGCTTTCCATTCAGCGGAGTTCTCGTAGAAGATGTTTGGCTATGGCGGCGTTGTCGTAGTTGTTTTGGTGCGCTAGCCTAGAATTACAGTCGTTTCGATATATACTAACGCTGATGGCGCTATATAGAAATATACGATCCTATGGAAGAATTATGCAATGCAAAAATGTTTTTCCCCAAACGTCTGGAGAACAAAGCCAGATGCCGAATCAAGCTTCCGGGGCACTTTTCCCTAGAGATCAGGTGCTTCCGGGGTCAGGCAAACTTCTCAAAGACCTTTAATAGTGTTAAGACAAATTACTCTCTCGTATTTCCGTAGTACACTCGGCAGGTGTATATTGCCGTGTTCAAACGAGACTCGCCTTACGAGTGCACCACAATACGCACACGTGCTTAGTAGCGGGTTGAGCACTCTTCGCATATATACTCTTCGCTTCAGGTCAAGGCATATAAGCGTACTGTAGATGATTTTACCTTGGCCCAGTCCCCGCTGCTGTATACACGAGGAGTGAGAAAAAGCCCTTTAAAGTACTGCTTTCCTGTTTTGGAATCAGAAGTCAACATACAAGAGTTGAAGAGTCTCTGAATCAGGTATTCTAGCAAATTTAAGAAAATTAAATCGTGCCTAGAGCAATTTTGTTGTCTGTTTTTGAATGCTTGCAACAGTGAATGTTGGACACAGTCCCACATAGGCAAGGGCCTATGAGTGGATCTAGGCTAGCTCCAGGTACAAATAACCGACGTCTGCATCGCCATGAGTTTGGTTAAATTCATTTGTTAGTTTTTGAAGGTAAGATGAAAATTTGTACTTACATGTCAGGATAATTACTTTATATATGCAGTAGGCTTTCAGATTTCACGATTTGACGATCATTTCGATGAAAAAAAGATAAATTTCCTCTCCGAGCCGATCTTTCCCCGTGTTGTATCGTCGATGCAAATGACTCGTATTCACGGTGCGCATGCAATTCAGCGCATGCGCATTGCGAATGCGAGTCATTTGCATCGACGATACAACACGGGGAAAGATCGGCTCGGAGAGGAAATTTATCTTTTTTTCATCGAAATGATCGTCAAATCGTGAAATCTGAAAGTCTAAATATTGACGATTGGACATTACTGTGGTACACACATTTATGTTCCTGGATAATTTGATTTATCAAGAATTAAATATATATAACAAAGCCTCTGTGTAGACTATGTAATTTGAAATGCACAGCTAGCCGGTTACATTTCGCAAAGTAGTCATTAGATATTCTTGTTAAAATACATGTATCAGGATATTGTGATCTTTCAAAAAAATCTCTTGATCTTAGCAGCAGTTTGAAATATCAAACAATAATCAGGATACGATTTTGATAAGTTTTAATAGGTCTGGCCATTCAAATATTTATCATTTTTAAAATGATTGTAGAGACTAGAGCTTTTTCCTGGAGCCTTTTCAGTGAGGTACATACATTTGGTTGGTATCAAAATGAGCGGAATATGATTCTACGTACGATGACCAAGTTTTAATGAAATGGTTTATCTTCTGTATGTGGGGAAATCATTAAATCGGCCAAAAATTGACTAAAGCTTGCGCTAGGGCTTTTTAAAGAAAAAAGTCTGACAATTTTTGAATGAATCTTATAATTTACAACTTATATCAGTAATAAAACAGTTGCTGGTACTTGCAATGAACATTATGAAATTATAACGTTAGTACTTGTCCTAACGTGGTTTTACCATTTCAGCCAAGAATCAATGTAAATTATATAACAGACTAATTAACAATCACAACAAACCATAATTCTCAATGTTAAAAAGTACTAATTATTTCTGTGTCATTCTTTATATTGGGAATGGGGGGTGGGGGGACGTCTGGCAGGTAGATCCCACAATATATTATCATGATGATTTCTGGCCGTATTTGACAAAGCCAATTTATTATTTTTTTGTTTTGTTCCCCCCTCCCCCACCAACTTTCGTTTGCACCTGATCTCGCTCAAAATACAGGCGTTGTATATTCAAATTCAAATTCAAATTGGTATTTATTTCATTTCCAACATTAGTATTAGTAAAGTCTAACGGTCACTCTCCGCAAATTAAATCGTCTAGAAGTGGTCATTTGCGATTTTTGGACTCTGGCAAGTAATTTCGAGTAGGTTTCATAAGGTTCCCTTTCTAGCTGATCTAGCTCAATAATTGTGGGTGGATTACCAAGGGGCGTCTGGCAGGCACTCTCCACCACTTAAATCGTCTGGCAGTGGTCATTTGTGTATCTTTGGACTATGGCGAATCTTTTGATATAGGTTTCTTAGGATATCTTTCCAGCTGATCTAGCTCATTATTGGGGGTTGGGGTACTTTAGGGGCGTCTGGCATTTGTACCTGGAGCTCGAACGCTACGCGTTCGAGCTCCCTGGAGTTAGATCTAGGCCAGACAGAAAAATCCGTCTGTTTGGAGGAGTTTTATATTTATAACATTTGACTTTTTCTCATTCTCTCTTTCATTTCCCCCTTTCTTTCTCTAAATTTGAAAGAGGGGCTAGGGGCATACCCTGGAAAGGCTGTAGCTAATGATCACATATACCACCATGACCACACCACGTACTATAGTGGTCATATTGACCACTACGCGGGACGAATGCAAAAATACTAGTCATTTTCTATCGCATGTACTTAAGGTATGGGGGGAAAAATTAGATAAATATTTAAAATACTTGCTTTCAAATTCAGTTCTGTAAAACCTCACTCCTACCTTCAATCACACCACGTATAGTGGTCGTACTGACCACTACGCGGGACGAATGCAAAAATACTAGTCATTTTCTATCGCATGTACTTAAGGTATGGGGGGAAAAGTAAGATAAATGTTTAAAATACTTCCTTTCAAATTCAGCGCTTTAAAATTTCTTTCCTACCTTAAATGGCCGTTAGGAAGAACTTCTGATATTTCCAGCAAAATCCAAAGTCAAAATCATGTCCAAAACCTAAGAAATCCCCGCCAATTTTTTTTGCGGTCGCATGTTGTTTTCATGGTGCCGATGTTTTTAGACTAAATCGGCCAATAAAATTTTGTCCACAACAAAACTCGGTATCGCGTGCACATCGATCTCTACGATCGCACACACGGAAAATCGGGACTTACGTGTGCGCGATAGGAACCGAACTTTTAACGACCGAATTTTTTAGCGGGAGATGTCAGCGCTCGCGGCGATCAGGAAATGTACATCATGACTTGCGATACCCCGTTTCGCCAGAAGTGACAGTAAATTACGGATTTCATTTTCGAAATTATCTTTTCCAACATCGGTGAGTCGAATTTATTGTATTTTATGAATATGTTGGTGTCGTTTCTTGTAAATTAAATGCCGATTATGAGTGAATGTTGGTGACTTTTGTGCAGTGGTGTTTTGAAAGTGTCGAGGTGGATGACTGCCTAGAGTCTACACACGAAGTATAGTAAAGTCGCTATGAGTGCCTTCAATGGCCTTTAGGAAGAACTTCTGATATTTCCAGCAAAATCCAAAGTCAAAATCATGTCCAAAACCTAAGAAATCCCCGCCAATTTTTTTCGCGATCGCATGTTGTTTTCCTGCTGCCGATGTTTTTAGACTAAATCGGCCAAAAAAATTTTGTCCACAACGAAACTCGGTATCGCGTGCACATCGATCTCTACGATCGCACACACGGAAAATCGGGACTTACGTGTGCGCGAAAGGAACCGAACTTTTAACGGCCGAATTTTTTAGCGGGAGATGTCAGCGCTCGCGGAGATCAGGAAATGTACACGATGACTTGCGATACCCCGTTTCGCCAGAAGTGAAAGTAAATTACGGATTTCATTTTTGGAATTATCTTTTCCAACATCGGTGAGTTGAATTTATTGTATTTCATGAATATGTTGGTGTCGTTTTTTGTAAATTAAATGCCGATTATGAGTGAATGTTGGTGACTTTTGTGCAGTGGTGTTTTGAAAGTGTCGAGGTGGATGACTGCCTAGAGTCTACACACTAAGTATAGTAAAGTCGCTATGAGTGACCATGACCACCAGTGCTGTAGTCGAGTCCATCCCATCCGAGTCCGAGTCCGAGTCCTGGCATCCGAGTCCCGGGTCCTGGACATCCAAGTCCGAGTCCGAATCCCGATGGGAACATCTTAAATTGCCAATTTTACGTCACATTATTTATATTATGATCAGATGATACATGCCTTACTGTGAACTCTCTATAACATAAATTAGTTTCTGGTTCATTGAATCTTCCATTTGTCAGAGAATTTAGTTTATTGTAACTTTTCTTCACTCATACACATACGAGGTTATCGTAATCTATCCTGCATCACACGCTTCGATAGGATTGTCATAAAAATATGAGAGTGGTCTCAAAATGATTGCCATGAAATGCTCTTTCGTATGATACCAAATACGGCACATAAAGAACAAGAAAGAGCCAAGTTATTAGAAAATAAAGCCA
Source organism: Heliocidaris tuberculata (assembly GCA_025618425.1). NCBI lineage: Eukaryota > Metazoa > Echinodermata > Echinoidea > Camarodonta > Echinometridae > Heliocidaris > Heliocidaris tuberculata. The sequence continues at coordinate 14,300,401 of CM046848.1, forward strand.
TTTCAGTACATGCCATTTAACAACATTTTCTTCAATACAATTCTACGCAAAGCCGATGTGGCGTGGTATGCTTTATGTCACATATAGTGTGCAAGCCACATCATCATCATCATCATCATCATCATAATCATCACCATTATCATCATCATAATCATCATTATAACCATCATTATCAACACCACCATTACCGTCATCACCATCATCATCATCATTGTCATCACCATTATCATCATCATTCTTTGTTTTTTGTTCGTTGTTTCTTGTTTTCACGATTCTATCATCTCCTAATTGTACAGTATGCATTATTTTCTCCCATCTTATCTTATATCATGTTTTAACATGCATAACTTTATATTTCACCTGTCAACTTCTCAACAAAATGAAAGATGCGGACGACATTGCATGCACATCGTTCCGATACGATTGCAGTTCTAGTTCTTTTCCAATTTGTTTTTCGCAGATACCATCACACTCGATGAGCATCGATCTCGCGCGCGATAAGTAAAAACCCCCGTCATAAATCCACCGATTTCCTGATTTGTAGAGCGTTTTCGGTGAATCTGTTTCTCACAACCCTACTTAAGCGCCGCGTGCTTTGAAGAAATGGCACTAATTCCGCATTTTTTAGGCAGGCTTTGGCTTTACAGATTGATATTTTGAGGTGACTACGGACTTAATGTGGTAAGGGACAATTTCTCTGTGTGGTGTATCCGGTCGTACTGTGTGTGTGTGTGTGTAATTGGGTTTTTACAGACGTGTATCAATCAGATATGATTATTTACGTCTGGGGACTGACCTTTAACGTCACCATCCGAAAGACGTGACTCAGTTTCGAACCTGGGTCCGGTGAATCAGTTTATAACTTCCACTGTTAGCTGGATTACAGGCGCACGCCACAACGCCTAGTACTCGTAGATCTAGTGATAGTCTCATTACACGGATGATGGTAATTTTAGACCTATCATTGTAACAGTGATATTGCGTTTCGGAAAGGAAATTTTCACAAAAGGTGTCGCGCAAAGACTAAGTGAAATGAAGCTGTCGATGAATTTATACAACCCTGATATAGAATGCGGGTAGTTACTGTAGTATGCATGAGAAAAGCGCTATCTTCAGTTTCTGTGCGATATCTGGCTATACTGTAATTGTTGTCATTTGGTCTAGCGCTCACGATGCTACACATTCGCGATGTACTAAGCTCCGAGTCAACAACGAGATAAAAGGTTGAATTTAGCTGCTTTTTGAGCATAATAGTGATTTTCTTTCGAATCATTGATGGGGGCGACTCATATGAAAACGGTCGCCCCCAAATACAGGTTTTCCAGCATTTATTGGGGCGATATGGGGGCCGACGAGGGCGAAATCGCCTGTCGCCCCCGTGTATTTCCGACGCTGCCTCCAGCGTTTTGTCTTTTATAGGGTCAAAGGTCATACCTTGGAGGATAGGATGAATGCAGTCTGTAGGCCACATTTCTTGATGGATTTCTTTCAAATTTTGTATGGAGATGTATCTTGTAACCTACACATCGTTCCTGTTTGGTGATGCTGCCCTCATTGTTCCATCCTTTATTGGGTCAAAGGTCATTTGTCCCATTTGTGCACCCTTACTGCCACATTTCTGAACGGATATCTTTTAAATTTTGTATGGAGGTGTATTTTGGTCAAATCTATACATCTTTAACTTTTGGTGATGCTGCCACCAGTGTTCCGTCAATTATAAGGTCAAAGGTCATTTTGGACGATGTCTTGTGTGCACTCTGCAGACCATATTTCTTGACGGATTCCTTTCCAATTTTGTATTGAGATGTATCTCAGTACAATCTACATATTTATACTTTTTGATAATGCTGCCCTCATTGTTCCGTCCTTTATAGGGTCAAAGGTCATATGTCTTTTGTGCGCTCTAACTGCCATATTTTTTGACGGATTTCTTTCAAATTTTGTATGGAGGTGTGTCTTAGTAAAATCAACACATCTTTAGTGTTTGGTGATGCTGCCCAAGTGTTCCGCTTTTTATAGGGTCATATGTCGTATTTTGGTGGATATCTTGTGTCACATTTCTTCAAATTTTTTTTTTTCAAATTTCTATAGAGATGCATTATACTCTTATCTGCACAAATATCGTTTTGGTAATGCTGCTCCTAGTGTTGACAATAGTCCGGGCCTTTGGTGGCGATCTCTACGTTATTCTTTTGTTTGAGGGAGGGGAGGGGGAAGGTACCTCCTTCGAACAAAAGCATGATCCAAAATCGCTGCCAGTGCCGGAGGATACATTCGCATTGCGCAGCAATGGAGATTTCTAGTTGATAATAAGTTTTATGAAACAGGACCCAGGTCATGCGATTACATTGTGAAAGAAACTGTCTCAAAGCAATTGGGAAAGGTTGATCATGTCTACGTAAGAATTGGTGTATACTGTGAGGTTTTGGAAACATCAAAATGATAGGAAATTGACCTAAGCTCACTGAAAAGCACATGCACTACACACAAAAATGATTAAATGGGACTGCACGCACAAGTGGCGTGAATATTCGGCCGAACACTTCAGCCATTTCTCATCATATTTTGAATGTGAGGGCATTTGAAGAGCAATACTTTTTAGGGGACATTTCTACCATGATGTTCTTCCAAGCAGACATAAAAGGAATGAGAAAGCTCACAAATTATTTTTCACCTTTCCCAGAACTTGACCTTCTCTTTAAGAAAGAGACAGGAAGTCAAGGTTATTCATTTCAGTGCTGACTTTTTTTCTGATCACACCATTCTCTGCAGCTTTGTTCTGACATACATGTAGGAAGAATGAGGCCAGTCCACAACCACCAGTCCCACTCTCCTCTGCATCTTTCTCCATATTTCTTGTTACATATATCCATGGATATGGTTGTATTAGATTCATTCTGATATAATATTTGTGTTTTTATTTGTTCTGTTAGAGGGATGGTTGATAAAGATAAGATGAGTCTATGGCTGTGCTTACCAGAGAGCCTGGTGGTCAACATCTTCTCATACCTCACCTCTCGTGAACTACAGAGGGCAGGCTGCTGCTGTCGAACTTGGCTTAGGATTAGCCGTGATGAGCTTCTGTGGAAGGCTTTAATGTATGGAGAATGGAAAATCAATCGAGCAATACCTCTCCCACTTGGCCATTCTTCGTATTACAGGTACGCTACCTCTAAAATAAGTCAATGATTTAGAATTATTGTGATAAAAATAACTTCAGAAAACTGTGTAATTTGCATATGAAACCCCATTTCAGCCAGTGTTCAAGTAAATGTATTTGAAGCCCATATTAAAAAAAAAGTTATTTAAATATAATACAAATCCGACCTAGCTGCTCAAAACCAACAATTAATGGATGCAATTATCTTTTAAATCTCTGTTCATTCTCCCTATTTATGGAGAATGAATACCCACTTAGTTCTCATGTACATGTATTCATGTGCATGTACATGTACAGTTGTCCTCAAAATTATTCATACCCCTTTGAAAATTGGAGGTTTTTGCATTTTTTGCAAAAATGAAAGAACTGGATTTACTTGCACATCACTTGAATATATTTAGTTATCATCTACAAATTAATGCTGTTTCTGGTTTCACCTCATTTGCATAACAATAGAAAAAATGAGTTATCCAAATTTGGTGATGTTCAAAATTATTCATATCCTTGGTGATTCATTGACTTTGACGATCATTATGAATCAAATCCTTTATGAATAAAGCTTGTAACACTTCAGTACACTGTCCCAATGCTTCTGGAGGTCTGTACTGAGATAGTAAGGTCTATACTGAGATAGCAGGCCAGTACCTGGTATCCAATGGCTTAATTTCCTTGAGGATGTTGTCCAGAGATGCCTTCACCTGGTCTTCAGGGCATTCCTTGGATTTAAAGGAGATTTAATGTACATACAAGGGGTGTAGTTATTGACTTAATGGTTACAGGACTATAATACTGCTATTTTCATTTATTTTTATGCTTATTTTGATGAAAATTTTACTCTGAAGACAAAGAAAAACGCTCTTCCTGGAGAGACTTTCACTGTAGCCCTTCCCTTTTACACTGTCTGGGAGGGAGTTTGCCCTCATACTTTTGCTCGATTCTCATTAAGAATGTTTAGGAAGGCCATGGTAGAGGTATAAATGTTAGTTGGTGCCATTTTAATCAGTTTGTTCAGTTACACAAACCGATACACTTGGATCTGGACACCTGCCATAAGGTCCTTCACAAGTGGGTACTCTGATGAAGCTTAAATACTGTCTTTATTTTCCTGTGTGCCATCTAAGTGGTAGCATTTTGTGCTGTGCAGCTGAATATGGTATAAAATCTAGTTCCCAGTGATATCAAGGCTTGTACCCACCATACCAAGGATAGTAACAAAAATATGAAAATTGGCACAGAAAAAGTCAATTTGGGATGTGTATGGTACTCAAAGGATACATACTGTAATCAATGGTGACCTTGCATCAGGGTCATGAAGTGACTTAAACATCACTAACACGGCCTTCATGAGCACTCTGATTGAAAATGGAACTGAAGAATGAGGGTGAACCCCTCTCAGACAGAGCAACAGGGAAGAGCTCTAGGGAAGGTCTCTCCAGGAAGAGTCTTTTACTTCATCGTATGCGCAAAATTTTCATTAATTTAATGAAAAACTCAATGAAAATATTAATACCATAGTCCCGTAACCACTAAGTCAATAACTACACCCCTTGTATGCATTAAATCTCCTTTAAATCCAGGGAATGCCCTGAAGACCAGATGAAGGCATCTCTAGACAACATCCTCAAGGAAATTAAGCCATTGAATACCAGGTATTGGCCTGCTATCTCAGTAGAGACCTCCAGAAGCACTGTGACAGTGTACTGAATGGTTACAAGCTTTAATCACATAGGGTTTGATTCATGTTGATCGACAAAGACAATGCATCACCAAAGGTATGAATAATTTTGAACATCACCAAATTTGGATAACTCATTTTTCTATTGTTATGCAAATGAGTTGAAACCAGAACAGCATTCATTTGTAGATGATAGCTAAATGTATTTAATTGATGTGCAAGTAAATCCAGTTCCCCTTTCATTTTTGCGAAAAATGCAAAACCTCCAATTTCCCAAGGGGGTAGGAATAATTTTGAGGACAACTGTACATGTAGGTATGTGATCAATATTACCTATTCGGAGAAAAAGGGGTCAATCTTGGAACATTAACCCATTTATTACCAGTTAATCTTTATTTGGTGCAGCTTTAGCAGAGCTAAGTAACAAAATATTTTTACCAAACACAGGATATTAATTGTTACAGCTGAAATTATATGTGATCTTGTTACTCCATTTGCTCAGTCCAGGTGTTGTGACCGCTGTCTAGTCACAAATGTATGTTATGCAAGTAGACAGTTGTACGACACTTGCTCCACTGTCAATATTATAATAATAATAATAAATGTAATGATAATGATAATAATAATGATAATGATAATAGTAATAATAATAATGATAATGATAATGATAATAATGATAATAATAATGATAATGATAATGATAATGATAATAATAATAATAATAATGATAATAATAATAATGATAATTATAATAATAATAATAACTCTTATTCCAGCGTTAGGGGGAATCCTTTTATCTCAGCCTGTTGTTATCATTCGCCTTAACGCACGTTCGCTCTCGCCGTAACGTCGAATTTCTGTTGTGACAGAATAAACCGCATTGATAGGATTCCCCTTAACATAGGAAATATTGTTGTAATAATAATAATAATTATAATAATAATAAATAATGATAATAATAATAATAATAATAATAAAGATAGTAACTCTTATTCCAGCGTTAGGGGGAATCCTTTTATCTCAGCCTATTGTTATCATTCGCCTTAACGCACGGTCACTTTCGCCGTAACGTCGAATTTCTATTGTGACGGAATAAACTGCATTGATAGGATTCCCTCTCACATAGGAAATAATGTTGTAATAATAATAACAATGATATTAATGATAATAATAATAATAATAATAATAATAATAATAATGATAATAATAATGATAATAAATATCTGTTTTTTATATACTGGTAGCACCTTTCCAGTTTAAGTAACTGATCCAAGCGCTTTGCAGTAAAGTATTACCCCGGTTATTGGATCCAGTTATGATCCTGCGCACTTGTAGTGCACATTCTCCACTCTATGAGGAAGCATTGCAGTCTGGCGGTCATTTTAGGGGCACACATATTCTATTCCAATCACAATGACATTCGCATTCTACCTGGTAACCTTAACACCTGGGTGGAGACTGGAGAGTGGCAAATGTAGATCATTGTCTTGCCAAAGGACATTATTGTCGCAGTGGGACTCGCACCGCGAACCATGTGATCCACAGTCTGGTGATGTATCCATTAGACCATGATACATCTACTTAACAAATTCTTTACTTCAGCCTTGGACCAAACACTATTCCTAACCTAACCCCTAACCTCAATCTTAACCTAAAACCCAATTCCAACCCTGACTGTGACCTTATATCTTTGACGAAGTAAAGCCCAGAGCAAATGTTGGAGCACCCACTAGACACTTTCTTCTTTGACAGTTTTTTTCTAACCCACTGTACTGCCGTGTGTTTCAAATGAGTAGAAATTTCAGTGCATTTCTTGGACAGTTTTGTTCTAACTCACTATACTACTGTGTGTTTCAAATGAATAAAAAAAATTAGATACCTAATAAGTGATCGCGAGTATACATGTACTTCTTCTTGAGTGCAGGGAATTCCGCAGACTCAAGTATCGGGTACCTACAGTGTGCGTACAGGAACTGGGTGATCATAATGACCAGGTTTTACATGTCAGCTTCTCACACAATGGAAAATTCTTTGCATCTTGCTCCAAAGATGGAACCATCAAGGTTAGACAATCAGGATAAAAGAAAAAGGCAGAGATAAGGTTTGATTAAGTATTGACTCGTAACTATTAAGACTTGATGATTCCCAACATGGGTGTCGATCCCAGGGGGGATGGGGGGTATATATAAAAAAAAAAATTTAAAGTGGGGGGATTGGCCTGTATTATCATCCCCCCAATATTTTTTGATAAAATTTTATAAATAAGAATTATGATACATTAACTTTAAACTAATAGTTATTCAAACTCATGTTTTATATTGAAATACCATCACATTCTTTAATGATTAGAAGCAAAGAAAAAAGAAATGCCATAATTTCAATGCGAAAATATTGAAGAAAATATTAAAGAAAATTTGTTTGCTCGCATTGTTATTCTCAATTAAGGGGTTCCGTCCATTGGTGTAGATCCGTGCATTCATTCTTTCCATTAAAGACCATTTTGGGATGCTCTAAAATGCAAGTTTTATAGACAGATTTTTGAAAAAGTCCCTGGTGTGGGAGGGAGGATACCCCCTCCAACACCCTCCCCCTGCTCAGTCGCTTCGCTCAGTGGCGTATTTAGGGGGGGGGGGGGGGGGGGGGGGGCACGTGCCCCGGGCAGCACTTGGAGGGGGCGCAAAAAACGCAAAGGAAAGAAATAAAAAAGGGGGAAGTGAAGAAAAATCATAATCCTTACGGATTATGCGCCCCCAAATCCACAAATGTAAATGCACTAGAAATCTAGTTTTTTAAGGTTTGAAATGCAAAACTTTTCCAAAACTTGGTCGCTTTGCTCCCTCGCATAATTCTTTTCTTTCAGGATCTCGTAATTTCGCGCCCCCAGTATATAGTTCTTAAATAGCTTAAAGGGTTCAAAATTTGAAAAAATAAAGATGTAATTCATTTGCTGGCTATATCATGTAAGTTTCATATATATGACTCCTGCTAAATATTGCGCCCCCAATACAGTATATAAAACAGCATTCGCAAAGGTTCAACTTTTGAAAGAAATCTCAACTTCAGGTAGCCTTGCTGAATTTCTCGACTCTTTCTCAAGCCTATAGGGTTTCGTTACTTTGCTCCCGATTGTAGAAGTGAGTGAATAGAAAACCATTTATCAATGTAGCCTATAAAATTTGATCAAATCTACCGCTCAATTGTGGTGGTCAATTGTAAAATTTCCTGGGTAAAATGCACAGGAAATTGCGTTTTTTAGGGTTAAAAATTGAAAAATTTTCTGCTCGGTTGCTTTGCTCCCTTGCTTAACGTAGTAACGTAAATAAGTTTGGGCACTTCATTGTTTGCGCCTGGCGCCATAATCCCTAGATACACCACTGGCTTCGCTCCCCCCCCCCCCCCCCAAATCATGAACATGGATCGACACCCCTGATTCCCAGTACATCTGTTTAGATTATCCTCAAGTTTTTTTAATTTTTATTATTATTATCAATTTGTAGCACAGATTAAAAAGAAACTCAAGTAAGAAAACTTATGTTGAGGATCTTGCATTCTATGGTACCAGTACAAAAGCAGGATCACTTTCATTCTCCATGCAGATTGATTTCAAGTCCAGTTTAATGATCTACATGTAGGCTATGCACAGCTCTCACAAGTTTGGTTTGAGATTCTACAGAAAATGTGTATACACTGACGTAACTTGTCAAAGTTGTAACGTTGAATCTCATGAAATGCCTTATAATGACACTCACTCAAAAGATTGAAGATATGCTTAGTTAAAGGATGAGAAAGGAGAGAAAACAGAATCCAGGTACTCCTGTGATTTGATCTAAGTTGAAGTCTCATCAGTCTCTTCAGTTAAGCAAAATCTTTACTCAAAATTTCAATTTGAGCAATGATTTTTTTTTAGCCAGTGTGAATACCTGTAGTAGTGCATTCATTCAAATATTTTGTAATTTTGATCTATTTGTGTGTGTGAATTTTACTGTTGCTTGGTACATGTACCACTGCCTCAGGGGGGCATTTCATCAAGTGTCTTGTCAGTGATTTTACTGACAAATTTACTCACAGCCAATCAGATGCAAGGATTTCAGTAGCTTATAACAGTTATTGCAACTTGTCATTGATGACAACTTTTATGAAACAGGGCCCTCATCTCTGTCACATGTTAAGACCTCTTGCTTGTTGTTGTTGTTTTCTGCAGGTTTGGAAGAGTGGTCCACCAGCAAGTCTCAAGTATTCACAGAATATGAAGGAACAATTCAGATGGCAATTTACTCAGTTTTCTCAGTTTAACAGTAGTGATTCCCTCCTGCTAGTGTCAGGGGTACACTTTGGTCCGAACAGTACGTCAGGAGAGATTGCTGTTTTCAACCTAAGAGGTGAGTAGTGAAGTAAAATACAGAGTGGTAGAGAGAAAGAGAGAGAGAGAGAGAGAGAGAGAGAGAGAGAGACCCAATCATAAGATTAACATAGGAAATTGAGATAGGGATAGGTTAATCATTAATCATACAGACATGTACATGCAATGTGAGGAGAAAATTTCTCACTTTCAATTTTATATTACCAGTTTTAGGCATATCCACCTTCCTGTGTAGCAACGTTTTGTCTCTGGAAAGTGTGTTGAAGCACATGCTGATTTTCATTGTATTCGCAAATCTGGGCCCTGTTTCATAAAATTTGTTATCAATATAAATGAATTACAACAGTTGTTATAAGCTACTGAAATCCTTGAATTTGATTGGCTGAGAGCAAATTTGTCATAGAAATGGGGCAGTTGTTATTGATAACAAGTTTTATGAAACAGGGCCCAAAAGTGAAAGTATTAAGCCTCATTCTTATATGATGCTGTAAACTGCCTCAAAAAGAAACTGCTGCAGGAAAAATAGAATAAGAAAAGCGTAGTTTCTGTATCATGTAATTCACAGTTAAGTAAGTATGCTAAGGGGCCTTTGTTATGTGCAGATACCTTCTTCTCACCTCAACTTGCCATTCATTCATTTACACGTAAAATAGTTTTCATTTTGCTACATCGGTTAACCGCGGCGATTTACCACGTTATGTGTGAGCGAGCCTTTATAGGTTCATGAAAAAATTGTTTCCTTTCACTAATGTTATCAGTTTCTGTATTATCTATTCACTATCACAGAAGACTTTGCACTTCAGGCCAGAGTGCAGAATAAACCATATGATATCTTTGGATGCTGGCTGAACAACTCCTATCTGCTCTCAGGCAACCTTCATTATCTGGGACAGCTGTCATCTTGTTCTGCCCTCTGGCTCAACAAAGCTACACAGGAGGTTGATTCAGAGCAGGAGTCTGTGGTTATGAGGTTGTTCAAATTCCTGAACATGAATGCCAGCACAGTTAGGGGAATAACTGTAGCCAATTGCAGGAACCTTGGCAAGGGGAAAGAAATCATGTTGAAACAATTAAACCTAGAAAGCAGCAGAGAAGGGAAGGAAGATGGAGAGACTGAAAAGATGAGTGAAGAGCAAAGTACTGCAAGTAGGATAGTAAGCTCTAGTGAGAGTGAAGCAGATGTTAAAGTGAGTAGTGCTTATGAAAGTGATACTGAGCTGACGGCCAGTGAACCTGACTCTGAACAGAGACGGCTCCCCCATACTGGCAAAGGTGGTCAAAAGACAAGGAAAACAGAGACAAGATCAGAGCATGAAACACAGGAGATTGCTGCTGTCAATAAGCCTCATTTTGATATGCTGGATGATACATTACAACTTGAGAATGAAGTCAAGGAATCCACATACAGTGATTTGAAGAAAAAATCAAAACAATGCTCTCATTCAGTCAAACACAAATCCTTGGCTGAAGCTCATGACGTACACTCTAGAACTCATCCATTAAAACGTGAAGCTAGTGATTCTTCAGTGACTCCTCCTGGCTCGTTTCGTAAGAGTTTACGCAAAGATGGTGAGAGACGTAATGCTGCTATGACAAATCGTGAGCCAAATGTAGCTGGTCAGTCAAGTGATACAGAGACTAGTCACAGCAGATTGTGGAGTAGGGTTCGCAATGCAGAAATGAGGCGTGGTCGGCAGAATGTGGATGAGGATTTGATGAAGATTTTGATATATGGGGTAGAACCAGAGTGTCCGGAAGAAATCCAGAGGGTTCCTAGACATTCCCCTGCAAGAAACATGAGTTGTCCATCTACAAGTCATGGTGACCAGCACAGTTTAAGAATGGAGGAAGTTGTGTCAGGGGTTGGTTCACGTTGCAGCTCTACAGACACTGTTCTATCTAGTACAGACACTGACTATACCTCTTTAACCTTTGCAGGAGAGAGTGGAAGTGGAAGTGACATTGTACGAGCATGGGGTAAGAAATTTACTTTTGGCAGCACAGAGAGTTTAGATGAAGAATCTCTTGTTAGATTAACATCAGAATCAAAAGCAAATCAGGCAGCAACAGAAAGGCCTGTAGCATCAAATGCAGATCAGGAGAAAGAATTTACTAACAACTTATCCAGCAGTAGCCAATCTGATTCACAGGAGGTAATTCAGAGATCTAAAATCAGGAGACGTAGGACGTTGCAGAAAGAAGACAGCCAGCACAAGCATCTGATCTTTATGAGAGGGGCTGTTGCCTACACACCTCATCAGATATGTATCAAACGCATTGACCCAAGTATGATGGACACAGTGAAGGGACCATTAGGGGTTTCTAAACAGCTTGATGACACTAGATCAGGAGAAGTGCCCATAGCTGCAGGACCAGTTGCAGTGGATGAAAATCACCAGCCCCCAAGACCTCAGCTGGAGTTTGATAAGGTTGATCATGTCATAGACTTGCATGGACAAATCCTTGGACTTGCCTTATCTCCAGATCACAGGTATGGATGCTGTAACTTTGTTTGCTTGTGCATTGTCTTAAAAGTTTGCTCTCTTGTCTTTATAGTTTGCATTGCAACCAGGGAATTTGAATAACAGTAGGAATTATGTCTGCTAAGGTGTCTGTATTTCCAAAAAATAATTTTTATTCCTTCACTCTCTGGAAAGAAATTCCTCCCATGAAAAAATGCAGAGTGGTTTTTATTACTCTTCTGTTTAATGTGACAAAAACTGCTTTATGGTTGATTTTTTTTTTTTAAATTTCACTCATGTTTGATGTAAAAGCAATTTAATTCAAAATAACTACTTTAATAAATAAAAGTCAAGTAAAACCAATCATGAGAGGATCCTTCAGAAACCAAGCAAATACTGAATGATGAATGCAAATTTTGCCAATCACCCAAAGCATTGCTTGTTAGGAGGAAGCATTTGCTTGCTAGAATCAGTTCAATCAGGTCTTTTGTACCAAGTCTTTACAGTTTGCTGTAAACAATTTTCCAATGTTGGGATGACATAATTTCTCACTTTCTGTTTGACAGGTTTTTATGTGTGAATTGCCGTTCCTGGCCCAAGGATTACCATGTAGCCGATGCCTTATCCCCACCTCCCATAGCACAAGAAATTGAAGTGCGTATGTATGACCTTTACACTTTGATGGAGGTCAAGCGGTTTAGAGGTCATCGGGCGTTTTCTCCTAATGATGAGTGTAACATCATCTTTCTGAGTGTCAGTGACCTGTATGTTGCTAGGTGAGTCATTATCAGTCACCCAGTGGAGAGACTCTTTTAAATAGCCATTGTGATTCCACTTTAAACCACTAATACACATACTGTTCCATTTGCTATTGCTCCAATTCTTATTGTTTTTGATGTCTTATATTCTTTCTGTAGTTGAACAGAATGTTTTAACTGAACAAAATGAGAGTACACTTACATAAAAAGTTGTCATTTTATCTCAAGCATTTTATCTCAGCAATCAAATGCTTCCCTAATGAATTAATTTATTTTTATAGTTCTAATCATACTTTAATTCTTATGAATCATTTCTATAGTCCTATTGGTGTATTGATATAGAATTACTGTAAGGCCATTCTTTTGTATGACCATGTATTATTGTATCCCCCGGCAGAATGCCGGAGGATACTTTGGTTTCAGCAGCGTTATGCCGCCTACGCCGCCGCGTCACATTCTTGTGTGCGCTCTAACTGCCACATTCCGTGGCGGATTTCTTTCAAATTTTGTATGGAGGTGTATCTTGATAAAATCTAGACACCTATAATTTTTAGTGTTGCTGCCCCCAGTGTTCCGTCTTTTATAGGGTAAAAGGCCATATTTTTGTGGCTGGTTTGTGTGCGCTCTGTAGGCCACATTTCTTATGGGATTTTGTTCAAATTTTGAATGAAGGTGTATCTTGGTATAATCTGGAAGCCTATAGATTTTGGTGATGCTGCCTCCAGTGTTCCGTCTTTTATAGGGTCAAAGGTCATATTTTGATAGATGTCTTGTGTGCACTGTTGTGTGCAGTCTAACTGGGTCAAAGGTCATACATTGGAGAATGGCGTGAGTGCACTCTGCAGGCCACATTTCTAGATGGATTTCTTTCAAATTTTGCATGGAGATGTATCTTGGTACAAACTACACATCTTTACTTTTTGGTGATGCTGCCCTCATTGTTCCATCCTGTATAGGTCAAAGGTCATTTGTCCCTTTGTGTGCTCTTTTTGCCACATTTCTTGATAGATTTCTGTCAAATTTTGTATGGAGGTGTATCTTCGTCAAATCTACACATCTTTAAATTTTGGTGATGCTGCCACCAGTGTTCTGTCTTTTATAAGGTCAAAGGTCATATTTTGGACGATGTCATGTGTGCGCTCTGCAGGCCACATTTCTTGATGGATTTTTTCAAATTTTGTATGGAGATGTATCTCTGTACAATCTAAACATCTTTACTTTTTGGTGATGCTGCCCTCATTGTTCCATCCTTTATAGGGTCAAAGGTCATTTGTCCCTTCGTGCGCTCTTATTGCCACATTTCTTAACGGATTTCTTTCAAGTTTTGTATGGAGGTGTATCTTGGTCAAATCTTGAACTTTTAGTGATGCTGCCACCAGTTTCCATCATTTATAAGGTCAAAGGTCATATTTTAGACAATGTCATGTGTGCGCTCTGCAAACCATATTTCTTGACGGATTCCTTTCAACTTTTGTATTGAGATATTTCTCGGTACAATCTACACATCTTTACTTTTTGGTGATGCTGCCCTCATTGTTCCATCCTTTATAGGGTCAAAGGCCATTTGTCCCTTTGTGCACTCTTATTGCCATATTTCTTGATGGATTTCTTTCAAATTTTGTATAGAGGTGTGTCTTAGTAAAATCTACACATCTTTAGTGTTTGGGGATGCTGCCCCAGGACAGTGTTCTGCTTTTTATATGGTCACATGTCATATTTGGTTGCTGTCTTGCATGCACTCTGGCGGTCACATTTTTCTTTTTTGATTTCTTTCAGATTTTGTATGGATGTCAATTATAGTTTACTCTAGACCTCCGAGTTTTTGGTGATGCTGCCCCCAGTGTTCCGTCTTTTATAGGGTCAAAGGTCATATTTTAGTGGATATCTTGTGTGCGCTCTGCAGGTCACATTTCTTGACAGATTTCTTTCAAATTTCTATAGAGATGCATTATACTCTTATCTACACACATATTGTTTTGGTGATGCTGCTCGTAGTGTTGACAATAGTCTGGGCCACTGGTGGCTATCTCTACGCCATCCTTTTGTTTGAGGAGGGGAGGGGGAGGTTATTTGTCCCTCCTGCAAACAAAAGCATGATGCAAAAATCGCTGCTAGTGCTGGGGGATACATTCGCATTGCCAGCAATGGAGATTTCTAGTTATTGTTTTTTTTTTATATTTAACAGTGGAGCTGAGGATAGACAAGGATACATCTGGGACAGACATTATGGCATTCTCTTAGCTCGTCTTCCTCACACTGATATGGTCAACTGTGTCTCATTTAATCCATTTGATCCAGAGATGCTCATTACAGCAAGTGATGATCACACACTCAAGATATGGTATTCAAAAAACAGAGTAGAACAGACGACATCCACAGGTCTGTGATTCCTTGGTGATAATATCTCAAAATACAGTATTCTAAAGAACAGGGTAGAACATTTACAGCTCCATGATGCATTGATGATTACACACTCAAGACATGGTATTCAAAAAACAGAGAAGAACGGGTAATATTTCAAGCTTTTTGGCACACAGTGGCCTTTGATTAATTCTTCTACATTGTATCTTTGGTTTGAGATTTGAATGAGTAACTTAACCAATTTCATACTACCCATAATGTGCCAAAAAGTTTTTTAGACTTTCAGGGTTTATTAACATTATGAAATGTTGAAATAGTCAGAAATACAATATGAATTGAATCAAATACTATTTGAGAGAATATAGATTGAACAGCATATTTTTCAAAACTGTTGTGACTGCCAAGGTAAATGTTTGAAGTCAAAAATATTATATTTCTAACATTATATGAATGTTGATATTTTCACGTAACAAAATACTGTTCAAACAACAATTTAGGGTCCAGATTTCTAAATCAATGAGCTAAAATAGAATGTCTAGTGCTCTACTTGTTTCATTTTCAGAATATGTCTGAAATATCAAAGCCATATCAAAAACATCCACATGTATTTTAGTTTGTATATGCATTTCAGTGGTAAATGTATTTTGCAAATTCAAGTCTTTTGACATTATGGGGCGGTAAAATTTCTCATGTGATGAAATCAAAAATGTTCCTTTGATTTCTCATGGTTTTGTAACAGCAGCCCACCTCTGACTGAAGGAAAATTGAAAAAAATTCTCACAGGGCTTTTGACCCGGAGTTAAAGTGAGATCTACACAAATAGAAAGCCCCTTTTCTCAGCCTGATGTGGCTGTGTGCCCTATCGTTGTATACATATATTTGTTGTAGCTTGAAAGCTAGTCTCCTGTAGGTTTGTATTTGTACCAGACTACTGTAAATCGTTGTATGAAGCTTAAACAACAATTATTTTCTATTGGAATAGATTGAGGCACAATTCAACCACAGGAGGTTTAGTGTTTGATCTTACTGTTAATTTATCACATGAAGATAATGTATGCAAGTGTGATCATATTTTGCCCATGACCAAACTCCACAGATGGCCTTTATCTTTAAAATTCAATAATATTTCAAAATTCTGCCTCCAAAAATGAAAGAGTGACATAACATTACTTTGTTACCCAATTTTCTTTTTAATTGGTTAAAAAATTATCAAAATATTGTTTAAAAATCTCAAATATTGTGTGCTTTCCACAAAAAAAAGTGACCTGATAGACAAGGGTCAAGAAATCTTCACTGATCAAGACAATGCTATCAAAACTGTAAGTTAAGAATGAGATATTCATACAGTTTGATATTTTGCCTTTGATGGATTTTCATGTTTAACAAATCATCTGTAAACTCTTGTGCATGAACTTTGGACTATTTGTCAATAGATTTTGTCATTCACCCAATTAAAGTGTAGAATGTTTTTGGTGTAAATATGATTGATCAATACAATAGCAGTACATGAGTTATCATGGATCAATTATGACATATTTAAACACTTTACAATGAATGTGAACTTTGTTCACCCCATCATATAGTGTGGTTTTATAAGCCAGGGATTCAATAAAATGAAGGAAAATATTTTAATAACAAGTAACCTATTAAAGAGAATATTGAGTTCTGGGAAAGGTGAAAAATAATTTGTGAGCTTTCTCGTTTATTTTATGTCAGTTTGGAAGAACATCATAGGAGAAATGTCCCCTGAAAAGGATAGCTCTTCAAATGTCCTCATATCTGAAATGAGACATGAAATAGCTGAAGTGCTTTTTCAGCAAGACTGTGTAATTTTCTTATCATTTTGATGATTCCAGAATCTCAAAGTATACACCAATTCTTATGTAGACACGATTATCCTTTACTTTTTGCTTGAGGTAGTTTTATTTATGATGTAATTGCATGACCAGAACTCACATTTATCTTTAAAGGGGAATTAATCTCAAAATATAAATGTGCTTGTATTCATAGATGTAATCTATTGCTTCTTGTTGTCCTACGTAGTTTTGCATTAAAATATACAAAATGGGTATAAATCAAGATATTCTCAGCAAAATTTATCGTCTGCTAGTGATACCTGGGGGCTGCCATTTTCTTGATGTATACATAAAGAAAATTGTCTTCCTGATACACTATCCCATCTGAGATTTAAAATATTTTACAGATATATACATATATATTCTAAAAACAAAAATGTGTTTTATATTTCTTTGAAAATTACTATTTTACTAAATAGAAATCTATTTTCTTGATACTATGACATACGCGATGGAACAAATTAATTCAAATTTATGGATGATAACTTCCCCGAGCGTCAATAGCAGTGTTGGGTACCTCGAGATCTTGATCTCGAGACCAGTATCGAGATTGGCATCAGTAACCTCGATGTTGGTCTTGATCTTGATCTTGATCTCGGAGCTTCTGTTCTCGGAATTTTCGCTCGAGATCGCTCGAGATCAACATTGTTATTACGTAAATTATCAAACGAAAAAGCTTTTAAAATCATTCACCAATCAGCGAAAACACGACTCAGTGTTGGGTACCTCGAGATCGATCTTGATCTCGAGACCAGTCTCGAGATCATCATCAGTAACCTCGATCTTGATCTTGATCTCGGACATATCTGATCTTGATCTCAGATGTTCTAATCTCGATCTTGAGCTGAGGATCTTGATCTTGATCTGGATCTCGGACTGTCTGATCTTGATCTTGATCTTGATCTCGGACCCTCTGGTCTTGGACCCATCACTGGCCAATCATGACAAACTATGCATTCACCTGCTTTGAGATAATGGACTTCGATAGTCAGAATGCGCGTTGTATAAATTATGTTCTGCTCTGCCAGACAAGTCATAGAAATCGATTTCTATTTAGCAAACCAGAGAATTTTAAAAGAAATATATAAATTTCAAATTTTAGAATATATGTATACACCTGTTATATATTTTCCATCATATATGGGGATTTTTTGTAATGAAGAGAAGCAACTTATCTCTAGGATTAAAAATATCTTCCTGACTCGAACGATTTCCAATGGTTCATGTACAACTCCATATCATCAAGAAAATGGCATCCCCCATGTAAAGTGTTAGCAGATGATACCGTGTGCTAGAATATCTTGATTCAAACCCTTTTCTATTTTATTTCTTAAGTGATACAGGCCAATGATTAAGAATATATTACACCTTTGAACATAAGTACATTTATATTCTGGGGTTAATTCTCCTTTAAGTTTAATAGGTAAATAAAGGTTGTACCTACTGAAAAAAATTGTAATGTTTGATTTTTCAAGTTGGGTAAATACAGGTTGGACCTACTAAAACTTTCCTTTTTTCAGGGCTCTGATGTTCGTACATTATTTTTGTATGAATATGTCAAATAAAATCAGAGTTTAGTTTTTAAAGCCATCTTTTTATAATTTCAATAGGAAGTAAATTATGTGCCTTACATTATTAATAAATAAAGGGAAAGTGCAATTATCATTTATTTGAAAAATCTATTGTCTTGTGCTTGTCAAAAAGGACTGTTGAATAATTCTAAGTCGGTCTTAAAAAGACAATTCATGATTCAAAGACTGATTCTACAAGTTGTTTACCATATTGAATAATTTTATTGTTTCATCATAGACACAAAGTTCACATGTACATGTAACCCTGTAGGAAGCCTAAGATAAGTGACCATCTTCAATGAATCAAGACTTTTATAAAGCTCACCACACATTATATGATCTCATTACTATCTGATTTTGTAAGAAATTGCATAAGCATTTTCATGTGAACATTCAAAATTTTAAAATTTTTAATGGCAGAATCGTAGATTAGAAATAACAGAGTATTGTGAGCCTTCTAGTCAGTGGAAAGGAGAAATTGGCCCATGTAAGATTGTGAGCGATTGGAAGTTCATTTGGCCTTTGCTCTCAATTAGAGGGCTAGTAGACTCTGGCCGTTTCTTTTTTTATGTGAGACCCATACAAAACCTATCTAGCTAGCTACATGTATGCATGCTACATGTATGCACATACACTTAGCTGAATCAGGACTAAAAGATGTGGCCGAGTCACACACACCATCAACATCTGGAGTAGTTATATACATGTAGTGCATATCACGGAGCACTCACTGGAAACAGTCCAGGCAGTGGACTATCAGAGGACTTGTAATGCACCAAATTTCCATTTTTAGTATTCATATTATTATTGTTAACTGAAGTTGGAAGATTTTAGGTGCCTACATTTCCATATGTGGTGCTATTTCGAATTCTTTCATATTCTGTATATTGTGTGGTGGGCTTTGCTCTTCTCGGCTGTTTAGAGTTCATCCAGATTGGGATTGGAGGCTTCCAGCCCCCACCCCCTTTAATCTTGGCTCGAGAAAGACAAACCCAATTTGGGCACAGATGTCAAGAATCATGTTAAAATTTCACTATTAATATTCTCAAAAAGGTAAAACTCTGGTCCAAAAACAATTTACTTTTAATAAAAGCGGAAAAAAGGAAAACCTATAAAAGTTACAATCTGACAATTAAAGGGCAAGTCCACCCCCAGAATAATTTGATCTTGATAGAGGCAAAAAAAATCAAACAGATCCAAAATAGTTTGAAAACATATTACTATAACTATAACTTGGTTCATGTTGTAAGGAAATCATGTTCTTGGACAAAAATTGAAAATTTGTCTTATTAATGTAAACAAATTAATTAGTATGTGTTGTGAGCCAATGACATCACAAACTCATGACCGAGTTGCCAATTTGTCTAGTGATTTTCATTGTTATCATGTCATTCAAATATTAATAACTTTCTTATTGTCTAATTTTCATCAACTTTTTTTGTTTGTCTGATTTTTCTGCTTCTATTAAATTCAGGATAGGACTGAAGAATGATTTCTAACCTCTCAATGTGTTGCCAATTAAGGATTTCAAAGCTTATTCTTGTTTTTTCAATTCCTGGTATCAAACACAATATGGACATAGTGTGTGCAGAAATTTTGCTCTTTCTGTCCATGCATCTGGTCTATTCTTTAGAGCTCTGAATTAAAAGTTATTGAGCCAGACCACAAAATGTGGTAAATAGTCTTGAAAGGGTTAAAAGCAAATTATTCTCAGGTCAGATTTGCCCTTTAAGAAAATTGTGGAATTTTTAATGACTATCTGAATGAGGCAAATTTGCAACTTAATTTCAAGTTTATGATGTCATTCCCTCACAAATCATCAATTGCTTCTCATGCCTTTGCCTATATATATATATATATATATATATATATATATACACAGCCCTGGAAAAATATATTAGACCAGCTCCTTGTAAAGGCCTATATGGCAAGTGTTGGCTATATCAGTAATTGAATTTTCAGAATGATTTCTACTAGATAACTCATAATACTCCCCCAAACAATTGGCTCTTGTAATAACTAATCCCTCGAACAATAACCGCCAGGGTAATTGCCCCTAGGATAATTAACCCCAGACAATTTTCACTAAAGGACAATTACTTCTAAGGGAACCCAAACGGAAAGAACTTTCAGAACAACTAACAGAATGTAAATATCCTAGATGCTAACTGTCCTCAAGGATATTCTCCAGGGGTAGGGGTTTTTGAAAACAATGTCCAGAAAGAAGTGGTCTGGGGATAATTGTCCAGGAGGTATGCCTGATTTTCTCGTAAACCCATGTCCACTCCTCTGGAGGCAGTTTGTTCAGTTCTTGGTGGAAAATTTCTACATTTGATGATAACAGCCATGCCTTGTGGCATTCTGTCAACAAGGTTTTGCCTTTTTTTTCCATCACAGCAGCTCATTTATGCTGCAAGAATGTTCTCTCGTTTCATAAAATTAATTTTCTAATACCTTTCATTTTTATGTCTCACACACACACTGGTCTCAGTAGAACAATTAGAAGGCGATGGTGCTGAGACCAAGAGAAGTAACACTTGAAATTCATCCTCTCAGACATTTATAGTCTATTAGGTGGTCCAAAAACTCTTTCTCATGGGAAAAAAGGGGCGTTATAATTGTCTGGGGAAATTTGTCCGGGACAATTTGTCCTGGCTGCAGTCGTCCTAGTGGTAACTGTCCTGGGGTAAAAAGTCATAGGGTTAATTGTCCTAGTTAGTAGTAGTCCATTAATCATGCATTAGCTGTTGATAATCATTTTCCTACTTCCATAGACAATACCCCAAAATGGATCTGGTCTAATAATTTTTTCCAGGGCTGTATGTATATTGCTGTACATGTTATTGCATTCAATGAAGAAAGAAGTACATGTATTTTCTTGCATAAGATTTGAAGAGAGGGAGAGAATATTTTGTTAAAGTTTGTATACACGTTTCATAAATATATATTTCTATCTACAATTCCCCATTTCCATGTTTCTAAAAGAAAAATTTTTTTTCTATAAAAGTGCATAACATACATTTACAAACATGTTACCATCAATATAACTTGTTTAAACGATTTGGGGAAATAATTTTCCAGTGTGTAAAATGGGAAATTTATTGAACCAAAATAGGTAAAGCAACTGATGAATAGTGAGGGAATTACATCACAAACTCATGATTAAGTTGCCAATTTTTCTCGGTCACATAGTGATCTTTATATTTTTGCCTTGTTAAAAAAAATCATAACTTTCGAATCAGCTGTTCGAATTTCAATTTTTTTAAAATCTGTTTTTCTGATTTTATTGCTTTCATTGAAAGCAAGGTATTCTGGAACCCGAATTGCTTATTAAGAAAAATGAAATATCGTCAGGACAAATGTGATGTTAACAATATGAAGTTTTTAATCAATCACAAATATTGGCATTTCTTTTAAACCACACCAGATAACAATCAAGAATTGACCTGCTAAAATTAGATTTGATATAGTCATTACAAAAACTACTCATACACTTTGTAAAAATACCACTTTGATCCACTTTTTCAAATGTAAGATATCTTACTAGTTTATGCTGGTATAATGTTCATCTTGTTGCCTCACTTATTGCATCATAATAGGCCATTTTCATTATGGATTCTCATTGCAGGTATATTTTAATAACATGACAGCCTTGAAATTATATTGTATGTTAATCATGTCTAACACATGTAAAACTTTAATGCATACAAAAGAAATCATTGTTTTGGAGGAGCTAGATGGAAATGTGATGCCAATGAGATCATAATTAATAATGCATTATGAAAATGGATGGAAGAAACTGAAATGGTAGTAAGAATTGCTGCTAATATTTTTAGACATTCAGTACACTTTGAAATACTTATTAATTGCATCATTCTACTATGATCTAATTTTTTTTGAAAATTCTTTATTAGATTGATACTTTACAGACTACTTTGTGATAGAGATCTAATACATGTGTTAAGCACATATCAGCAGTTGAATAATATAAAAGTATTATTATAAATGATAAGATGAGTGAAAAAGTACTTCCTATATAACATATCTACCAGCATTTGTTAATATCAGAGTACCTTTAATTGTATTACAATTTTCATTGAACATTGAATAAGTGAATATAACTTCCTCATAATACATCACTCTAACTTTGCATCATTTAAAAAAATCTCCATTGTTTACTCATTTATGTATAAGGCCAAGTAAAATTTATTCCTAGTTTCTTGTCCACATTTTTCTAAACTGATTTGGGAGGGAGTTTCATGTTACTTGATATTTGAAATTTTTCCTGTACGTAAAGATGCTTTTTGGTCAATTGTTTATTTCATTTTAGAACAAAAATAACACATAAAATTATTGAAGCGGGCTGAAAAGGTAAGGAGGCTGAGCGGACGAGAAACTAGGAATTAATTTTATTTGGGTCTAAAATTTTTTTGATTTGGCAGCTCTAAAAATACATGAATCATTGTGATCAAGCACCCATCAGAAATGTTAGGGCTCATTTCACATTAAAACTCTATCGTTCTACAATGAAGCCAGAATGCCTCTTAAATGTTTAGCAGTTTGCTTTGAAAATGGTTTGACTTCATATGCTAGATTCTAAAGAACACCACAATAAACACTCTCAAACTCAATCAAACTAAAGCATACAAATTACATTTTTAAGTTTTACTCATTTTAAGGTATTTGTATAACAAACTGTTTTGTCCATATCGTATGAAACCTACAAGGAAGTACCATATGATGTAAGGGTTCGATTGTAAAAAAAACCCCTAAAATACATGGTATATACATGTACATGTAAATAATCATTTATTTTATTTCACATCAAGTACACTTTCATACTTATTGCACACAATAGAATGTTGAGACTATTTGCTACATTTCCAGTACACTACTACCAACTAAAAGATAATCAAACAGGAGTGCCAATTATAATACCAGAATTATTTCGATGAAAATATGCTAATTCAATAATAATCTTAATTCAGAAATCTACTTGAAGTATCAAAATAAAAAAATTAATACTATCAGTCATGACAAAAGTATGTACACATGCAAGGACTGCGCATCAGGTTTAAAATGCACACCTAATGAAACAACCAATTATTCTTCATTTTCCCTACATAAGAGCAGGCACATAGCCAGGGGAGTTGGCCCCCCCCCCCCCAATGCCAACTAAAAAAAAAAAAAAAAAGTGAGAGCGAAAAAGTGGGGGTGGGGGGAAGTTGATAGAAAAAAGCATAAAAAGGCGTTAAAGGGCCAGTCTAATGAGAACTCAGGGGGAAATGAAATCGTGCGGAATTTGCAAAAGGCTCGTTTACTTGTACACACAGCACGCCCGTTGTGCGAGGCCGTCGGACCAATGCCATAAATGATCAGACGGCACGAAGTTGACCGAACTGGAGCTAGGCGAATACTTCGGGTTTAACCGGTCCCAGGCCCTTAGTCTTGTAATTGGTCGTAACCTCGTTCACCCAAACAAGTTTAGTGTAATGCTGAAATATTTCCAAATACAAAACAAGGTTTACTTCTGGTTGATTAGTCTAGCCATCGCTTCTGCACTGCCCTGCCACGACACGTTGTCGCCACGATTACGTAACTACCCCCAGGCTCTACCAGAGAGCTGGCTTTGTAATTACTTTTCCATATGCTTGATTACTTTCCCATCGCGCGAAATTTAAAACACAAGCCAGTCTTCACCGAACTATCTCAGAGGTGATCCAATATGAATCACATGTTTTAGCACGTGTGATGGAAGTCCTTGTATCGAAAGCGACACGAAGCTCTGAGTATATTTTCCTCTCTCATCGGAAATCGCCCATGCAGGCCCACCAAAGTATCCCTTTAAAACCTGTTATCTTTCTCTCAAAATTTGCTAAAACATCAAAATTTTCAAGCAGGAAGGGGGAAATCCCCCCTCCCTGCACATACAGTGCAGCATTGCGTCCAAATAAATGAAAAGCAGTCAGGGCATCGAACTAACTTTCCGCATAAAAAAGGTGCTACGAGCCGTTATCTTTCTCTCAAATTTGCTTGAATGTCGGTGCTTTCGTGCTTCGCGCAGGAGGGGGAAACTCCCCCCTCCCTGCACACTGCCCCCTGGGGAGCACGCTTCACATACTCATCACCAATTTCGCACACAATGCGTGCTCAGAACCGTCCCCCAATTAAATCCCGGCTATGCGGTTGCATAAGAGCTAATAAGGTTTTTTTCTACATGAGAAACAAAGCACTTGATTACTAGTATATAACATTTCAAATTCATTTTAAAAATAATTCAACTGACATGTAAATAGCTCAGTAATTACAATGTTATCTACACCTGCACATTGTTTTACAACTTGAAATATGATTCATGCAAAAGACCACTCCCTTTAAAATTCCTACCTACCGGAAATCACAAATTAATATTTTGAAATACATCGTGTATCAAATACACACTAGATATGAATGAAAGTAGTGTCACTGGGTCATTTGATTGCTGTTTTCAAGCAAAGCACCAGCATATGTAACAGACTTCTGCTATGAGTAATTTCTTTAGTGGAAGAAATATCTCTTCTCCTTTCATTGGAGTAATCCGGTCCATATTGTATTTGAAGTTTAAAAGATTACCAATTCATGGCAATGTCCCTACATTGCCATAAATCAGTTCACTTTGCATTTATCTATACAGACATGTTTCAAAGGTTGGGATCAAATACACTTATCGCAAATTAATTCCACATTAAATGATCAAGATTTCAAAGCAGGAAATTATAAAGAAATATGGTCTATTGCCCTACAATTTGAAATCACACAATTAAAAAGTGTGCAATATACAGCCTCATACTAAACAAAACAACAAAAAAATATGGAAAAAAAAAAACCTATAAACATATCAAGGACATATCAATAATACTTTTCAAAATGAAGGAGTACTGCATGACTTGCATGTCATTGTGTTCATAAACATCAATAAGAAAATTGTATTCTTTTGCCAACTTTACATTTTAGGAGCTAAAATATCTAAGTTTTGAGTTTTAAATTCTACTTTATGTGCAATTAAATGAGCTAAAATTTAAACTGCATACAGGAACAAAAAACATGAATGTTGTGTCTTCTCATGACTGGAAATTTACTACAGCAGCAAAAAACATATGTTGGTTCTTTTACTGACTACAAATTTCTGCTTGTACAGCAGAGCAGACATAAGCCTATGCTTTGGGTTTCTTCTGAATGAGAATGGATCGACATGTGAGGGCGCCATCAACCTTGTGGAATTCACTATTGGGCATCTCAATGCGGTTGGTATGTGGAAAGAGTGCCTCAAATTTCTGTGCAGATAAGAAAACAATCCAATGTTAACATGTACATGTATATGTTCACAATTTCTTCCACATCATTCAAATAATATTTCCTACAGATGATTACATAGATGCATTACTTTACCAGATGATTGGTTGAGAATGGACATGACGAGGCACTAATTTCTCCTGAGTCCTGACAAATAACTGATCTCCTATCTCGATTTATCTCCAATTTTTTAGTTTATTATTAACAGTTTGATGATGTGAGGACCCCATGATTGGTAAGTCGCACATGTATTCTTTGACTCTTACCTGGCTTTGTTTGGTATGTAAAGGATATATTGACTGCTTTAATATTCGAGGCACAGTTGTTTCTATAGGCTCTTGGGACCTTACATCCTGCTATGACCCCTCGGTGAGCCTTGGGGTCATAGCAGGATGTAAGGTCCCTGAGAGCCTATAGAAACAACTATGCCTCTCATAGCAGTCAATATATCTATATTATTACGCCTCTGCCCACTGAAGATGGTGAAAGAGGCATTATGTTTTTGGGTTGTCGTTCGTTCGTCCGTCCATTAGCCCGTCCGACAGTACAGCCTGTCGGTCCGTCCGTTCATCACACTCTCGTTCTCCCGATATCTCAAGAATCATTTGAGGTAAGAACTTCAAACTTGATGCTAGCATGTATCACCAAAAGACGACAATCTGATTAGATTTTGGGGTATGTTGGTCAAAGGTCATAAAGGTTAAAGGGACCGAAAAGTCGCCAGTCGTGGTGTTTTGGAGCTTGGCCCGGCTCGGGTAATATTCAGGAATCTCCGTACATCTTTGGTAAACGAGCACGCAATTGCAGTGATACGCTTTCGACCGAGGAAAGACGAACTGAAAAACCCAACTGACAAACTACTCCACCCTCGACGGCAATTTTGTTCGCTGCTCCAAGATTGTTGTTATGCACGGCCTTGCAAAAGGGGCAAGCGAATGAAATTGAACGTACATGGATATCGAGCGATGGCTCCCTTTAATTTATGAAATTTCTGGTGTTAGCCTCGTTCTCGGGATATCTCAAGAACTATTTGAGCTATGAACTTCAAACTTGGTGCTAGTATGTATCACCAAAGGAAGACAATTTGAATAGATTTTGGGGTATGTAGGTAAAAGTTCAAAGGTCATAGAGGTTAATTTATGAAATTTCAGGTGTTAGCCTCGTTCTGGCGATATCTCAAGATCCATTTGAGGTATGAACTTCAAACTTGGTGCTTGTATGCATCATCATATTGCGACATACTGATTGGCTTTGGGGGTAACTAGGTCAAATTTCGAAGGTCATAGAGGTCATTTACCATGAAATTTCTGGCTTTTAGCCTCGTTATTGCAATATCTCTTGAACAATTTGAGCCATTAACTTCAAACTTGGTACTAGTATGCATTAACATAGTGACAGGAACTGATTAGAATTTTGTTTACAATAGGTCAAAGGTGACAATATATGTGAAGTTTAATAATTTTTTAAAGGTTTTTTTTAATCACCATATATCTCAACTATTTTGGCTGTGAAGTTCAAACTCGGTACCAATGTGCATCAAAATAGTGGGAAAACATGATTAGATTTAGGTTTAGTAGGTCAAATGCCAAAGGTCATAGATGTTAATATGCAAGAACCTAAAGATGAGTTTTGTTATCACCATATCTCAACTATTTTGTAGGCATGACTAGGACAAGGTAAAGTGATCAGACTTTTGGGTTGTAAGGTCTAAAGAAGTCAATTGTAGGCTTTTTATTCTGGTTATCACAATATTTCAAGAACACTTTGAGCCATAAACTTAACTGAATTTAGGCTGAGGCATATAGGAGATGCAGTTACATTCATAACTCATTACCAAAAAACAAATAACTTTCAAATTGCAGATATTAATGGTCAAACTCCCTGGTTCCTAACATAGTTTGCTTCATTTTAAAAGGAAGTACAGGTACATAGATTTGGAAACTTTGATAAAACAACCATACATGTATTTGTAAATGTAGCTTATGCCATGTTGAAATCAACAAATGTGTTGAAATAATTAGTATGACTTAGTGTACCTACCTTGGCGCTTTCTGGAAAATCATCTTGAGAGCAATGTATAAGGGTGCGATTTACATACACACAGTTAGCTGCAGCATCATCAGGCAGTGTGACCTTGCTATACTTGAATGAAGCTTTGGACTCAATCTCCTGTAAAGAAACACAGAGAAACAATCTTTAGTCAGGTTCACATGAAGGGAGCTAAAGTTTTGCTTGTAGTTTCAGACCGTATGAATGGACTCGTACAGTTAACTCTGCATAAGTCGACCTTCCATAAGTCGAATAATCGCCTTAGTCGAAGCAATTTTTCAGAACAGAATGAGCAAAACATGTGTTTTTTATCTCTTCTAAGTCGAATTTCGCCTAAGTCGAACAGATTTCTGTGGTCCCAAGAGATTCGACTTAGGCAGAGTTACCTGTAGTTTTAAAACTTAAATTTTACTTGTAGTTCTAGAACCACAAGCGAGCTCGTGGTTAACGCCGAAACTACGAGCGGCTGGGGGTCCTCCGTTGCAGTTTCGTGGACAGATTAAATTTTCAGTTTCGCAAGCTCATAGTTAACGATGACCTCTCTGTTCATGTTAAACTTCCAGGTCATACCCTTCACGCGAATCATGAACGCAGGATCTGTATGTGTACTGTACATACAATCGGTATCTACTTCGGTGTTATCAGTGATGATCGCTCGGCATGTAGTTTCAGAACAATTATCGTTGTTTTGAGCCCGTGTGAACCCTCATTGTGGTTAGTGAGTCGTTGTTTCGTTAACTTAAAAGTTTCAAAACCACAAGTCCCGTATGAACGTAGCTATTGTCACTATGGTGCCACTATAGACAGGAGGCCTTTATGCTAAGGTGGCCCCTCAGACAGATTAGACTGGATGCACTAGAAATTCTAAGCTGAAGAGATTTTTTTTCCCTACACAAGTTGAATCTTCCAGACGATGTACGATGTAAGAAGTTCTACTACTATTAATTCATTTAAAACAAAGTTGAAGAAATTATATATTGATTCATATTCAGGAAAACCGATAATCTATTGAATTACATTTACCATTACCCCCCCCCCCCCCTCCACCCCGTATGCTTGCTGGTGTTTGCTGTTGTTTTTGTCTGTTTTTCTGCTTGTTTTTCTTTCCTTTTATGATGTATTTGCTTTGTTGACTTTTGTTTATATAGGAAGCTACACCTCACAAGTTTTTACAAAACTTTTTATTGTAGTTTCCTTTTTCTTCAATCTGATATGTATATATTTGTATACTGACTTTGTATGTTTTTGCCAATGTTGATTTTTATGATTGAGAAAATGAATAAATTGAACTGAACTGAACTGAAAAATAATTAAATAAATGAGAGGTGAAAAGAGTTAATATCCTACCCTAGACGTAAATTCCTACATTCAAGAATGTACATGTAAAAACCAACAGACAAAGGTGCTATGTGGGCGCATTTTATATGAACTTCTGTGAGATTGCAGAGCAGTGTGCTTTGCCTTGACAGATTTCAGCGATGACAGCCTAACGTTGGAATTCCTTTTAGATATTGTTGGAAATCATGAAGGATCATTGCCACATCTGGCCATTTTATTTGATAGAAGTGGAGCATTATGAGACTACATTCAACAAGTTTCTTTCATTCATTCATACTCTTTGAGAATGTGAGTTGTAAGGAGCAAAGTGGACTTACCTTGAGAGCTTTCTGTGCATCTTTACTGGAGCCTACTGCAATGACTCCTGGGCTAGCCATACTCATGAAGGATTTGAGATGTAAGGAGCCATCTACCAGCTTGATTGGTGATACAGGGTAATTCTCAAAGGTGTCTGCAAGGAACATTGCTCCCTTCATGTTTGTTCTCTTGGAAAGTCCAACAAAGAATTCCTTCCCTGTTCAATAAGAAATATGAAAATATTAGTATACTGATCGTCTAAAGATTAAGTTATCAAATGTTAGTATCAAACACTAAGAATCAATCTCAATCATCATAGTCATTATCATCACTACCACCTTCATCACGATCAACATCAGTATCATTATCATTACTGCCACAATCTCAATCATCAACAGCAGCAGCAGCACCATCATCACTCTAAACATCACCCTTCTCTTCCTCATAACTACCATCATGATCACCATAGGCCAACACCATCAGCATACCACCGACATCATTCATGTACTGTTCCTGTAACTATCATCACCATAATTATCATCAGGATTACTTAATACATGTAGGCTAAATTGACAATGAAGCCCGTTTCTATTTCATTTTCATAGATTCATGTGTAAATTGGATAACAAGTACCTTATAATACCTTTAAGACAAATCAATAGGGTTTTCACAGGGCATACAAACAATTCGTGAAGGATGCAAATGTCAAAAAAAAGTCCAACATTCCTATTTTAGGCTCCAAAAGTTTGCCAAACATGCGCGGGGTTACAGAAGCGAAGTCAATTGTTCGCCGGAGTCTTTTTTAGATTGGCGGGAATTTCCATGAATTTTGAAATTTCTTGGTAACATTTCCAGCATCTTGAGTCATGATTTCCTCGTGATTTGCTATAAAAAAATTCTAAAAAGCTTCGTCATATGTGCACGACCTACCAACGACGTGCAAAATCTTTCTGAAACCCCAAACAGATTCTGACAGTTTGGAGAATGTCTCGCGAAAGCAGTGAAGTTCATCCGATTATTTCTCATTTTGTTCACATTTGAGGCACATGTTCTTCATGCATGTGGATTGGCCAACGCTACACACGACATTCGCACAAACATTGTGAGAACTAGGCACAAACTGCACGAGAATGATTTTCGGCTCCTTTGTTGTGACACATTCTGAGAAAATCTTGTCAGAATGTTGGAATTTGCCATTTTTTTTACATTTGCATCCTTCGTGAATGGTTTGTGCCCCCCGTGAAAACCCACCCATAATAAGCAGAATATGGTATGCATGGTTGGAAAAGTGTATGTATCATTATGATGGACCATACCTGTAAATAGAACATCCCCTCCATCTAATGTGGCGCCCTCTTGCTCTGACATGTCAACAACCTTCTGACCAAGGTCAAATGAAAGCACTCTTCTTACAACATCCACCTGAAAAGTAAAACAAGAGTGCAAAAAACAGACACTTTTTTATAAAAACAGATAATACTTTTCCTAAAAATTACTAGGAATATGATAGGATCTTGTTTTTCCCGTCTATCTGTAGCCTTTAATCAAGGTGAATGTGCTGCTCTGTGGATCCCTGGTCGATCCTTGAAACACGCGGGAATAGTCCTCTCATTATTGCGCAGGAAGTCTTGCTGCACCATAGCCTTTACCCATCCGTCAATGTAATCAATATTCATATATTCAAGATGACCAAGAGGTTATGAATCATTCAACAACCTTCCCAAATAAGGCAGTACAACTCGTTACGTTTAACCCACAGATTTAAACACTGAACTCTACAGTTCAGTGTTTAACCAATCAAATAAAAGGAATCGTAGCAAAAAAGATTGAGCTCGTCCATTATTCAGTGGGGACCGAAAAAAGGTAGACAGTGGGATAAAGCTGAAAGTATTATTAATTTTCTCTTCTCTTGATTAAAAAATCCACACACAAATAAATGTTTGCTCATTTTTTAAAAAGAAAATGGTCAACAGTCATATTTTTCTTATATATATATGAATGTGGAAATTATCGTGTCCTATTTGCGATAACAAATTTTTACTTCCCTCATGTCACAGAAGCTTCTAATTGGTTCATGTTCTCTACCAGGAACTGAATTATTCATGAAAAATTTTCTTAGAAAATTGACATAGAGTTCAAAGTTAAAAATATGAAAACAACAAGTAACGTTGATGGGTGCATAAAGGCGGCCTGCTAGACACACGCTTGTCGACTTCTCACAATCAGACTATTTAGCGCGTTTTGAGGATTGAAAGAGCTTGAGCTAGAGCGAGCAGCTAAGAAAGAGCTACATGTAGCATGAGCTAGCATGCCGTCATGATAAAAGGCTAGTCTACCTGGGACACATTGCACAAAACCAGTAACAAGACATTCATATTTCTATCCACCATCTACAGAGATGTCATGGAGCAAACAAAAACAATTTCATTAACAGCTGACACGCAATGACTTCTGTGACATCCTGTGATATTGAAACTATTGGTGAAAAATGTACTCTCATCAAATTCATTAGATTTATCTTAAGTTATGGAAACAAATTTTGAGGCTATAACTGTTTGAATTGCATAAATCAGAAGAAAAATATATAAAAATATATAAACTGGTGC
This sequence comes from Heliocidaris tuberculata, assembly GCA_025618425.1. NCBI lineage: Eukaryota > Metazoa > Echinodermata > Echinoidea > Camarodonta > Echinometridae > Heliocidaris > Heliocidaris tuberculata. The sequence continues at coordinate 14,332,226 of CM046848.1, forward strand.
AAATATCCAATATCCCATTTACATGATACATGTACAATTGTTGTTTATAACATCTAAGAATATTTAAAATTGAGAAAACTTGAGGTTGCTTTTTGTGAAAGGCACTACTGATGCCATATATTTTCCTTTATATCCCTCAAGCAATCAATTTCCTCATGCCTTTGTCAAAGTAATAGTGACATAATTTTTTTCCCCCTTCCACAGGGTTCTTTATTTTCAAATAAATGTCATCATAATTATATACAGTATATTTATCATTTCTTTTATACAAATAGTTAAACAGATACATGTAAATAGCAGATATGACAAACATAATATTCTAGATCATCACGGTCGAAAGAATATAAAGTTACATAATGAGAGGCAAAAACATGACAAAAATGGCATATCAGAATGAGACACTACATGTATACGTAAGTTACATGTATGTTCATATTTGTGTTGGGACATTGCCAACACAATCAAAAGAATTCCTAAAATGAAACCATTTCTTTTTCCTTTTATTTTCTCTAAGATTTTTTTGACATATATATTTTTCCATTTCATAATAACGTTTCAAATCTGATAGAATTACGTCGATATAAATATATACTGCATGCATGCATCTGCACAAAATCTTTCAGGAACTTGAAAAAATATCAAGACTATATTCACAATATTGGATATTCAAAGCCATTCATTTTTGTACATATCTCCCATTTTCATGATAGATTTATCTTATAGTGCATACACACAAAAACATGTTACTATCAATATAACTTGAGTATTTAGGTAAGAGGAAATCAGAATCATGGAAAAAGAAGATAAAGTTATATTATCGATATAAAAACAAAACAATTGGTGAATGGTGAGAGAATGACTTCAAAAACTCATGAATTATTTACAACTACATACATGTATAGTTGGAAACAATTTGGAAGATCTTAAAGGATGTCATTGGCAAGATTTCCATGTAACTGTTTGGAAAATATGAATTGAGTCATTCATGCAAAGCAATGAATAGAGTGATATCCCTACAGAATTTATTTCAGTACCGTCTGTCAAGCCAAATGGTGGACATACTGTACATGTAGCCTCATCATTCCCCAAAGAACCTACAGAGCACTACCACTGCAATAAATGCAATACATTTTCTGTATGAATGCATTCACAGTGGTGTACTATGAGCTAGGTACAAATGTACATGTAGGATATTGCATTCATCAGGGTAGTGCACTGTGGGTTCTGTAAGATAAGAGTGTTCACAGTGCACTGAGCTTAGGAACCTTATATTAATTCAGATTACAGAGCGGCAGATCCAGAAGGGAAATAGTGAAATATTGACTAATCAATATTAAATTGATTAGTGAATTTCCTCAGAAAATAGACCGCATATTAATGTGGATTGAGAGCAAGTGGAACAAAGGTGCAGTAAGTACAGAAAGGACTCAAATTATTCCTAAAATGACAACACAATATTAATCCTGTTCACTGAACTGCCAAATCTATCCTCTAATTTGAACACTAAAAGCCTGCTATCAACATACAATTGTACATGTACATGTCAATTTCAAAGAAATAAACTACTGCTACTGCTACTACTACTACTAGTCTACATGTACTACTACTAGCAAATTTTTGAATTGGCCACATACCCATCCAAGGAGATGTTCAAGGCCCCCTCAAACTACATGTACTTCTAATCCCTAGCTTTAATGAGGTCCCCCCCCCCCCTATACATTGCATTCCAAGGAATACAAATTCAAATCTATTGATATAAAATCCTGACATAATAAGATTATCATAAAAACAAAAACAAAGCAAAACAAAACAAAACAAAACAAAACAAAACAAAGCATGATAGCAGCATACATGTATTGGATAAAAAAACAACCTTGACAACAACACATGTACAAAAATTATATCAGAACCGATTGGCATGTGGGATTATACTCTACAGTAAGTAATGTTACTATCCACAGAAACAAAACAAAACCCCCAAAATAATGGAATAATGTCTAGAAGCAAAACCTCAATGAAACAAAGGTAAATCATATTTTTAAAAAAAATTGTATGTATCTATTACTTACTCTACTGAAAGAAATACATGAGTGAGATAATACATTGTATGTATTATCAAGTAATTAAAACCCCTGGAGAATGCTTTACATGATAATATGAATTGATATGACTGAACCGGTGATCCCACATTTGCTACAGGCTTATTTTTTCCAAGATAATGTTACTGGAAGGGTTACAGTAATGGTTACAAATGGATGTAAGGCTATTAGGGTTTGAGATAGGTAACATGTATTTGGTCCAGGGTTGAAATGAAGAATTAAAATTGATTGTGTAGAAAGAGTAATTGTCAGGAGCACGTGTCTTAGAGCAGGCTGAACACCTCCCCCCCCCCCCCCCCCCCCCCTCATGGATATGGTACAATGGACCTGGTGTTGGTGCAACTGCCAGTATGGAGCACTAGGGTGATCCTCTTGAAAAGTCAACATTGCCCAAGTGCGTAGCTAGCTCAGGCTCTCTCTCTTTTACTCAAACCTTACTCATCAAGATGAAGTTGAGTTCCAGTAATGAAGATAATTTGACCAAATCTTGATGAGTATATAAAATGAACATGTATATTCTTTCCCAGTTTTCCAAGATAGATTGACAAATCAAATATTTCACCTGATGTTCCCTTTGAAGTGTACTCTCTTGCTGTACATCACTATGTATGGCAAAACATTGTTCAGATCAAGAGCTCTCAGTCACGATGAGATCAATTAAACAAACCAAGCCATCCAGGTTTTTTACATGGATTTTGAGTGAATTATGCTAACAGTCACTTGGAATGTTCTCTTGGCCAAGCCACATAATCCTATCACTACGCATCACTCTAAGTTATGGTAAACACTCATCAAAATACATGTACAAACATGCACATGTACACATACAAATATTTATATACATGTACATCTCATCAAAGCACAAGTGAAAGCGAATGGATATGATCAAAAAGGACCACATTTTCACAAGTATCAAGTACTGTACTTTACATGCAAAGTACTTTACATGCACAGTATTAGGCAAAATCAGAATCAAAGCCATCTCAACACAACTTGAAGAGGTCTAAAATTGTCAAGTGTTTGCTTTGTATCCCTGTTTATTACTTGTTCTAATATATTTTATTCCTTTGTATTGTAACTTTTTTTCCCTAGATACACTATTACTAAATGTGCATTCACTGTACTTACATCTTTCATTCTCTATCTGTACTTTTGCAATCAAAAAGCTTTAGCACAATTTGGAAAATAGTTTTAAAAAACTTAATCCAGTTCATTTATATATCCAACAAATGACCTGATATGACCGGATATGGCCCCTTGATGACCCTAAATTACACCATGATTCCTAACCCAAAGACCACTCAATCCCAGTTGAATAAACATTCATGAAATTACATCTACATACAATTTTTCAACCCATGATTTTTGCATAAACTGAATGTATATCACAAATTATCTATGGTACTCATCCCAAGTTTGTGGACTTCGGGAAAATAATCGTAAAATGAGATAGACTTGAAATAATATCTAGAAATAAAAAATTGGAATGCAATGGCTCCAGAAAACAATCAATGTGCCATCACAAAGAGGAAGTCTCTTTCAGTCATCTCTTTCAACGTGTTATACCTCCAAACAAGCAAACAGATCCTCCCTTTTCTCTTTTCCTGAATTCATATATCGACTGCTCATATTAAAATACTCATCTAATTGAATTCTGCAGCACTTCACTTATCATATCCTCCATTAAAAAACATGTTCCTTGGGCTAACATAATCTGCTTTAGGAGATTATTAGCCATGGATCATACTCTTTCATCAGAATCTCATTAAAACAACCTACTCTCCAATCTCCATAGCAGTAAACATGGTTTGGGGGCATGGTGAAGTACACTGGTACATGGTTTCTCCCTAACACAGGTACAACCACAGTTGGGTTTACACTAGATTCTTAGTTTCTCCCTATAGTGCCTCAATCTGAAGGCATGGGAGGGGTTCACACTCACATTGCTACATGATTCCTCCCAGTACATGTACAGTACATATAAACTGTAAAGGCATGGATTGGTTCACACTCCTATCGACAGATCACCTTTTAATTTCGTCAGAATTTTCTTTCTTTATTTTCATTATTTTTATTTTTATTTTTATTTCTATTTTTATTTATTTTTATTCCTTCCGTACACTTTTTTGTGTAGACGTTTACAGAAAATCGACAATGTCGATTTCCTTCAAATTTCAACCAGTCATCTGGCCCTATAAAATCACATTCTCGCAACTTTTTCAAGGTCATGGAGTCATCATGACGTCATGAAGGCGCCATTTTGTGAAAATCAACTCATTATCATATCTTCATAACGGAAAGTAATTTTTCATTCAAATTTGACATGATCAAGGTCAATATCAATCTGGTCAATTTCATATTCTTAGACGCACGCGTACGTGTAAAAATATGCCTATATGGAATCCGCCATAGCTCTTCAGAATGCCTGGATACCCCCCCAATTCTTTTACATTTTCTGAAATCCTATGAGTTGTACATTTGAATTCATGAAAAAAAATTGGGGGTCGATCGATCGCAACGTCGTCATATTTCCATATGAACTCAAAAATTAAAAAAAAAAAAAAAAAAAAAAAGATTTTGAATAAATGACGTCATAATTTTTGTATTCATTCGACAATATTTCAGTAATAGGTTGTCAATTTTCTTCCAAATTTTGATATGTTGTAGCTGAGACAATTCTCTACAAGCTCAGTTACCACCATTTTTCATATTGGCAAAGGGATCATGGTCTTAAAGGAGGCATGTCAATTTTTCACATTTTGCGTGTATTCTCTATGGGACATGACTTTTCTCAAATCTTGATTATGCATTCCAGTCTCCTTTGAGCTGTATCTTTGTTATTTCTGCTCGATTTTCTTCTAAATTTTAGTATGTTATAGCTGAGACTATAAGCTTTCTTAAGTGCGCCCTCCAATTTTTGATCAGATGTCGGGATCATGCCCCTTTTTTAACTACAAAATGTAATTTGAGAATCCCGTTTTTGGTTTATGTGTTACATGTATCTCTATTGCAAAAGTTTTGGTCTATTGGTAAAGAACTTGCCTCCCATCCCGCTGACCAAGGTTCGAACCCCGGTGGGTCTATTTTTTTTTTCATTTTTTTTCCTTCTTTTTGCCTTTTATTTTACCATCTGCTTCGACTACTACACCATATAAAATCACAAATTATGTAATAACTTTTTTTTATTTTGCGTGTTATGTCTAATAGAATGTAGTGTAAATTAGTTTGTGTACAACCCTATGCAAAATCTGATTGCCTGTTGTGTATTAAACTTACGGGTTAATCTCCCATGTATGATGCAATGTGAAATTGTCCAGTTTTCTTTGACGCAAGTCTCCATCCATTGTCAACATTATCAGGATTATTATCTTGCACAAATATTATCACATCTTACAAAAGCAATTTGCCAATGGGGAGACATACCACCTAATTCGTCTTCAGTGACGAATTAAAGTTCTAGTTTACCATTGCATCGATAAAATTACCACTACTAGAGAGATACAGAGACCGAGGAAACTTTTTCAGTACCGTTTTCCTAGAGAAAGCAATCAATGTCACTTAAAGGGTACCAATTACCAAAAAATATTTAACTTTGTATAAAGTTGGGGGTGTCATGTCGCTATATGATATTCAAAGTATGAGCTGAAATATTAATTCTATGAGATATTGCAAGTTGAAATACTCTCTAAATTAAACATTACACTGACTAGTGAGTAGACTGGTGGATGCATCCATTTGCGCTTCCACACAATAGGGCATAAGTCAGAGTTGGGTTACGCACAAGGGGGATTTACATTTTCCTTTTTCTTCATACTCCTTAACCGTCAATCCATAGGTCGGGTACAATGTTTTGATGGTAACTTAATAAATTCTAGCTGTACAAAAATTATTTTTTAGGTGACTGGTAGACTTTAAGAACAATATAAAATAGTTTCACATCTACCCCTGATAGTAATGATGTAGTGTAGGTATTCATGCAGATTGGTACAAAGTGTTGAAGCTAGACACTATTTGAATAAGAACTATCTGCAGGACTAAAAAAGACTGTTCACACAGACAAAAATTGGGGGGGGGGTGAAAAATGCACCTGTATTTGATAAAAATTCCATATTTCCTTTTGAATTTCTCAGAACTGGACTTCTTATCTTCAACTGTTTGAAAATTTTGAAATACACATGAACTAATGAACTTAACTACTGACACAGAAAAAGGATCTGTTCACATGGAAAGTTCTCTTTATGTACTGACTACATGAGTTTTTTAAAGTCTTACAATGCATCTTCACAACAGCTGGCTAATTTCTTTCCTCAATGTACTTCTGCATCTCATGCATATCTTGAATTGTTGACAACAACGATTTTCTGGAAAAGACATTCTTGGTTAATATAGTTTGTTTTTGTCACGAGCCAATCACTTTGTACATGTATCCCAACCATGTTTTCAAGAGCGGATTCCCCCTGCCCCCCCCCCCCCCCCAATCCCTCCAAGCTTCAGCTTCAGTGTAAATCTGCTTCACAGGTGGTACTCACCTATCAAAGTGAATACTATATCTTTACTGATGCATAGTGACGCTTTTTATGAACGAACATGGGGAAATGGACAATACTATGGTATTTTTATTGTAATTGCCTCCCTAATATGAACAGTGACCAAGGATAATCCCTTAAAATTGTGATATTCACAGATATGAACAGGGCTTGTGACATACAAGTAGATTCTCCCAATACATCATCACTAGCTAATGCACTCTGAGATGACAAGGTCTCAGGTGCAGGCATTCATCTCATTATGCCGCTTCATCTCCTTACCCTACACATCAAATCAATAGTCTTGTTCGGGGGATTTCTTTGCAAAATCAAGATGATACACATCATTAAACTAAAAATGAACAAATCCCATATGACTTCACATAATTCATTTATCACTGATCAAAAGAATGGAGAAATTGATTACAAACACACAAAATAGATTGCAGACTGAATGAGTCATGAATACACAAGAGATTTTGAGCAAGAAGGAATATACATGTATCTACATTGTAAGAAGCTTTTTAGGTCTTGGGTGGGTTCAGATACCATGTAATTACAATCCAATGCATGCTTCATGACACTTCAAGGTCTGCACAGGAAATAGTATTCTCGAAAGGTACCTAACTTTAAGCCCCCGCTTAAGCGTGTAGATTTAGGCCACTGAATTATGGAGAGCCAAATTTCACCCACTTTTAACTATAAAATCACCATAGACTCCCTTTTATAGTTCTAGAACTAAATGCAAATATTAATCATAAATCATCATAAATCAGTGGCCTAAGTTAAACTTAGGCCACTTTCTAGAATATGGCAAAATCATATGCTCCTTGAAACACTGAAATGATTAGCTTTTGCAATATTTTATAACATCAATTTTTTGACAAAAGTCACATAACATTGTAGGAGAGGAGAGAAAGAAAAAGGTGATAAAAAATAGAAGTGGAGAGAAGATAGTGAGATTAAAAAAAATCATAATCTCTCTGGATGTAAATATTTTTTGTGCAATTGTGTCAAAAATCGCATCAAATTCTTAAAATATCAACACCATGATGCTTAATATAGCCATAGAAAGAACTCATAAGACAGTCACCTGCCACTGACCATTTTGTAGAAAGTGTGGACTTCTAATCATATTCAGAAGCTCCCAATCCCTAATGATCTAGATATCCTGATTGGAATTAAAACTCATACTTGTCTTCTTCTATGATATACAGTGCGTCCCCCCAAAAAAGTTAACAATTGGAAAAAGTCTCACAAAATAAAATTCAAAATATTTGTAGGAAATTTTCATACCTATGGATAGATTACGGTCTCTTCTATCAAATGACACCAAAATATGTGGCATTATTATTTGTATGATGGGTTTTCAGCCATCCAGAAAAATCGGTGTATCTCATGGTTTGCGCACAAGTACCCGGATGACCATGCAATTTTAAAACAAAATCTCATGGTTTGTGAAAAAGAACCTGGATGACCGTGCAATATATCTTCATATCTCATGGTTAAGGGTGCGCGCAACGCGTAAAAAAGTGAATACCCGTTTAAATATGCAAAAGCTAAGACAATGGATGTATGCGCGCAGCCCTGGCAAGAAGCTTGAGTAAGGACAAAATAATGTTTTTCCACCTCTGTTTAATGTTGCAGTTAATACAAAAAAATAAAGGACATGTATTGGTAACAATTGATGAACTAGGTTTCATACAATTAATAATAATAATATTGAGTGGCTTTTCTTTCGTGGGACACAAGGGTATATCGCACTTACTTTGAAAATATGCTCATAGCTCGTACGATGTATCCATGTATCCCACTCAAGGCCATTCAATATTATATAAATATTTTGAGCTTGAGTGAGCAAAAGCGACTTTTGCGAAAGGGTGCAAAATCCAGACTTGACAAGAATTGGTATTTTGTGCTGACTAGTGTTAACAAATTTTGGAACCGTAAAAAGTTGACAGTTGGAAAAAGTCTCCCCAAATGAAAATCCAAAATATGTTCATGAAATTTTCATTCCTATGGATAGCTTAGGGTCTCTTCTATCAAATGACACCAAAATATCTAACAATATGTTACGCTTGAGTGAGCAAAACCCATTATTGTGAAATGGTGTAAAATCTATGGTTGACAGAACATTGTATTGGTTCTGTCTGGTATCAGCAAAGTTTAGCATTTTGAAAAGGCTTAGAAACTTTCATATTCTGATCATTAAAAGGCAATTCATGAAAGAATAGGCTTTGTTTTCTGTATGTCTTGACATATCCCATCAAAACTTTATGATTGACTGAGAAAACCAGCTTGAATTAAACCCTTCCCAAAACTAATATTTCAAAACACTCGGTAAAGCAATTAATTGCTCACTGAAACATGAAAATATTGATGAGATACGTAAGGACATACAGAGAACAGAACCTCTTCTTTGATAAATTGTCTATTATTGATCAAATATGAATATTTATAAGCCTTTTCATGACACTCGACTTTGCTGATACCAGCCAGAAGAAATACCAATTCTTGTCAAGTCTAGATTTTGCACCTTTTCACAAAAGTGGTCTTTGTTCACTCGAGCGAAAAATATTGCCAGATCTTTAGGTGTCATGTAACAGAAGAGATCCTAAGCTATCCACAGGTATGAAATTTTGCTTCAAATATTTTGAAATATTTATTTGGGAAGACTTTTTCTGTTAACTTTTTTGGGGGACGCACTGTATATGAATAGGGTTGTGGTCAGCTATAGGTCTGATCACAACAAAAGATTTTGTTTTTGAATATTTATTCCAATAATGTGCAAGAAGGATCAAGTTCCAAACTCAATAGCTGAGATCATCAACCGTGAATGAAACAGGACAATTAGAAATATAATGACATGATATAAGAGCAAAGCATTTGGTGCAATTAAATTGTGTTATGAATCTTTTGACGTTTTCATAGAAATGTCTCAAAACTCTCCTTGATCAGCGATCAATAATAACATCACTCCCTCTTTTCTACTGATGTCCATGTTGTAAGTGCTGTGAAACAAATGCTGATTCATGAGAGCCCTTTATAAATGTAATAATTGTATTATATTGTCATGAACACTTTTGATGAAATATGCATAAATCCAAAACACAGTGAACAAGAACGACACTTTGTACCAATAATCTACCTCATCTATATCCATGTAAAAAATGGTAGGATTGGAAGGGAGAGACTGGAGCATGACAGCACTTAATAAAGGTGCTAGTCCATGATGTATGCAGCGTATTACCTGGGGAGCTATTAGTATGTCATGCTTATATTCATTCTATCAAGGACATAGTCTAGCCTTATTCCAAGCAAAATATTTTGGGATATACTGTATGCAGATGGTCTTTCATTCACCTCTAAAATGGTAATTAAAGCTTAGTTGTAAAAAAGAAAAAGAAAAACCCAAACGTTTATTTAATGCATATATATTATATGAGCATTATGAGGGAGAGGGAGTAGATGAATAAAAGAGAAAAGGATAGATAACAGATAATAATTAGTGCTTCAAAAGGAGTCAAATTGAATAGAAAGTCTATGCAAAGAAAAAAAATCCAAATCAAGCAATATCTGGGCCCCTGAATGATGCAAATAAAGATACTGTAAAACAAGACATTTTCTATGGATTCAATATTTGGGAATTTTGAGAGTGGTTCAGATTCGCAAAAGTTTCATGCCACAAAATCATTGAATCATAATTGACATAACACTAAATTTTTGCAAAATTGCAAGTTTCTTGATGTAAAAATGGCTGTTGTTTACAATTCGTGAAAGTAATGTATACATGTATGTATCTCGTTTTACAGTATATAAACATGCAAGCACCCTAGTTGTGATCAACCTTCATTATATAGTTGGTAGATCATTTATAAATTCATTTATAAATTCATGGAAAAAACTCTCTTTCTGACACTTTTCAGAAATATATCACTATTTTCCTTTCCCAAATGCTGACAATAACTAACCATAATATTGCTATAATTATATCATAATGCAAGCGACATGTACATGTAAACTAACGATTTAAAGAAAAGTTGATGCTTTTCACATCGATAATGTTTCTAATTTTGAATAAGGTAAACTGTACATGCATGATATAATGACAATCATCTGAAAATTATGACAGTAAGAGACTATAGACTGGTAGTGTTGTTAAGTTTCACATCTGCTCCATGGGGAGTATTATAATTAGGAAGCAATGCCTCAACGGTTTCCCATTATTCGGTTGGGCAGCCAATGTGTTCCAGAAGTGCTAAAATTAACTCCATCAAACGAAAATGATGCATGATCTGCCATTTCTGTAATCACCTTGTCTGTTGCTTGTCACAACAGAATAACCTCAAGTACCTTCTCATTAGGCCAGCCACTAATATTTGAATATTCATAATTATTTGAATAGCTGCCTGCCAGAGGCACACTAGCCTTTTGACAAGGCCTCGTGACTTGGCTATTTTCCTCGTCATGCTGTGCCTGAGATGAGACTAGCCGGCGACGAAAAGAATCAACACGGCCCGGGTGAACGCGCGATCGAGCGACTTTAGTCGCGAGGCCTTTTGGAACCTGGGTTTCCATCGTCCGATATGAATTATTCACGAGTTGACATTCGTATGCTAACACGCCTACCGAGGATTATCGACCAATCACGACGGTATCTGCGGGGCTTGCTTTCCATGTGATTCGTTCATGGTGCCTGCTTGTCCTCCAGCTTGAGCTTGCGATCGAAGATAGTCCTTACACAACAGGATCGCCTGGTAAATAGCGCTTTTGCCATATCCTGTGGGAAGGCTCATAAATGCATCCTGTCCTTTGAGGACTGAAAGAATTGCCCTCAATTGTAAGTCCTTGAAAGCTGAAATTTTCAGCATTTGCGAGGCAAATTCCGTGCTTTTCAGCAACAATTCTTCTTCGGATGCCATGATTGATGTAGCTTGCACGGGGTGCCGAGATGAAGGCGAATTTGCATACCAAATTTATGCTGACGTCATGCGAAGATACGTTCGCTGATTGGCTCCTACCTATAAGGTAGCAGATCCTCGCTAGGAACAATGGATAGCATAAGAAATACAGGCCAGGTTCCAAAAGGCCCTCGGTGAGTCGCTCGATCGCGCATTCACCGGGCTGGGCGGCTAGTCTTGTTATGCAGCCACTACTAGCTTACTTGCCGAGAAAAATAGCCAAGTCACGAGGGCCTTGTCAAAAGGCTTGAGGCACACCAATACCATTTGAAATATCATGGTCAAAATAACAGATATCCATATAGGGTTATTTGAAAATCTATCAGTATGAAAGAAATTCATCCTTAAAATGACAGACATATATATATGTATTTTAACATTTAACAATAAGGATAACAAATGGCTGTACAGGGAAAGCTTATCCATGTATGGGAAAATTATTAAATGTTAAAATATTTCTAATATTCTATACACATTTTAATATATCATTTAATTGTCTTGTTGCTAGGGTTGTTCTCTATTTAATGTATTGTTTCTTACATGGTTTTTAACTTTTATTTATGAATTCATTAAAGAGAGGGCATCTTATATCCTTAATGCTCCCTTGTCTCAATATTTATTGACTATCAATTTAATTCATGTTTGCAATATATATGTATTCTTTATGATTACTTCATATACTTACCTTAGCTCTGAGTATTTCTTTTTGTCATATGTTCATGTATACATACACTCTTTCTCTAATTTTAATCAGTTTTTTTGTTGTTGTTGCAATCTCTGTCATCTCCCTCCATGCAATAACATTTACCAACCCTCAATTTTTACCAATTGTACCATACTGTATGATATTCTCCAATGCTTATTGCTCTTTACCTATTTTTATGTTGTTTCTCGTACTCTTACATGCAACTTGGTATAGTTTTGAGTCATGACTGCTTCATGATAGTATCACATGAATTTCAATGATCCTTACCCTCTTTCCCTATCCCTTTTATTCTTTCACTCTCCCCCTCTCCCTCTTTTCTTATACTTTTTGTTCAAGCTTTCCTCTCCCTACAGCATGACGTATCCTTTTCTTGAATCATGGTGAATGGTACACGTAGTTACTTTTATATATCATCACCTGACTTTGTGCAAAATTCAGCCTCTTTGCCTTTATACTCTTCTCCCCTCTCTCCTTCTTTCTCCATTGTCTCTTTCTCTGCTTGCATACACCAAGGAGTTATCACAGAACTCCTTGCATACACTCCTGCATTTCCTCTCTTCCTCTTCTCCCCTCTCCCTTAACTCTCTCTCTCTCTCTCCGCTAACCTTTGCTCTCTCTTCTTCCCTTTCTCTCTTCCTTTCCTCCTAAGCTTATTGGCAAGAAATATTTTATTAATGCCAGATTTATGCACTATATAAGTTTAACTTGTTTAACCATTTTCAAACAATTTCTTCTGTTGATTATTTATGTATTCTATATGTTTTACTTTTGTAAATTGAACAATTTCAGCTCTCGAGCTCTTTATTTCAATAAACCGAATGAATGAATGAAATGAATGAAAGAAGTGAATGAAAAACAATTCCAAGAAATGCAAAAAGTCACACCTGAATGACTGATTTTGAGATTTGAGAATTACAAACCTACATTTCAAAACAACCTTCTTGTTTCATGAACCCATTTCTCTTATCATTATTACCGTATTATATATTTATTTTTTTTTTGCTTCCACATGGACCCAACTTGTCAAAAAGAAAGGACAGCCCTTTACATTTGCTCTTGAAAATCATGTAGAAACTGTAACACCTGCATTCATTTTTGTCCTTTTTACTTGGAGGATCTTTATCCCTCCAAACGAGTTGATACATGGTACATTTTGTAAAAATGCAATATTATTTCAAGGATAGTACTACAATACAAGGATAATCACACAAAATCTTCTCATGGTCTACTTTACTAAATTATTTTTTGTAATATTTGATTCTCTGTAAGTAATTAATTGATTCTTTGTAATTAATTATTTGATTCTTTGTAAGCAATTATTTGGTTTTTATTGTTATAACTCCATCTACCAGGCATGTTTGTTTTCTATTCTGACCTATCTCTTTATATATTTTCTTTAAGCGCATAGGGACTTTCTTGATATGCGCTATATAAGCAACGTTCATTATTATCTCTTCAGCATTACATGCGTACATGTAATATTGCAAATTCATTTCATATGGCGCATTCTCATAGCACCCAGATTACCACCAAGCAAGGTTCATCAATCTATTCTGCTTGAACAAAGACCTTGTGCAGCCAACATGGAGGTAAGAAACCAAATGATACAATTTGCTTGCATTGAACTTCCGTTGTTAGGATTATGTTGTAATAAATCTGGCGGGTACACAGGAATGAGTCATATTGCCTAGGGCAATGTCAGGGGTAATACACTATTTTATTCTATCTCAATATCTCCCTTCACAGCATTTCACATTCTCAAGAATTCCTGGTCATTGGCCATTCAAAATACCTTTTACTTAGTTCTTCTGAGTTTAAACAGAGTCATATCTTTTGGATTTTTACAGAGAATTTTATATCATTCATTAATTTACTCGATAATGGATGTCATCAATCCACGAGAGTGAATCTCACTTTATGACCAACCAGTCTTACATAATGTGCACACCCTCCAACTTCAGAAGAACAACTTTGTAAGTAAACTTCATCACCACAAATTCCTCTTCCAAACCATGACTGAATGTTCTCAGAGTAATTTCCAAATGGGCAAGTTTCGCTTCATGCAACATTTGTAGGCCTATATACATGTATGCACATTAATTGTGAATGTCACAAATTCCAGTGTACATAAACTTTGATGCATTGCATAGAAACACCCAAGGGTATATCTTTAAAGCCACATCCAAATCTATCTTGAGTGAGGGAGAAATATGATGAACTCTCCTTCAACTGATCGGACATGTGATGCAACGTTATGAAAGTACTTGCTGTATATTGTAGAATCAATTCAGCATGATCGAACATAGAACATGCACATGTGCTATGTATTGCTCAAAATATCGTGCTCCTTATTAGTGTCTTAAGGATGAGTGTTCTTAAAGGAAACCTCACCTGAAATTAATGTAGTTATTCTGAGAGATTTATTGTATTCTTGCATTTCCATTTACAAGATTCCCCACCAAAGTGTACATGTACGAGAAAGGTATAAATTACGATATTCTTTACATGTACATACATGTAATGTAAAGTTTCTCAGCAACACATGGGCATCTCCATTTTCTTTATAACTGACATAAAGCGAAGATGATTAGCAAGTTAACTTATTTAAGGATGCTTCCTTCCCAAGTGTCTGTGGTGCTTGAGTATTTCATTCACCTGCTATATATTTTTTGTACTATAATTGTCAGTATGCAAATTGCATAAATAAGTTATGGCTCTTGTGGGATGTAGGTTTCGCATAACTGAACTTGATTTTTTAACTACTATATTTTAATATTTTTAAATAATTGGAGTTATATTTTTTCCTTTTTTATATATATTTCACCAAATATTATTTTACCATCTCAACTTTGATTTCCCCTTATTGAAAAGTAGAGGTTTTGTTGTTGAATTAAAAGTCTCTCTGACTAAAGCTTGACCCATGATTCATGTAAAACTTTGCCTGGTATGGCACATTATCAAGAAAATGGCAGTGCCCATGTCATCCTAACAGATCTCACATCTTACTAAGAACGTCTTCATTTGTGATATGCGCTATACAAGAATGGTTTATTATTATTATTATTATTATTATCATTTTCATTTATATCTCTTGTACATTTTCGTAAGGAATATTGTAGATCAATAGGCACAAACTTCATTCATCTTTCGCCATACATCTATTTCTTGGGGTGAGGTTTCCTTTACGGTAGCTAGTGTGTGAGGTATGGCAGCTCAAGCAACTCAATGGTCTTGAAGTTGTTTAAATCAATACATTGATGACAATCTAATACTGTTACAGATGTAAATTAGAAGAGGTACAATAGACAGGGAATCAATGGACTTCCTCACTCATTGGCAAAGGAAATGAGATCTGGTTGGATGCTGATCTCAAATTGGGGTTCTTGATTAATTCAAAAGGCAGATCAAATTACAGTAAGGCCACTGAGTACATGTATCACTGATACCAAGGGCCAATGTAGCAGAACATTTTTTCTTTCTTCAACAATATGGTACATGTACATTGTAGATCATTATCACACAAACTCTGATAGCACATACATGTATCATAAATTAGTTTTTACTTTAAATTGTTCCCATAGTGTTCCTTCAAGGAGAATGAAACCCCCAAAATAAATGCATTTTAATAGAAGCAGAAAAATCAAAGAAGCATATCAGTGATAGGTTGAGGAAAAATGTACGACTAATAAAAAAGTTATGAATATTTGAAATCCTAAAATTGCTAAATGAATAGAGATCTGAAATTGGCAATGTCCTCATTATGCTAATGAGATACTGTGATGTCAATGTGCCATACATGTACTTTCCAATTGCCTTAAACAAATAATGTTGTAAAAATCCACTTTCCTTGAATATATCTTAGAAAATTTGATTTATTATACATGTAGGTGGTGTTCATAAATTTATTCCTCATAATATACATGTATTTCAAGCGCAATGCTGATAATTCAATTTCCTTGTTTCAAAGCTGAAATTTGTTAACAAGTAACGAGATACATGTAGAGATATGGTACCATACTGGAAATCTAGACTAGATCTCCATGTACCTATTACCTTTCATCATATTTACAGGCCTTCTTACATGTACATCACAATCAATTTATGCGAATAGCAATAGAGGAAGAGGGAGAGAGAGGACATCCGAGAGAAGTGAAAAAGAAGAGAGAGAAAGCTCATGATTTGGAGGGAGAAAAAGAAAGAAAGAGAGAAGTAGACAAGGTATGATAAAAAGGAAGGCTATTGAAAAATAGAAAGCTAGAGCTTAATGAGAATGAAGAGAAGGGATATGGTGGTGAGGATGCATGTCATCTCTACAGGGAATGACAAATGGATGCAAGGAGCACAGTAGGTTTTCTACCTACATTGCATGCATACAATGCGCTCTTTAAAATGCCTGACATCTTGCAGAGAGAGGAATTCATCCATACCCCTTTTACACCAAACAACTTTACCTAGTATCAGTGTTCAGTTCTTGGCAAAACATATACTAATAATATATTTTTATTGATGCCATATTGGCATCAGGACAATTTCACAAGGGCAGCAACAAATTTACATAGCCTTTAAGCAGGACATGGACTAGGTAGACTGTCACATTCCCCCTGATAACAATTCTAGGATCGATGATACCACAACAATCCTATCATTGCATTAGAAAGATTTAACTTACAAGTTGCTCTCACAAATTTTTAATAATACCATTTTTGCACACATAAAGCTCTAACAATAAAGAATATCAGCAAGAGAACTATAAGAATTATTTTGTTTCCACTTGGAAAAAGCTTTCTCCTAATTTCTAAGATTTTAGCCACTAAGCTTTTGAAAAAAAAAATGTCTTCTGATCTGAGTGATTAAGACACCAGTTACACACAAAATGGATTATATATAAAGATCCAGGTTAAATCAACTTATCAAAAAATGAATACAATGATTTCCCATGTGGTATTGCTCATCAGCTCTCCAAATTTTTGAGGTCAAGTCTAGTAAAAGATGTTATACATGTGTAACTTGTATCAATAAATGATAAGCACCCATGAAATCTTATTTCTTCCAAATTTGTGCTTTCATGAGATCAACATCATTTATAATGTAGATATAAGGAATGAAACTCAAAAGAAGTTAAAGATAGTAGTTTAAAAGAGAATGAAATTAGATTGACTGCACTAATGACTTTCAGATGGAAACCAAACCATAAAGCAACATCATCTGTACGGATAATTGTTTATTGAGGAAGATTTTCATATCAAAAGTGTAGAATGATTCAACATGAAAATGCAGTTCCATAAAACATGAAGCTACCTCTGTCCAAAGATAATTCACTCTTACAGAGAAATTCCAAAAGCTTTTGGAATAGGTCTATTCCAGTGAGGATCAGGACCACACTTTACTTTCAGAAAAGACTACTGTCTAGAAGTATTACTGCATACGCCATAAATTTTTGCAAAACAGACTTGCCAGACTATTTCGCAAGTGGGTATATTCGTGATCGGGAAATTCTCAGATCTGCAAACAGTAATGATGATGTACATGTACTTTCGCAAATCTAAGTTGTGAATTTCTGACCAGGAGACAACAAATTCAACTGACCACTTATGTTGGCAATATTTAGCGTGTTGTTAAATTCGTGACCAACTCGGATTCGCGAAAATAAAACCCCGCAAAATATATGGCGTGTACAGTAGTTGAAGCCATTAATGTAACATATTATTATTATTATTATTAGTCATTATTACTGCAGCTTAAACCATCATTCACTGATGTGACAAATATAAAATATGCTGTTTATCCAGTACAACAAATGTCTCTGATTTGTCAAAAACTGAAAAATCTCATTCAAATTTCTAAATTTTCTTCCTTCTTTGATTGCAATATCATCAATCAAAAGCATTAGATCTTATTATACTGCTTAGTTCGTGCCATAACATGAAAACATGTATGTACATGTAAGATATTGAAGAATCAAACTGCATGTGCTTTTATGCTATTTCTGTAGAAATTATGTATGATTGTATGAAGGGGGGGGGGGGGGGGGGGGGGACCTAAAACTATGCACTTTGTGTCCAGCGGCTAAAAAGTCATTTTATTCAGTGGTTGATGCAAATTTCTTTTATATATCCATGTTGTATATCTTGATTCTACATATTTTGAAGTTAAACTGCTGAAAAGATTACGACAGACGAATGTCAATAACATAAATTTTCGACTTGATGTCGATGTGGTGTCAAATTTAGTTCAACATAAAAAAGGGTCTTAAAGTTTAATACGCACACGTAATAAATGAATGCAAATCTTAATTTTGGTGCTGAATGACGTGAATGTTACCCAGATTTCCAAATAGTGTTAATATCACCAAAAATAAAGGAAAATTACTCATTCTTTTTGGCAACTGTAAATGATATATTCGTTGCTCAGTTACACCAAAAGTTTGGCGCATCGAACGTGTCTCATTGTATTTGCGGGGTGCGTAGCTTTAGGACCTGCGTAGCTTTAGGACCTGTTGCCATAAATGTACTCTTTGATTACCCAATATCTAGAATGTTGTCAAACATTTAGTCCTGAATGATCAATTGAAACAACATTTTGTTTTCATTTTTCATGAAGGTACATATGTATTAAATGTTCAATCATATTTTTGTCATTTTGTATGCTAAATCATACTTCATATTTTCCACAATGTACAAATGTATAATTTCATCAGTCAATTATATCAATGATTCATCCAAATTTACAACAAACCAGCCATGTTAATTATAGCACTGAAATGAATAAAATACAATAGCATATTCTTTTAGTCGTTTTCTGGGAAAAGAAGAAAATAATTAAAAAAGAAAACATATAAATTTGTATTGTTCATTGCTAACATGTTTCATATTTGTTCAAGGTTGCCACTGATTGCTTACCTCTTTGTCAATATCTTCTTGAGTACGATTGGCAGGTTTACAGATTAGCGCTGTACCATCTTGCACTACAGTGCTACGCTCTAAGAAGCAGCAAAGAGGAGTATTCTCATCAGCTTCTAGTTCAAACATATTCACTTTAAGCTTGCGCATTGTCACGATGTACTTTTCATGCTGTCGACGAGCAAGATCGAGATCGAAGTCCTCCCCACCAGTAATGCCATCGCTCTCCACCTTCTTCTTCATACTATCTGGTATTCGACTCACGATTCCGACGTGCAGGTCGAATGGGGCATTTGAAAACGTTGATTTCGAGTTAGCCATGATAGTTCCAGGTAAACCCAAATTAATGAGGTTTGCAAGAGATAGGTTGTATAAAACGATGGATGCACAATACTAGAGGTGATCGTGAAAAGGCAACATTAAAATAAGGTTTCACAGCGACATTGGAAAGGCGAGAGTTTACCATCTACGGATGATTTACCAGCTGTCTGTTCTCCTCAGTGCGCTATCATACAAGCCAGTTTAGACACACGTTGGAGTAATCGCAATTTACGTAATACAGGGACTAAAAACATCGGTTTGTTAAATGCAGCATACAGTAAAGTAAAAGTGTGATTTGACGTGAGAAAACTGTAACGCACAACTTGCCTGGCAAGTGAATACTATCAAAATGTCTGTCGAGTGCTTGATTCGTTCACCACTGAGCGACACCACCGTACAACGCTCTAACATCGACCGTACCGCCACTGCATGCACTGGAGATAGAAGGGATGTGTTTATTGAAGAGCGGCGACATAACACAAGTGATCGAGCGAGCGAGCAGGTTGCATTAGCCAAATAGAGGATCTAGACGCACTAGATCACATTGACATTGCATCGTATGCGTGTCGTGTGTGCATTCGGTGGTACGTACTCTGCATGCATGCCTGCTGCAATTATGATGCAGACGAGTAAAAATGAAAACACAGATGTCAGTGCATATTGTTCATGAGATTGTTATTAAGGCTCATTTTACTTACAAAAAAGTATGCAACATGAGGCCAACACCAAATTAAAGTCTATCGGGTTGAACCGATCATCACGTGGAAACTCCAGAATTGATAATGTTTATTCAATTATCGACGGCATATATCACGGCATGATCACATTATTTGTGTCCACACATTGTGAAAAGCACTTATTTTCTGACTTAGAGAAACCCCTCTTCTATCCTCTCTTCATTAAATAAAAAATTAAACAAATAAACCAAACTTATCGGTGTTATCAGGAAAGGGCCCTATATGATGCTGGTATCTTTCTGCAGTAATTTTGTCATAATCACATGTATCAGGGATCAGAACCAGGGGCCGCAGAGCGTTTTTGCAAGTGGGGTGGGGAGAGTTAATTTCACTTGAATAATGACAATTCCCTTTTTTCCCGAGATTACATAAAACGTGTCTACTAAAAAAAAAAGGTGTATGTGTGTGTGTGTGGGGGGGGGGGGGGGGGGCTGCAGCCCTAAGTCCCATCGGCGGCCCATGAGAACATAATATTTTCAGATTTCATCCACTGATATACATGTATAGGCGAAGAGTCGAAGTATATACAGAAAACGAATTGCATGGAGACCCCACCCCCCGGAAAGAAGTAGTAGTTGAGGACGTGTACATACGCTACGTTTTTGAGGAGTTTTTCAAATATTTATAATACCCCACCATCTGACGATGAATAACCCTGGATCCGCTTATAACGTTTTGTTCCCCTTTGTTGTATCGATATTCCAGAAATTCACATCTGAAAGGGGGTGGAATAAGCCACTGCTAATTCTTATCAAAAAGAGGGCGATATGAAAATGGATACACAATGAGAAATAAAATGCTGAATACCCACCCCCCCCCCTCCAAAAAAAAAATAGTTTTGATAAAATATTACAGCAAGAAAAGAACATTTATTTACACCGATGATTTTCACCAACACAAGTTACATGGTTGACTGACAAACTTTGAACGGGAAATATTTAGAACCAGTTAACACTTAATTTTAATCCTGATATTAGTTGATTTTTTTTCATAACGAGAGAAAGTGGTAGTGGATTTTGATAAAGAAGAGGAGAGGTATGAATTTTTGAAGATCATTTCAATAATTTTGGTAGACATAATGACTTCATTTGCAAGTTATTTACTCTCAGTTTCTTTTATACATGTGCATCCCAGAAAAACGAAACCCGAAAACAAAGGCTTATTGTGAACAAACTATATATGAGCTGTGTAAATACAATTCTCTCTATATATCTTCCAAAAAGCAGAAGTAATATGCTTTCCAATGAAACATTGATGGTATTAATCCATACATGCTTCACAGAGCAATATTGTTTTGAAAATGGCATGTAAAATTCACTTGTGCAAGATTTTGGTAAAACCGTGAAAATGTTAGTTGCGAACATGACGTGACGGAAATAAGCTGTAAAAGATACACAAGATTCCATTGTGTGCTTCACAGAGCAATATTGTTTTGAAAATGGCATGTAAAAATCCACTTGTGCCAGATTTTGGTAAAACCGTGAAAATGTTAAGCAGGGTTCCCACTTAGCCGAGTTATAGTGGCGAGTTATGGAGAGTTGTGGCGAGTTGCCTCAAGGAGGCACTCGCAATAACTCGCGTAAAGCTCTTCATGTAACTCGGGATAACTCGCAACAACTCGGCACGGCTCGGCGTAACTCGTTGGAACTCTGCACAACTCTCCTTGAAGTCGCAAGCAGTTCCAAAATTTTTGAACATGTTCAAAATTTTCACTAACTCGTTGTAACTCGTGCTGAACTCGTTTAAACTCGTAATATACTCGCAATACTCGCAACATACTCGCATTACTCGTAAGAAGCTCGAGATGCACTCTTCATAACTCGCCACCTTCAAGTATACCCGAGTGCTATTCGAGTTTCCAAGAGTGGGATACGAGGTTTACGATTGTGTTACGAGTCAGGCGGAGTTGCCCACGAGATTAGCGCGAGTTTAGATCGAGCACGGCGACTTACAGCGAGTTTAGATCGAGCAAGGCGACTTACAGCGAGTTTCGTATGAGCTTATTCAGAGTGCATTGCAAGCGCACCATTATATGTCAGCTGGCCTATAACTATGCAGCGATTTACATTTTCCCAAAAGTATTTTCAAGATAGAACACATTTATTCAACCCTAAACGCACGTGTACACAGAAAAATAGGCCATCGCCATTCCATTTCCACAACTACCAACAAACAAGGCAAGAAAAATGCCACGGCTCAAGAAATCCAAGAGTGGTGGACATTGCTGTAGTGGACATTGCGGTAGTGGGCCATTCTTTGTAAAGTGAAACTTTTTTTTGACAAAAAAGAAGTTAATTCTTGCTGTTTTTGAATAGTATATTCTTGAAGAGTAATGTGTAAAGTTAAATGGATCACATTTTTTTCATTAGTTGAAGACCCAATTATGCTAATTTTCATACAATTACATTGGCATAAGTTAAAGTTTTTTTTTTTAAATCCCCTTTTCACCATATAATAGTCATCTCGCAGTATGAGCTTTAATAGTTGTCACTATATAGTGAAATGATACCCTTCTATATGTCCTTATATAGCAAGTAATTAAGTTGAAGGAAAAAGGAAATTTGTCTATGCATTCTAATGTCACTCACGTGACCCCAAAACATGAAAAGTTTATGCTATTTGAAAAATACAATTTGGATAATCTATATTTTCCTGTCATAAGCTATCTTGTATATGTCCTCCATCTCACCAAATTTTATTCCAAGTATGATTCTCGCCCAACTAACTTTGTCACACACGTGACCTGAGTGCAAAGGGTCAAGTGCATATGTACTGGGCAAGTCATTTGTACAGTCTGTTTCATCTATTATTGTTGAGTTTCTTGACCTATTAATTCTGTTTTCACTTTTTGTATTCCTCTTGTTTAATCCTCTGAATTGATTGCGTAACCCTATACAATTAAGTTTAGAAAACAAGCTGAAGATGAATATACTTGTATATCAGCATGAAAACTTTTGATTTGTTTACTTTGATTCTTTGGTCTGAAATAATGGTAATAGAAGATATTAATGATAATTATATATAATAATGATAATAATTACAATAACAATAATAATAAGAATTAATAATAATAATAATTATATGTCTTGTTTACCCAGGGTAGCCTCATCAATTCTAAATATTGCTCATCCTAAGGGCCCTACAAGCATATCATTACCCTGGTTTTAGCACGACAACCGTAGCGCTCAGTGCATTCAAGAAATAAATCCTACAGGTACTCACTTTACACCTGGATCGAGCATGGCAAATGCAGATAAAATGTCTTGCCAAAGGACGTTAGTGCAATGGCAATTAAATTGAACCCCATACCTTGTGATCTGCAGTAGGGTTACACGGTTACTTATCTACTAGACCAAAACACCTCCACGGTATCTCAATAAATATATCAATAAATGATATCCATAAATGTATAAAAATGAAAAAAAAAAATTGTGTGTTCCCTGTGTATTTTTCATAAAGAAAAGATCTGAGAATCACTTTCTACCGTATTGATGACAATGCATGTGTTCCCTGTGTATTTTTCATAAAGAAAAGATCTGAGAATCACTTTCTACCGTATTGATGATAATTCATATAGAGCTAATGCAAAATGAATTAAAAATACTAAATATTATGATGTTTTCAATAGTTCACCAAATCTGTACACATTACCTATGGTATGTCACACACGTGACCATACATCATGATACAAAATATTACATAACAAAAAATTTATGCAACTTTGAACAAAATTAATGCTATTTTCTAAGAAATAGTACCATGAAATATGAAGCTTCTGAAAATTCAGAGAGATTTAAAGATAAAATGTAAGTTTCAAAAACCTGCTTCTGTTCAGGTCACGCACGTGACCTGAACGTGTTGACCTCTGACGTAGAACAGGTATCATCATTGACAATTTTTTTGTTATTTAATCCATGTACCTATGTCTGTATTTACTGTATATATGTAGAGGAAAAACCAACACACTTGGAAGGTTTTTAACATTATATAGAGCTCACAATAGCCCAGTTGCCTGGGGTTTTTGTCATACACGAGACTAAGAATGGCCCCTTTGCATCACTTTGGTCTCCTCCTGAACATCCGTTTTTCTGCGGCGCCTCCTTGACGACAGGGTCACACAAATTGTGCAGAAGATCAAGGTCTCTTCTCCCTCAAGCAGAGCGAAAACGCTTCTGGCATCCATCTTTATTTTGCAGAGCGCCAAAAAATATGCACCCCCCTGGATCGTATGAAACTCGTAGAAAGCTCTTATCACTCGTAACAAGATCTTGATAACTCGTTGATAGATCGGTATAAGTCGTACACAGGTCATCACAACTCATACCAAGCTCGGTGTGACTCGTTTTGCGCTCGGTTCACTCGTACAGCTATCGTAGTAAACTCGATGTTGCGTCGTATATCACTCATGCAAGTCTCATAAAATAGGCAAATTTCGCGCGAGTTCACGCGAGTTCAAGCTCGCGCAGCTCGGCACAACTCGAGACTCCAACTCGGCTAAGTGGGAACCTTGCTTTAGTTGCGAACATGACGTGAGGGAAATATATACTCTCTAAATGTAAAGGAGTGAATTTGCCAATCGAGATTAAGAGCGAAGGAATTTTTCACTCAAAATTGAGTGGTAAAACACTCCCTTTTGAGTGAGCATGCCGATATTCCTTCATCAGCCGTCTCACTCACTGACTAGTTTGCAGGCACAAACCCTGGTCAGTCGTGAAAGAGTGTCTACCCTGTAAGACTACCATAGGCCATGTAGTATAGCCGCTCCTGAGGTACACTGTTGCTTGGTCTACCACCACTTGGTCTAATTATCAGTTCGTCAAACTCCACGTGGTCTAACTTCATTTTGTCTACAACCAGTTTGTCTACTTACCATTTCGTCTAATTTCCATTTGGCCTAATAACCAATTCGTCTAGTACCCAGTTTGGTTAACCCCATTTAGTCTAAAACCCATTTGGGCTAATTTTCACTTCGTCTATTTCCAAATAGTCTAACAGTCATTTTGTCTACAAGCCACATAGTCTAATATCCATTTGGGCTACACCTACCTTGGCTAATACCATATGGTCTACCTATCATTTGGTCCAATTCCATTTAGTCTAATAACCAGCTGGGCTACTTATCATTTAGTCTAACTGTCATATGGTATAATGACCATTTGGTCTAATATCCAATTCGTCTAATAACCAGTTAGGCTACTTATCATTTGGTCTAATTTTCGTATAGTCTAATGACCATTTGGTCTAATTACTGTTTATTCTTCTGGCCAATTAGTAGCAAGTTGAGAAAGGACAGGGAAATGAAACTTTAAAAAAATGAAACTTCAAAGAAGTCATCTACTTAAATGTGCATTAAAAGAGTTATTCACCTTACTGCTGCTTATATCAAGATCAATCAATATCCCTACATTATGTATATTAATTATTTAATTTATTAAAATCAATTATTTAGTATTATTGTTTAGTAATTAAAACATTTATAGGTCTCCTCTTCCTTTCATGACTTAAGTAGATGAACCTGATTTTGTATTGCACTTCAAATTATGTCTATTGGGTTGATATTCTGTTATTCGTGTTTCTTATTTGATATCCGATGTACAAATGTTTGTGCAAGTAGTAAATAAAAGCTAGGGGCGGTGCCAGGGTATTTTCATACGAGGGGCAATTAGACGCACAGACTTGGGGTTTCAACGAACTGGGTACCTTTTTTGGAAAAGGGGGAACTTAAATAGAAATGGAAAATGGCGTTTTGATACGTTGCTGTACCCCTATATTGTAAACACACATTAAATTTTAAGGATATATTTTCTAATTTTTGCATAATATGCAATTCTGCTCTACTCCTAACTTGCAAGCAAGCGACCAAAAATACTATGTTCTTGTTGCAGGTCATGCATGGTGCTTGCATTATACAGTGATTTCATGACGAAGATGCCGCAAAAGCGTTTAATTTCAAGCACAATCTCTCAATAAAAGAGATAGAGAGGACTTTATGTTACTGCCATGAGTTACAATAAGTGAGTGCGAGGGAGCGTAGCGAGCAAGCTTCGGGCGGGGGATATCTTAATTTCTGCAATATCATTAAACTTTTGGGCACTGTGTCCCCAGCTCTTGCTAAGTTCCTGCTCAAAGGTGTCACACTGTTGCCATACCAAGAACTAAATATTCTGCTATTAAGCTTCTCTGATTCTTTTGAGCTATGCAAACTGCTATTTTCAGGGGCGGCGTACAGGTGGGGGGGGGCGGGGGCGGTTGCCTCCTTTGATTTTTCAAGTGACCAAAAAGAAGAAGAAAAACGAAAAAAGAAGGAGAAGAAGTAAGAAGAGTACGCAACTATTATTATTATTATTATTATTATATTATTATTATTATTATTACTACTATTATCATTAATTATTATTATTTGTTCATCTAAAACGTAAATTAATTCGCTCGTTGGCAGGGGGAACAATGCCCCCCCCCCTCACCTTTCCAAGCACCGTGCCAAAAAGTGTCTCCTGCTACCCTCAAAAATTCCGCTTTTTTTATACTTGTTCACTGCCTTCTTTTTCTTCTTTTAAGGCAGTGGCGTATCTAGGTTTATTACAGATATCGGTACTTTTTTGTTTTTGTTTTTGACCTCAGCTCAGGATAGCGTCGATTCAGAACAGCAATCCCCCCCCCCCCCGGGCTCCCTAGGCCCTTTCAAAAAGCTCTGGCCACAACCTGTCCATGGCCAACAAAATGACGCATATAGTGTTGTTGGTAGGTGCGTAGACGAAAGGGAATAGCCCAACAGGCAATTAGACAAAGTGATGTTTAGACAAATTGGCATTTAGACCATCTGACAATTAGACTAAATGGAAAATGGACTAAATGAAAGTTAGACCAACTGCACATTAGACCATATAAATGACATGTAGACCAAATGGATACTAGACCAAGTGGATTTTAGACGAAATGCCTGTAGACCAACTAGTTTTAGACTGACTGGGAATTAGACAAACTGGTATTAGACCAAGTGACAACAAAATACAGTAGACGAAATGGTAAATAGACTAAATGGTAATTAGACAAAGTGATAATTAGCCCAAGTGGTCATTAGACCTTCTGGTTATTAGACCAAGTGCAAATTAGACCAAATGAAGAGTGGACCAAAAGGGTTTAGCCCGAATGAAGGTAGCCCATCTGAAAATTAGACCAAGTGGTTTTAGCCCAAGCGTGCATAAACCCCGCTCCTGATACAGGTAGCTGGGCAAGGCTTCTCCCAAGACAAAATGATTTTCTGATAAAGTGTCAAATTAGGGTCTGTGCTTGCGGACTACTCCCTGACAGAGCGAGCCTGTGTTCCGCTCAATATCGTGTGCAGACTGAAGTATTTTCACTCGTGAGCAACGAGTGACGCAAGGCAACCAATGACAAGCCGCTTAAAATTTATTGTCAGTGTCATTTCTTTGTTGTGGACAAAACTACAGGCATTCTTGAGCTATAAATATTTTATAAGTGAAAGCACATCGGTTACAACGTGCAAACCAATAGAGCTATACAACGTATCGGTACCGGTTGGGCTTCAGGCAGGAAAATTTGCGTAATTCGCATATTAAATTTAAATGATATATGGGTTTTGTAATGACTCATTTTGATAAGATTATTTCTTGATAAAGTTGTCTTGCCATCTTGTCCAACTGATTCCATGCTATAATTGAAGATACGAGGGGGCTATGTTTAAAGCATTCTGTTTTATACTTATAGGCACAGAAAGTAAACCTTCATCTGCCTGCCTCGTACATGATACTGATGAATGTCACTTACTTTAACTATATACTTTCTTGTAAATAGGATGGTGCCAAATTATGTGTACATAATACATTACGAGATGTACATGTACATGTATTCAATTGCCCTCGTGAGGCAAAATTTTCAATTTTCTTCACGAGGGGCAGTGGATGTCTTTCAAAGTGGGCCCGGAATCAACAAAAAAGGGTAAACACAAGGTGGACAAAATGAACATTTTGAGACAACAGTACCGTATCGTATACCCAAAATTATATGATTAATGGAATTTAGGGTCATCTTCGACATTTTCATCTTTTCTCTATCTCAACGTAATTCTAGGTATTGCTTTTGCAATACTTTGCGGCGTGTGTAATAGTCTGGCGATTCCCTTGCGAAAAAGCAATAAAGCAAGCGAAGAAAGGAGCAACAAATTAACGATTTTTCTCATACTGAAGGCCAATGGTTGTAAAATATGTAATGTATTATTGTACAACGGAATACCGAAATAATGATAACCGTCAATTCCTATGCTGCCTATGTGCAGGCCCCTGGGAGCCGGGGGTGCTGGGGTGCTGGGGGTGCTACAGCACCCCAAGAATTTTTTGAGGGGTGCGCAGCACCCCCTAGAAGGATGAGGATGCTGGGGGTGCTGTAGCCAGCAAAATGCTGATGACCTTTTTTTAAAAACTAATATATTGTTCAAACATTTATACTTTCCCGTACAAAGATTTGAAAATGCGGTTATCATGGTTATGAAAATCCAGAAGGGCACTATCAAATACGAAAATTATTTTATCAAAATTTATTTTAAGTTGCAAAGTGATAGATTACTAGAGCGTTTTGTGAAAGGCATGGGGAGTTTTATGGTTAAATATACATATTGCATCAGTTTAGAAAAGGGCAAAACATGAATTTTCAAAATATCTAGCCAGGGCTAAACATGAAGAGAAGAAATGTGATATAAAAGAAACCTAATCGAGGGGGAGCCCATACTCAAAAGATTGCAAAACGGCCATTTTCCCCCAGAAAAAACACACAATCGTCTCGCATGTGTAAGACTAGATAAATGCGACAGCAGCGTCTCGTCTTTGCCTATGCATAATGTTGCATTAATTAATGACCCTGTGACCAAGAGGCTTTGATATATTATGACCACATCTCTATAGTCGTGAAAGATCAGTGATCTCTACCATGTACAAGTGGATAAAGCAACGCCCTCTATGTTTGATGCGACCGGTCGCCAACGTATAGGGCTCGCAGAATACAATACAATTTTATGCATTTTTAAAATCAAATAATTCAGCACTATATGAAGTCTTTTCCACAAATTAATTGCAAACACAGGCAAAACAATTTTGTCCTTACGAATTCTAAATAAAGGCAATTTATTGTGACAATCAGTATAATGTCTTTTTTAAAAATAAAAAATCAAATCACGTATCTTCTGCAAAGGAATACACTGGAATCGTACACAGCAGATTGGCCGCATCAACTGCTCTCCTGCTGCTCGCATATAGAGGCGTGCGATACTATATCCACGTGGTAGAGATGCTAAATACCATTATGCTAAATACCCATCGATCTCTACCATCTTCAGTCTAGTTCTTCCACATCTGCCGTAGATGGCAAGATACAGGTATTTCGAAGACAATATCAACACTGCACATGCACTAAATGCCTATCAGAAAGTCTATCTTATTTTTCGCTCAAAAATTGTTATAACCAAGTTTGTAACAATCAATTCATATAAAATATTGCATAATCAACAAGGGAGACATGTAACATGTCAATGTGAAATGCAGAGGCGTCTAGTGGGAATTT
The DNA here is from genome assembly GCA_025618425.1 of Heliocidaris tuberculata. NCBI lineage: Eukaryota > Metazoa > Echinodermata > Echinoidea > Camarodonta > Echinometridae > Heliocidaris > Heliocidaris tuberculata. The sequence goes on from CM046848.1 coordinate 14,362,048, forward strand.
TTGTTTAAATATTTATGTAGGCAAATTACCCTTGTTAACAAATCTGAGCTGAACATCTCAGACTTCGCCCCCCCCCCAAAAAAAAAACAACAACAACCCACCAACTTGTTTGATCAGACTTATCAGGGGCAGACCCTTAATATTTCGTAGACAATGTTTTTTTCTCAGTTAATAAAAATCTTGTTGAAATGGCACATTTTCAGAAATCCATACATTTACAATAATGAAACCAATATGATGAAACTAATATAACCATTTTTTGGGTGGTTTTTTAGATGTGAGAGGGCTGTAGCCCCCTCTCCCGGCTCCTCACCCTGAGAATTGTGAGATTACAATATTCTGTCAATTGCCACCTCATTTTAGAGCAGATGTCACGTCGTATTTGGGGAGCAAGGTGGTCTATTTATAGTTTTATATCTTATTTTGTAACTTTTTATTACAAAATTACATTATGACTATCACTGTAATGAAGTGTCAAAATATGTACTCACAAAAATATAGAGAATGAAAGTTGATTATTCAGGGAAGACGCGCCAAACCCCCTGACGAATTTTGGGAAAGTACGCCTATGCATTATATCGTTTCGAGTTACACAAAATGACAATCAATTTGAAGCTGGCTGGGACCCATCATCTGCATGTTGGCTTGTATTGTCAAGGTTTTTCACACATACGAGATATCTGTTCAAAAGTATGATAAAATAGCCACTAGAGGGCAGCAAGCAACCTTATAATACAATCTGCAGGATGAATATTGTAAGTGGACAGAGATCAATGGTCGGTCAAACGGCAAACAAATTTCATTCATCAGAGACAATTTGCATCTCTGGGGTGGGACTGTGTTGTTTATTACACTTAACCCCACTTATAAACAAATAATCCAAGATTTAGATTTCTCGACACTTATGAAGGATATGATAAGTCTTGTATACATGTACGTAGTGCATGAGCAATAACGTGAATAACTCAATTACAGGCATGAATAAGTGGGCCAATAGGTGGGCCAAGAGGTTGGGGGGGGGGGGGGGGACATGATAAATACAATATAATAATAAAGCATCAATTTCCAAATAAAAAAAAAATGAAAAACGAAATTCCATCGAAAAGGAGGAGTAAAACCTCTATATTCAAGTGCCCCTGAACAAAACCTAGCTCCCCAAGCGCCCCCCCCCCCCTCTCAAAAAGAAAAAAACTAAAAATGGCTATGGGTGTAAAGAAAAACACTTGTTGTATTTCACTTTTAATATCTTTAAAGGGAAATACAACCTTAAATAGCGACGGTTTTAACAAAATCAGACAAGCAATAAGAAAGTTAGGAATTTCTAAAAGTTGCTATCACTACACATTATGTCAATTTTAAAGTGCCAGAATCAGTCATTGTGATGTAGCGGCGGACAACCCTCCCTTTGCTCCAACACACAAAATGACATATACATGTATGTCAATTTTTTTCAAAATGTATAACTTAGTAAAATCTTTTTTTTTTTCTTTTTGAAGGACTTATAACCATTAATTATGACGTCATTTTTTTCAAAATCATTTTGCGAAATCAATTTTGCGAGCACACTGACGCGCGGATGTAGGTGGACGCACGCGTTTAACGAAATGACCTTGATCGGATTAACATTGACATTGACCATGCCAAATATGAATAAAAAATTACCTTCCGTTATGAAGATATGACCATAAGTTCACTTTCACAAAATGGCGCCTGGATGACGTCATGATGAACTGATGACCTTGAAAAGTTTCGGAGAACTTGACCTTACTAGAACTGATGACTGACGAAAATTTGAAGAAAATGGACTGAGCCCATAATCGTGTGCCCAAGAAAAGGTGGGGGGAAAATAAAAAATAATAAAGAAAGAAAATTCTGACGAAATTAAGAGGCGATCTGTCGATGACAGACCACCTAATAAATAAGAAAATGAGTATTCATCTTCTGTAAACACCTGTTATGGATGTCTTTTGGAGACTGACAATGTAGGCTCAACAACTAGTCTAGCTCCCAATAGAGCCATACTCTCTAAATGTAAACAAGTGAATTTGTCACTCTACATGTACATTAAGAGAGAAGGAACTTTCACTCCTAATGGAGTGTTTAAAGCACTCCCTTTTGAGTGAGCATGCCGATATTCCTTCATCAGCCGTCTCACTCACTGACAGAGTGAGCCTGCGTTCCGCTCAATATCACATGCAGACTGAATTATTTTCACTCGTGAGCAACCAATGACAAGCCGTTTCAAATTCATTGTCAGAGTCAGTATTTTTTGTTGTGAACAAAACTACATGCACCACTCTTGAAAAAGAGTGGTTAATAGTGTAACAAATCAGTGTTTAGCACTATATGCTGTAGTGAGGTATAGGTATAAGTGACAGCACATTGGTTATAATGTGAAACTAATGGAGATTACAAATTACACTGGTTGGGCTTCAGGCAGGAAAATTAGTATAATTCGCATATTTAAATGATAGGGGTTTTTTCATGACTCATTATGAATCAGTGGTTATATTTGACAATTCGTTAGGGATTATGCTGTCATAATGAAAGTGTTTGTTTACTAACAATTACGTCAATGATTTGTTATATGCATACATACTGTAGTAGGCCTACAGGCCACATGTGGTAGGATTGTGTGTTTCAGACTAGCTATCACATTGTATCCGCCCCAATCATGGCCCGATAAATCTCAGAGAGGTCTTCATCAGGCATTTAGATGTTGCAATCCCCTGTTGCTTGGAGATAATACTTAAAGATGCTACATATTTGAGCTACAAACAAATCTTCAGAGTAATTAAGTCAGTTAATTAATGGGCTGATGATCTGAGAGACAGGAATGCTGGTGAGTGATCTTCAAATCAAGGTGACGATTGCCATCGACAGATGAGTGATTGCTGGTAGGCCTGGTGGTGTGCTGTATATGTAGCTGACGGTTCGTGATGGTCGAGTGCCCGTAACTCCAGCCATCTGCAGCGGTCATACATTTTGACCGGACGGACGGGGAGCTAGGTCAGGTACGGGGCCTGGGCATCCTGACAAGATAGCCATGTAGCCGGTGTGGTGAACCGTGCCCGTCACAGCTGTACTCTTGACCGAGTTGATGATTTCACTCAGAAAGGAGTGAATTATCTAGTTTACTCTGTCCACATGTTTCACTGTCCTGAGTGAAATAGTGACCACTCTTTTTTCACTCGAAAAAGGGTTGTCCCCCATTTATCTGCTTGTGAGGGTGGAATTTCACTCTTTTTGAGTGCTTTTTCATTCTTTTACATTTAGAGAGTAGCAAACTCATTAGGGTTTTATGGCATTTATTGGCTTAAAAGAAAAAAAAAAAAAAAAAAAGAATATCACTGAAGGTGATTAATACCTCCACCCCAATGTGTGTGCCAAATTTTATGAGCATTGCTCGAAAAATGAGGTAGTGGTTTGATGTGTAATATTTTCCTGTTTTATTGCCATATGTCGTTACCATGGTAATGCAGTTTGCCACACACTGAAACAATATGTCTTGCACATCTTTACAAGACCAATGTGTGTGTCAAATTTTAAGAGCATTGCTCGAAAAATGAGGAAGTAGTTCGATGCGCAAGATTTCAACCTGATTTATTGCCATAATATGCTGTTACCACGGCAACGCAGGTTCCAACACATCCAAAAAATATGTCTTGCACATCTCCATCCCAAGACAAATGTGTGTGCCAAATTTCATGAGCATTGCTCGAAAAATGAAGTAGTTCGATGCGCAAGATTTCAACCTGATTTATTGCCATAATAAGCTGTTACCACGGCAACGCAGGTTCCAATATATTAAAAAAATATGTCTTGCACTTCTCCATCCCAAGACCAATGTGTGTGGCGAATTTCACGAGCATTGCTCTAAAAATGAGGAAGTAGTTCGATGCGCAGGATTTGCAACGGACCGACCGCCCGACCGCCCGACCACACGCTGAATCCTATATACCCCCTTCAAACTTCGTTTGGCGGGGGTATAAAAAGTTGGGGGTGGGGGGGGGGAGCACATTTTAGCACTCATATGGGGGATCACAATATATACTTGATATTCAGGATGAAATATATGTTCCATAAATCTATAAACAGTAAAACAATTCACTGAATTTGAAATCTCCCACCATTTACCATTTTAGTGTATTGCACTGTCCGTCGCCTCCGTTAGCGAGCTGACGATTTCAGGACGGGAGCCTTTGAAGACGGGGAGTCGAGCGAAAAATCGATGTGCGCATGCGCGACTCGGAGTATCTCTCCGTCCTGTTTGATTTCAGGACGGTTCTCGGGCGAAATAGCGTCAGGTCTAAAGTGGGGACGGGAAGTCGTCGCCGTCCACTTGTTCGTAACTTGATTGGAAAACAAGACAGGGAGAGTGCGAGGACTGTCAGTCGGTTAACTCTCCCCCGTCCTGTAGTGCTCTCCCGTCCCGTTTCGTAAGCTCTCTAATTTATTAGTGTCCGTCCGTGACAATTTTCAAATATGTTTGTAATAGATGTGTATCTTAAGGCCACCGCACACCTTACGATCGGTCTGCGATCCGATTCCAGAAGAAAATGTAATATCATTTGACAAATCATTTAAAAATGAAAAATATTTTTGATTGAGTGTCTGAATAGTCACACGGATAGTAAAATCGATAATATAGCCTTTTCCGAGTTTTCTAGTCGGTGGAATGGCCAAATCGGCTCTCAGTCGTAGTGACGTCACAAAAATCGTACGACTGCCTACGATTTGAAACTAATTTTGCCCTTATTCCCTGTAGAAAGCTGACAGGATCACCAAAACCCTATGCTTAGTATTCACATTACTTTTCGGAACCTGAATAGGGTAGAGTTAATTTGTTGAAATGCCAACATTTAATGCTATGGCGATTTATTTCACAAATTGGATCGCAGACCGATCGTAAGGTGTACGGTGGCCTTAATTGATCAAGATTTCATTCATACATATAGTACTATAGGTCTCTAGCTAGTGAGATAGCTCAGCATGTTTTTTATTTTCATTTGTCACAAGTGAATGTTGCAAATTAACATTTATTTGTCCCCAACTATTTCGAGAAGTTTTAAGTCATCTTAGTCGTCCTGAACAGTTTTGTTTATATCGCACAGGGGCGGCGCTACAAGGGGGGCAGAGGGGGCGACCGCCACCCCCTATGATTTTTCAAGTAGTGAAAAAAGAAAAAAAAAGAAGAAAAAAGAAGAAAAGGAGGAAGAAAAGGGAAGAAAAGGGAAGAAAGAAGAAAGAGGAGTATTAAAAAGAGAGGTCTTAAACATATAACTCTATATTACCCCTGTTATTTAATGGAGAAAAAATATGACGTCATCTTTAGGTCGTCTTGCCCCTCCTATCAAAATACCCTGGCGCCGCCCCTGAATTATCGCACCATAGCTTCGAAAACTAGGGTACTGGGCAAAGACTTTTAATAGTATCAAGACAGATTACTCTCACCTACTTCCGTAGTACATTCGGCAGACGTAAATTGCTGTATTAAAAAAGACTCGGAAAAATACGTTCGCCATAGGTATAACACGTGAAAAGATGTCTCATTTTTTTCTTGATATTTCATATCTTACTCTATCTTTTTCAAGTCTGATTTTTGCATGAGAGAAAGGATATATAGTTCAAAAAACATTTAATGAACCTTTATTGTCAATAAATGCCACTATGAATCCCCGGGATCATGCCTGCTTTTTGACATAATCATCTGCCATAGGGTTAACACGTGAAAACATGGATTTTAAGAATAATTATAGTTCCTCTGGTATTTCCTTGAATTTCATGTAAATGTGGCTTACATGTAATTTGAGACTCTGAACAAGATTAATGATGGCTCAAAAAGTGGAAGGGACCCCGCATAAATCCCCGGGAATATGCATTCTTTTGGCCTTCCAGCTCTCATAGGTTAACACGCAAAAACAGGGATTTTTGAATGATTATAATTCCCCCAGAATTAAATTTAAATTTTGAAAAATGTGACTTAAATAAAATTTAAAGCTCTGAAAATGTATGATTAAGTCTCAACTAGTCGAACAGACCCCGCATAAATCCCAGGGAATATGCATGCTTTTGACCCCAAAAAAAGTCTCGCCCGCCATAGGTTTACACGCGAAAACAAGGAATTTTAGGATGATTGCAATGCCGTCCTACGACATTGCCTTGTTTTCGTTCACGTTCTGCATTCTTATTCTTCTTCTTCTTCTTCCACTAAAATCCTATTTATTTTGCACGTAGTGCTTGTTATCACTGTTTAGGTACTTTCCTGATGTCCATTTCCTTTCAAATTTCATATGCATGTTCCTTGCCATTTCATCTTGATCCTAGAACTTTTCATTTTTCGAAATCACTCATGCATGACCATCCAGGCGCCATTTTGTCCATTTTCATGCCATTTTCATGAGATTCGTTCTCCTGGCCTAACTCCACTATCCTACATCCTAGAGACTTCTAACAAATTCCTCTAGATCGTCCAAGAGTTGCTCTTTACATAACCATAAAAAATATTTACAAAAAATTCCATCTTCATACTCTAAATTTAAGTCCGAAATCGGCCATGTGGAAAAACGCTAAATTTCTTGAAATATTCACTTCTGAAAATGAAAAAAATGCCATAACTTCCTCATATCAATTCATCTTTGTCTCAAATTTAGACTGTGGCTTTATCTTATCATTGCACACATTCCTGCTAAATTTCATGCTTCAGTGATTCCCCATAATATAATTAGCGCCCTCTAAAGTTTCAAAAATGGCTATTTTCTTGTGGCCGTATCTCCGTCATGCTTGGATAAACCCGTACCCTTTTTTGGATTTAGATACTTCAAGATATACCCTTTTCAGCCAAATAAAAAAAAATATACCTTATATCACTGACCGACTTTGCGAAAATTGCTCGTCAAAATCATGATATTTACGGAAATGCCGAAACCACTTCAACTTGCTCTAATTTTGTGAAACTTTAACCTACGTCTTTGAAATTTTGTGGGTATGTGTATTTAACAACGTTAGCCAAATTTTATGAAAACTGATGATGTCATCGCAAAGTAATTGCGGAAAAACCTCAATTTACCATGCATGACATATTATTGAATAATATGCTTATTTTAAATGGCGCCTTAACAGCAGTCAGCTCAAAATGACCGCAATGAAATTCCCTTCTCGGGGATACCAAACACGGTATAAGGTCTCACAGAAAATTTTCAGTAAATCGCGATTTAAATCAGGTCATAATACGGATCCTGCAGTTTCCGCCCATGCTTTACACGTATTGTCTATGGGGCAAATCGGTTACACGACTTTGGCCCCCTGAACGATCTTTATTTTTCTTGAAATTTTGTAGGCACATTCTTTGAGGCAAAATGAAGAGAATCTCGAAGCCGGATTTTTAAAATCGGTCAAGCGTGACATTTCAGAAACCATTTTGTTCTCTAAATCTATCCTGCATCACACGCTTCGATAGGATTGTCATAAAAATATGAGAGTGGTCTCAAAATGATGGCCATGAAATGTTCTTTCGTATGATACCAAATACGGCACATAAAGAACAAAAAAAGAGCCAAGTTATTAGAAAATAAAGCCATTTCAGTACATGCCATTTAACGACATTTTCTTCAATACTATTCTACGCAAAGCCGATGTGGCGTGGTATGCTTTATGTCACATATAGTGTGCAAGCCACATCATCACCACCATTATCATCATCATCATAATCATCATATAACCATCACTATCATCAACACCACCATTACCATCATCATCATCATCATTGTCATCACCATTATCATCATCATTCTTTGTTTTTTGTTCGTTGTTTCTTGTTTTCACGATTCTATCATCTCCTAATTGTACAGTATGCATTATTTTCTCCCATCTTATCTTATATCATGTTTTAACATGCATAACTTTATATTTCACCTGTCAACTTCTCAACAAAATGAAAGATGCGGACGACATTGCATGCACATCGTTCCGATACGATTGCAGAACTTTCTAGTTATAATTCCCATAGTTTTTATTTGAAAATATTTACATGTAATTTGAAGCTTTGAAACTTTGAACAAGCTTACTGAAGGCTCAAAAAATTGAAATGACCCCACATAAATCCTGGGGAATATGCATGCTTTTGACCAAAAAAGTCTCGCCTGCTATAGGTTTACACGCGAAAACAAGGAATATTAGGATGATTATAATTCCCATAGTTTTTATTTGAAAATATAAAAACTGTGATTTACATGAAATTTAAAGCTCTGAAAAGGTATATTTAAGGCTCGATGAGTCCAGTAAACCCCCCATAAATCCCGGGAATATGCATGCTTTTGGCCTTCCAGCTCCCATAGGTTAACGCATGAAAAGAGGGATTTTGAAATGATTTTAATTCCCCTATAGTATTTATTTGAAATTATGAAAAATGTAATTTACATGAAATTTAAAGCTCTGAAAGGGTATAATTAAGGCTCGACGAGTCATTTAAACCTCGCATAAATCCCCGGGAATATGCATGCTTTTGGCCTTCCAGCTCCCATAGGTTAACACATGAAAACAAGGGTTTTGAAATGATATTAATTCCCCTAATATTTATTTGAAATGATCAAAAATGTAATTTACATGAAATTTAAAGCTCTGAAAGGGTATAATCCAGGCTCGATGAGTCCAATAAACCCCGCATAAATCCCCGGGACTATGCATGCTTTTGACAAAAAAAAAAAAAATTTGTCATATTACACGTGAAACCGTTTGTTATTGATCACGTAATGTGGGCGTTTAGTATCGATCACGTGAGATCGACAACATCCAATGAGATCATGCGCTAGCAGACGATCATGTATGCAGCAGACGTACGTCCGCCCGCCCAGGGGCCAAGCCTAGCCGGTATTAGAAGAAACTCTCACTAAATTCCAGTTCACTATTATATTTCTAATGTACTAGAGGCAAAATTCAATGTATTAAATTCATAAATTCATATAATCAATGTTCCACCATCGAATTACGCCTAGCCAAAATGACTGATGTGAGATCTTGCAATCAGCATGAAATAGCTGAGCTGAATAGCGACCAACAAGGTGTCTAGCTCTAGCTAGGATAGGTCTACCCCTCTGCGATCCCGGTCGAGTTGGTGACGTTGCCGATGGAATTCTGTCAGTTTGCCAAAGGTGTTCTCCTCAAACTTGGCTCATACAAGTTTTTTACTTACTGATCGTCGTTTACTTTGGCTTCTGCCAGCGAGACCGACAATGTAGTGGGAGGGGGCTTCTGAAACCTATTATGGATATGAGTCTGACACTGACAGTCCATGACAGGGGCGAATGCAGGATGTAGCAAAAAAAAAAAAAGGGGGGGCAGAAATGCAGGGCTGTCGACTTCTTGGAACTGCTTGAAGGGAGATTCGTATTTTTTTTCTTTTCACCATTCCCCCAAAAGTCGCTCTTTGGGGGGGGGGGAGAATTTTTTTTCGCCAGTCCTCGAAAAGTTGCTCAGTGGGGGGGGGGGGGGGGGGGGGGGGGAGGGGTGGAAAGAATTTTTTTTTCTTCTCGTCGGCCTTCCAAAACAATTTTTAAAAAGGGCCTGGGGGACAATGATGTATGATTTTCTTTAAAAAAGGGGAGGGTGGCATGGGCCGGGATTGCGCCCCCCCCCTAAATCTGCCACTAGTCCATGCCCGGACTGTCACGTCAGTCTTGCGGGGTGGGCTTTTTTTACAAGTTTTCTCGGAGGGTTAATAGACCGACATTGTGAGCATCGTAGGCTCCCAAACTAATGGTGCTCGATCCGGTTTTATTTACATTTTAGGTAAGAGTCCGTGTATACCTGTAGTTTGTAGTTCAAAAGAATGTAATTCCTATTCCAGGGGCAGATCCAGGATTGTGTGGAGGAGGGGGCACAGAGCCGAAAAGTACACAATTAAAGAGGCAATTTTTTTATTGTGTACTTGAGGTATGCCAGTTGGGTTCCAAAAATGGGGCACGGTCGATTCGCCCCCCCCCCCCCCCCCCCCCCCCCCCCCCGATTCCGCGCCTGCTATTCTGTCATGGATGTCAAGAATGGGATTGCATGGTGTTGGTGGTCGATCTCATTAAATTGAAAGATTGAAGGAAAAAAAAACCCAATAAGAGATCATTATTTTGCCCTCATTTCCATTGGAGTCATTTTCATAGATCGAGAATAAGAGAACAAGAGATTATTAGAAAATGAAAGCATGTGAGAGGGGGAGGGAAGGGAGAGAGAGAGAGAGAGAGAGACAAAGAGGGCTGGGGCAAAAGGAATGGGATATTCCTACAAAGACAGAATAGGACTGATCAGCTGCTATTGTTGGTTACTAGTTAATTCAATTCAAAATAGCCCAATACTGTTTTCTTCGCCTGTCTCAAACTGCTACAGCAGAATATTACAAATAACTTACTGTAAGTTATTTATATTGGTGGCGTATCCAGGAATGCAGGGAAGGGGGGGGGGCTCATGCCTGACGACAAAAAATCTTCAGATGCTGTCTATTCTGAATTTTCAGACAAGCAAGGAAAAAAAGTCACATTTTTCATGTTCCTTCTGTGCAGGGGGGGGGGGCACACATTTCCTTTCATTCGATGTGTAACTAAGATATGTCAGATTTGGTTTTGGCTGGCACGTAGGGCACGTGCATTCCTGGATACGCCACCAATAAAAATAAGAGAATCTTGGATACGCCACTCTTAATTAATCTTTATATTTAAGGAATTGCTCGCACGCAATCTCATTTTGATAAAGCCTTTTCTGTCTTGACTTTTAACAGAATAAGGCCAATAAATTTACATTATACATCTATAATCCCTAAAATTTACATAAATCATGATATCATATGAAATATTCTGATTTAGAAAAATAAAGATAGCATTTTATTCATTTACTTTATTTTTTATTTTTTACTTTTCTCGACATTCCCGTCAGATATCGCAGTGTTTGCTCATATAGAGCTTAATATCAGGGAATATGTTTGGACCACCCCCCCCCCCCATCACATAAATATTAATAGAAATTTCACAGCAAATAACTTTAACAAAAATACAAACATCTCTCCTAGTTCCCCCTCCAAACGCTCTCCCTCTCCTCCCTGGTGCAGTTAGAGTATGTTGATTCCTATCTGTTTTGGTGCATAAGTTAGTGAAGGGACAATATCAAGATTATGCCATTTACGGCTTTACCAAAAGCGATGTACAGAAAATGAAGAAAAAATGAAGAAAATAAAAAATACAAACATCTTGATAAAGACTATAACCTTCCCTCTCGGCCGATCGACACGTATCACAATATATACGCGTGCTTTATTTCGGGACTGAGCACTCTTCGTATTTAAACTCTTTGGTACTGGGTGCATAGCGTGCCTATTACAAGGCGATTGCTAGAGTTGGCATCTTTTATGAATAGTGCTTAAAATTCTTTACTGCTTGCCCGTGGCAACGTATGCAAATGGAGCATTGGGTATAACAGCATTAAGCCACTCAGTGTTTGAATTTTCTGTTCCTATTCACAGAACATAATTTTAATGTATCCTGTGTGGGTTTATGGGCTTAGAGAGGAGGTAGGTTTAAAAAGTCATGAGCCACACCCGAACTGCCGGGTCCAGTGTGACCAGCGTTAAAAATGGACCTTTGCTAGGGAGCAGCGAAAAATTATCAGCATTGGGGGGGGGGGACTTTTTACTCCAAAATTCTCTGACAAGCAAAAAAAAAAAAAAAAAAAAAAAAAAATTATCAGCATTTTTGGAGTGTATTTTTAATTAAAAATTCTCTGACAAGCTCGAAAAAAAACTAGAACTGCAATCGTATCGGAACGATGTGCATGCAATGTCGTCCGTATCTCTTATTTTGTTGAAAAGTTGACATGCGAAATATAAAGTTATGCATGTTGAAACATGATATCAGATAAGATGGGAGAAAATAATGCATACTGTAAAATTAGGAGATGACAGAAAAATTAAAACAAGAAACAAAGAACAAAAAACAAAGAATGATGATGTTAATTGTGATGACAATGATGATGATGCTGATGATGGTGATTATGATAATGATGATGGTGATGATTATGATGATGATCATAGTGATTATGATGATATAACAATAATGGTGATGGTGATAATTATTATGATATAATGATGATGATGGTGATAAAGATGGTGATGATAATAATGGTGATGATGATAATGATGATAATGATGATATATTGATAGGCTTCGGCCACGTGGCTTGCACACTATATGTGACGTATAGTATACCACGGCACACTGGCACTGTGTAGAATTGTATTGAAGAATATGTCATTAAAATGGTATGTACTGAAATGACTTTCTTTGCTATTATCTTGGCCTTTTTTGTTTCTTTATATGCCGTATTTGGTATCATACGAAAGAGCATTTCATAGCGGTCATTTTGAGACCACTCTCATATTTTTATGACAATCCTATCGGAGCGTGTGATGCATAGTAGTTTTATAGGACAAAATGGCGTGTAAAATGTCACGCTTGACCGATTTTAAAAATCCGGCTTCGAGATTCTCTTCATTTTGCCTCAAAGAATGTGCCTGCAAAATTTCAAGAAAAATAAAGATCGTTCAGGGGGCCAAAGTCGTGAACCCGATTTGCCCCATAGACAATACGTGTAATGCATGGGCGGAAACTGTGCAGGATCCGTATTATGACCTGACTTAAATCGCGATTTACTGAAAATTTTCTGTGAGACCTTATACCGTGTTTGGTATCCCCGAGAAGAGAATTTCACTGCGGTCATTTTGAGCCGATTGCTGTTAGGGCGCCATTTAAAATAAGCATATTATTTAATAATATGTAATGCAGGGTAAATTGATGGTTTTCCGCAATAACTTTGCGATGACGTCATCAGTTTTTAAAAAATTTGGCTGACAGTTGTCAAATACATAAATACACATACCCACCAAATTTCAAAGACGTAGGTTAACCCTTTCAGGACAGGAATTATTTAAGGGCTAAATTGATCACATTTTGTTCTTCAAATTGGCAACAATAATATTTTTCTTTTAGTGCTACAAGGTGGTAATAAGGTGTAAAATCTTATAAATTGATATACATGGTTACAAACTCTATCGAAGAGTTTTAAAAATTGCCTATTTTGATAAAAACAATGATTTTGAACCTCTCATTGTGTTGCCAATTTAAGGATTTTAAAGATTATTCTAGTTTTTTAAATTCTTGGCATCAAACGGAATATGGTCATGCAGCAAAAATGAACATAGTTTTTGCAGAAATTTTTGCTCTTTCTACTCATGTATCTGGTATATTTTTTAGAGCTCTGAATCAAAAGTTATTGAGCCAAACCACAAAATGTGGTCAATTGTCTCGAAAGGGTTAAAGGTTCGCAAAATTAGAGCAAGTTGAAGTGGTTTCGGCATTTCCGTAAATATCGTGATTTTGACGAGCAATTTTCGCAAAGTCGGTCAGTGATAAGGTATATTTTTTTTTATTTGCCTGAAAAGGGTATATCTTGAAGTATCTAAATCCAAAAAAAGGGTACGGGTTTATCCAAGCATGACCGAGATACGGCCACAAGAAAATAGCCATTTTTGAAACTTTAGAGGGCGCTAATTATATTATGGGGAATCATTGAAGCATGAAATTTAGCAGGAATGTGTGCAATGATAAGATAAAGCCACAGTGTAAATTTCAGACAAAAATGAATTGATACGAGGAAGTATATTTTTTTTTTCGGAAGTGAATATTTCAAGAAATTTAGCGTTTTTCCACATGGCCGATTTCGGACTTAAATTTAGAGTATGAAGATGGAATTTTTTGTATAATATTTTTATTGTTATGTAAAGAGCAACTCTTGGACTATCTAGAGGAATTTGTTAGAAGTCTGTAGGATGTAGGATAGTGGAGATAGGCGAGGAGAACGAAATGCATGAAAATGGCATGAAAATGGCATGACAATGGACAAAATGGCGCCTGGATGGTCATGCATGAGTGATTTCGAAAAATGAAAAGTTCTAGGATCAAGATGAAATGGCAAGGAACATGCATATGAAATTTGAAAGGAAATGGACATCAGGAAAGTACTTAAACAGTGATAACAAACATTACGTGCAAAACAAATAGGATTTTGGTGGAAGAAGAATAATAAGAATGCAGAACGTGAACGAAAACAAGGCAATGTCGTAGGACGACATTGCAAAAAAAAGACCCACCAGAATTATGCTAAAATTATGCTAAATTGTGTCAAATTATGCCTAGCATAATGCTACATGCTAAAGCGGTCAAAATTCTGCCAGAAAGCAGAATTCTGCCAACTCTGGCAACGTTCGCTGGGTCGGGCAAGGCTGCTAGTATGTTTGTACAGTAAAACGGGGATTACGTCTTCTGATTTGATCAAGTTATGTTCACGTAAGTTTTGCCCCCAAAAAGGAGACTGTGATGTTTCGTGTCTTAGAGTTTGCCCTAGACCGAAAAATCAGTCTATTTCGTTCGGGGATATGCTCCGCTGAGACTATACGTCTGGCTCTACTCAAGAGAACCTCAAAAGTAAAAAAATGTTATAACTCCTTCAAACAGACGGATTTTTCTGTCTAAGTTTGCCTGTGCTGTTAGATGTCGAACATGACATCCGTTCACTATCATCTTTTACTTTTGTTGGGAAAAACTCACATGCCGTGGTAAGCATCGATTTAAATCTTTATCTTTTGCTTAGCACAGAATTTTTATGACTTGCAGTCGTATTCTTAAAAGATTAAAATAAACATAATTATGATTTGTACCGACAAATTTTATGAGAGTTTAAATAAAAATTGTTATTACGTACAGTAGAATTAATTATTGACCAAGGGAGAAGAAATGTAATTACATGTAATTAAGATTTCATAACGATATTGTCAGCTTTCAACAAGGATAGAATTATCAAACTGACATGATGTTGGAGGTGTGCATGCGTATGGTTGTGAGTGTTTGTGCTTTGAAGGGAATTGGTAATAATGATGACGTTAATTAAGATGAAATTTCTAGAAGAACGTTTGACTTGTTCTTTCGAACAGAGTTTTTATTTCGGGATTGAATCATTCAACGTCGAAGTCCACTCGACAACACGTAGACTGAACTGTGGTTCAGATGTCAGTTGTCAAGGTGGGTTGCCACCAGTGGTCATCTTGAGTCGTCGCCCAAATCGCCGACACTGATGCACCATGTAGGCTCTCCATTCCACGAGGCCAAAGAGACTGTTAGCACAGGTTGTTCGCGTTTTCAGCGTATTACGGAGCCCCATCCGCGAATATATTTTCAGGTTTTTCCTAATCTGTTTTTCCCGTTTGCATGAGTGTGCTTGGGTGTGTGAATACGTGACTTAATGAGTCAGTGCTAACCGGTTCGTAGTTACTTCAGTAAAATGTATCCTTGGTTATGTCAAATCACAGATTGTAAAATAATCAATTTATTTCGCTTGATGCAACATTCTTTTGGTATTTGGAATTTATTTTAAAAAGGGGGATTATATGACTGGATTAAATTACTTAAAATAATTTTAAAGTCTTAAGGCCTGTTGATTGCGTCTTTAATCCTTAACTTTCCTTAGCTACTTTTCTACTGGTTCTTAACAGGGCTGTGACATCATTTTTGCCCCACAAATGATTTTTTTTTTTGTCACGGACAGACAAATTTGCAGCAAGATGTGAATGACCATGCGGCATGACCATTTCTGTACAAACAATTTCAAATATTTTTGGGTTTTCAATGGAATGGTAATATGGTATTGATCTATAATTATTTGCTAACAAAACTTCAGACAGTTGAACGAGTGTTGAAGTAGGACCAAATCAGTCTTTTTCGAAATGTCCATCTGTGACATTAGTGTTCAACACCCCTGTTAAAAAATGGGCCTATCCAATGACTTTCTGAACCTTGTCAATTAAACAATTAAACAAACATGAAATCTAGTAACTTCAGATATTAATGAAAAACCTGGAAGTGAGTTCATCATAAAAATCTGAAAATTAAATTTTCATCCCAATGTTCACTCTTATCCAATCAGGCTCATATAGCTCCACTCCACCACGGAGCACTGATCGCAAGATAGCAGGATAAAGCGATATGAGTATAGCGGGCATGAAATTATGCCTTGTATTGTAGATATTATTTAGAGTCATTTTAATCTCTCTTTCTCTGTGGCTGACTTCTATTTCTCCCTCTTTCTTCTCTATCTCCCTATTGTATATTGATGTAGAGATGTATAAGTTGTGCTGGTAATATCATGCACGTTCATTCTCACCTTTGCCCAAACTCTATTGTCTTTTATTCCATTCATATCTCTAATCCTATTTCATACCACCACATATATTAAGCCTTAATAGCCACCTCTCCATTCATGTCCTAAATTCACTATTATCTAGTAAGAAAAAGGGAAGCTGATTTTTAGTTGTTGCCACACTTCCTGTAACAAAGGATGAACAAGGATGTTTATATTAAATGGGCCCTATTATTGAGAGCTTCAAAAGACTTTTCCCTTAGAACAAGTTATTAGGTAGACACTTTAATTGGCAGTGGCTGGTAACTCCTGACCAATGAGAAGTAAAGTTGTTGATGAAAGTCCAGCCCCCTTAAAGTATATTGACCAATGAAATGATACTAAAATGAATGTTTAAGTATAAAAGAAGCTCCCCTTCATGTTTTACTTACTTGGTTCCCCGATTTGGCCTCCCCCATCGATCCTCTTAGCTTTCTCCCACATGCCATCCCTATACGAACTACTAATTTGTGGAGACGCAGCTTGACAAAGTTGGAACTTGAAATCGTTTGAAGATTTGTTGCTGAAATTACAAACAAGTCGTCATCTTTTACACCAAGTCATCGTTAACGCTTTAAGGACTGTCATCGCCAAGTCACCATTCTCTAAGAGTCCTATGCAACAGACCGCTTCTTTAATGTATACAGATTTATGCACATAATTCTCTGAGCACCTAGTGACAAGCTATTCCATTAACCTGCTTTTTATAAATGAGCCTCAATGCTTGGAATCCAGTTTGCATACATTATCTGTTGCTATGTCCGGCAAGCCTCAGGCAAGCTTTCAGGTTGTCAAGAACAACCTTTGTTTGAAAGGTATGTATAAAATTTGAATACATTACCGAAGCGGTCTATTGGGTACCATCGACCCTTTGCAATTTAAGTTTGTTCCTGAGTTTGTTCCAGTTGATGTACACAATGTTCCTGTCGTTCCTTTATACATGTATGTTCTCGTTTACGCTCCTGTCCACCGATGCTATTTCGAATCGTCAACAACATGACCCTGAAGTTCCTGTATCTAATGTCATCGTCCTTCCTGCTCCCGCATTGTCGTCCCGTCGTCAGTAGCGAGCTTTCTAAACGGGACGGGAGCGATAAGCGTTCGTGCTGGACGTCGTGCACAACTTCCCGTCCTCCATGGTGCTAGAACAAAGACGCCTGAACAGAAACAGAGACGGAGAGATGGCATGCCAAATATAAATACCCTACCCGCGCTTGCATATTTTACCTTACTTTTTTTTTTTACTCTAGTCTATCCTCTTCTCCCTCATTATGTATTTATTTTTCCTTTTTTATATCCTCTTCTCTTCCCTTATGTATTTCTTTGTTTTTCCTTTAATATACCCTCTTCTCTTCCCCTATGTATTTCTTCATTTTTCGTTTAATCTATCTTCTCCTCTTTCCATTTCTGTAGAACTACAAGATTTAATGTCTATACTTCTATGTGCATGTAGTAAAAATTTAGCTCACATGTAGTGCACCGCTTGCATCCTGTTCACAGACCGGACGCTATTTTGGCAGAATACCGGAGTGCGGTGGCGTTCCCGCATGCCCAGACGGAGCGTTTGAGCGGACTTGCGTTGTGCTCCGAGCTACTGTCGTATTTCGAAAACTCGCTACAACTGCTATAACAGTTCATCAGTACAAGTCGCGATATTGTGTAGTAAGACAACCACATTGCATGTACCAGGGAGATGGGAGTTTTAAAACTCCCATCTCCCTGCATGTACATGTAATTGGCCACCGTATTAATAACCCCCCCCCCCCCTTGACTAACCTCATCCAATCCTAAATGTCCCATTGTAAGATAGGTTACCTTAAAGTGATTGATTAACTTTGTGAAAAATTGTAAAATCAGCTCAAATGCCAGTGAATTGTGTGTAGTCCTCTAACTACATATAATTAAGGATATGTGAAAGTATGAGAGAAAATGGAACCCGTTTACTATCCTAAAAAAGAGAAAATCGCCATCAATCGCTAGCGCAAGTCGCTCGGCTTCTCCGCTGCGCTGCAGTCACAAAAACCAAGCACCAGCGTTTGGCGATTTCAGAGCGGGTTTCCAGCCCGTACGGTATTCTGTGATAGAGCGAGGTATGCCAACCGTAAGATTTCTTTAGGGTTCGGTGGTACTCTATCCCGACATCACTGTTCAATCGTAAATATCTTGATATATAAATGACCGATCAGCTTATAAATCTCAGGCGATTCCTGTCTGAGCTAAAGGTTTGCAATTATGATTACAGCATTAGCTGGAACAGTGATTTTTTTTTTTCAATCCTGGGCAAAGTTAATCAATGCCTTTAAGTATTGTTTAATTCGAAATATGATCTTTTTAATAGAATATAGATTTAGAGTTGATTGATGGTAATTGATGAAACTGTATTAATAACTGTTTCATTCATTAGTTGTTAGTGATCTGTAAATAAATATTTTATGACACCGTTTTATAAATTGTGTCCCAACACTTTCGTTAAATTGTTCATTAATTTTCATGTTATTCATTTAGAATTTATTTGTTTAATTTATGGTCTTGTGACTAACCCCTCACCTGAGTTGGAAACTCTGCTAGCAGAAGTGGGGGGGGGGGGGGGGTAGACGAGTAAGAAATATAGTACAATAGACCTGTTCACAAATATGTTCAAATTTTCTGCATACTTTAAAACAAAGGTTGTTCTTGACAACCTGAAAGATTGTCAGAGGCTTGTCAGACATAGCAACAAGTAATATATGCAAACTGGATTCCAAGTAGTGTAGTTCATTCATTAATAACAGGTTAATGGAATACCTCATTACTAGGTCCCCAAGAAAGAAACATCCATGAATTTGAATATATTTCTGAACAGGTCTATTGTATTGTATTGTAAGTATTTAGAAGTCAAAACAAATCTGGAACAGATAATATGGCTATCCTCATGCTGCATTTCGGAATTTCCACTCAAGTGATTCCACTTCAAATGCATTACAAAATACATGGACATGATGGGGGGGGGGGGGGGGGGGATCAACAGCAAAGCTTGAATAACAGATGTTTTAATCCCACAAGGGTGAAGAACCTTCTATCTTAGTTACCTAGAAAAGTATTTCAGTGGCAGTGCTGTAGTCGAGTCCATCCCATCCGAGTCCGAGTCTGAGTCTGAGTCCCTGGAGTCCGAGTCCTGGACATCCAAGTCCGAGTCCGAGTTCGAGTCCAAGTCCGAGTCCGAGTCCCGATGGGAACATCTTAAATTGCAATTTTGTTTTACATCACATTATTTCTATTATGATAAATGCCTTATTGTGAACTCGCTATAACATAAATAGTTTCTGGTTGATTGAAAACTTCCATTTGTCAGAGAAAATTAATTTATTGTAACTTTTCTTAGAACAAATGCGGATAACTATATAGGCTTGCTAACAAATGAGTGATCTGTCGCCGTGACTAGCCGTGACTCGTCAGACCCTAATAGAACCCTTGTACCTATATCAGCTAGTTCATTAAACTGGCTGAATGGCTTGTAATACAAGTGCAACATTAACATTCATTTTGGAAACTGACTACATGACTAAGTGACTCAAGTAAAGTAATTGTTAAACTGTAATAAAATCGTTTGACACTGCCCAAAATTATAAAATGCTGACTTTGACGATTTTGCTACAGGAACATAGGTTGCAAGTAAATAATGGCTTGAAATACAAGTGGCATAGTAATCTGTTTGAGACTGCCCATATTGCAAGATATCCCAGTCTGGGGTCTATGGGGAAACATGTGTTATAGATTAATCCATCTCCAGATGGTTAATATCAATTTCAATACTTGTCTGTGTCATACGTGTATAACGAGTGTATACGAGCATAAAACAACTAATCTTAACGTCTATATTTGGGCATATGCTCGTATGGTTAAGGCGATCAATGTCAAGTTCATGTTCAAAATACTGCTCAATTGAGCAAGGTGCGCGAAAATAGCAGAGGTTTTTTTGCATGCCCTGGGAGTAATTTTTTGAACTAAAATTAACAGTGGAAAACAGAAAAAATTACCAGTCTCGTTGCCGGTCTTGGCCTGATTTTCGCCCAAGTCACGAGTCACCATTGGTCGAGTCCGAGTCCTTGTGGCTCGAGTCCGAGTCCCGAGAAATAGGGACGAGACCGGTCTCGAGTCCGAGTCTGGACTCGAGTCCTACAGCACTGTTCAGTGGGTGGGTTGAAAAATGTTAAAGGGGGTACCCAATGGTGAAACAATGTTAGTTCATTTAAAAGATCATGATTTTATTAGCAGAAAATCATCTGCCTTAAGTTTTTTAAAAATTCGTGTTGCCAGAAAAATCCCCGAAATATGGTAAGACTTCAGGATATTTTGGCCCCTCAGCTGTGTCCCAATTTCAGCTAGGTAACCACAATGACGTCAAAGTGGTTACCCAGGTTCGCGTATTGCAGATGTGTTGCGCGCTAGACTGTACAAAATGCATTACACCTTGCGCGCATTTTGCTATAATTGCGCGACAAGGTAACCACTTTGACGTCATTGTGGTTACCTAGCTGAAATTGGGACACAGCTGAGGGGCCAAAATATCATGAAATCTAACCATATTTCGGGGATTTTCTGGCAACACGAGTTTTAAAAAAAAATTAAGGCAGATGATTTTCTTCTAATAAAATCATGATCTTTTAAATGAACTAACATTGTTTCAGCATTGGGTACCCCCTTTAACAGATAATCATAATCATCACTATTTTGCTTTTGCTCATAGCTGAGAACGTCTTGTTGCTTGTGCATTGTAGATGTGGATAGAATTCGGAATAAAAGAAGTTCTGAATCTGGCTCTCCGACTTATTGGTACACACAAGCTAGTCTCGGAGCATGCCCCGAAATAGTCATCCCATTTAACATAGCTGTACGAGCTGCGTGGCTAATCAATCTGGTATTGGCACCAGGCACACGGAGCTGTACATGGGATGCATATACTGTGCATGGAGGGGGATATCAACAAAAAAATCTAGATCTAAATATCACCTTTCATGGGCTGCGGAACGGGGGGGGGGGGGGGGCTGCAGCCCCCCCCCCCCCCCCACTTTTTTGAGTAGACAAAAAAAAAAAAAATCCCCCCTAATTTTCAAGGAAGAAATCATTTCTAGTAATTGATAAAATTGATAAAAGTAATATAAAAGACTGTTATTTTAGTGAAAATTCCTATAAAATGCAGATAAAATGCTAAAGATATGATTTGAATGTCCCGTTATTGCCGATTTTATATATCAAAATCTCTCATCCATGTCCATTACTAACACGTTTTCCATTGGTACAAATGGGCAATACATCCCCGCCTCTTTAATGCACAGTTAATGCAAAATCTACGCCTGATTTCTCGGGACTGTACAGCATTCTCTAAAATGACAGTCTATATCTATCACATCTTCTACAAATACATGAATCTTCTTTCCGGATTCAGAATGACGCATCAACTCTTCAGAGAAATTTTAGGATTATTTAAAATCAGGTGCTGTGGGGGGGGGGGGGGGGGTACAGTGTCCCCAGTATTTCAGGAATTTTGGTATCCTAGAAGTTTCCCCTTTTACATACTGTATAAGCTGTTATTTTCGCGTACAGAAATTTTCGCGAATGGCAAGGTCCAAGACAATTTCGCAAGATGTTGTTTTCGCGGTATGCCAAGGCCAAATGACCAACATCACCAGTATTAATTCGCAAGACTGATATAATTGCTAAAGATTATAGAGCTACTAATTAATAAGGTCTTGCATGTAATTTGAACATAAACTCTGCCATGTAAAAAGTGGTTAGGCTCTTCCAAAAATTTGGCTTAAATTTCACTTTAATTGTGGCTTCAGCTGAAAACTCAAGCCACAATTCAATCTGCAGTAAAAGCAGTTCGTATTCTTTTATTCAATTTAATTTTTTGGTTGGATTCCTATTTCAGAAAGTTGGTTTTGGTGTCAAAATATAAATTTCTATAAATACATCCTTCCTTCTCAAACATGTATAGTCATGTGACTCATGAATATTTATGAGTTATGTGAATAATCAGAGAAATTCAATAATATGACACTAAAATTGAATTATTGCAACAGGAATTCAATAAAAATCATATTCAATGAAAGAATAAAAATGTCTTTTACTGGAGGATGAATTGAGGCATAAAATCTTAGCTCTGAGAAGAATAAAAGTGAAATTTAAGCCAATTTTGGAAGTACATGTATCTAACCAACTTTTACCTAGTGAAATTTATGGACATACTGAGGTGAACTTGGATTGTGATTATGGTGATGTGACGTCCAATACTAAGTATTTCTACTGCAATGGCCTGTACATGCCTCATTTATTTCGTTGGGTGAATTATTGCAGCCATAAAGAAGTGGCGATATTACACCTTTATATTATGGTAGATTTCAGCATGGCAGCCACATACATGTACATGTAGCCCAGATACTTAACAAGCTGCTCTATTATGTCTTGTTAAACAGGTGCAGATGGACAATGGGTGTGTTTATAATGCTGACAATATAATTTGACTACTTTTGAGAAAGCAATGCAATTTTCACAATTTAATAAATTATTATTGAAATGATCATTTGACACCAAAACAATTTGGAGTTATTAAGGTTGTAATGCCAAAAAATGTTTTTTCTCTACATCCAGGGCATTTGGGCAGCAAAGCTGGGTTTAGGGGCACTTTGGTGGTTTTTTTCAAGGGCATGTTACACCCCCTTCCCGATGGAAATTTTTGTCAGTTTTTGATTTTTTGTAATGTACACCCATACCTCTTCCTTCTGACAAAATTTGGTCAATGGAGAAAATTTGCCCCAATTTTTAGGGGCGGTCTTACAACCCATCCAGACGGAAAATTTTGTCAGTTTTGGTAATGTACAGTCATACACCTTCATTCTGACAAAGTTTGGTGCATATGTTAGATGGGTTGAAATCGACCCGAATTTGGGGCCCCTTTTGGGGGCTCTGGGGGTCAAATCTGGCAGTTTTGTTTGAGCTGACAAGCTTTTTGTGAATGACATGGATGGTCTAACTAACTTTAAGGGGTCAAATCTCATATGTAAAATGGGGTGACTATTTCGGGACAGGCTCCTGGCGATGGCCTAAAAGTATTTCTGTGCGGTTAAATGTGACACAACAAAATAATGGGTGTGACGGGTCTTTCATAATTGGAGTTATTTTAGTCAGTGTGCAAACAAAATCTTCAAACAAAACTGATAGGGGTGGCAATTCAATACCGATCAGACGTTGTGCAATCTTCCTAGGACGTTCTAGTTTAGTTTTGTCTGCTTGTGTGAGGTCTCCATCAACACAAATGAGAGTGAGGTCCGGAAAGTCATTGGATTGGCCCATTTTTCAAGGGGGGTGTTGAAAACTAATGTCACGGATGGACATTTTCTAGAAAGATTGATTTGGTGCTAGCTTAACACTCTCTAAAACTTTCTTAAGTTCTGTTAGTAAATTTTATAATTATAGATCAAATACCACTCCATTGAAAACCCAAAGATATTTGAAAATATTTGTACAGAAATGGTTGTGCCGCAAGGTGATTCACATCTTAATGCAAATTTGTCCTTCCATGACAGAGAATTTTTTTTTTTTTTTCCATTGGTGGGGCAAAAATGAAAACAGAAACTATGCTGAGCTATCTCACCAGCTACAGACCCTACAATGTATGAATAAAACCTTGATTAATTAAATATACATATATTTACTAAAAACGAATTTGAAAATTGTCACGGACGGACAATGCATTATACTGGAATGGTAGATGCTGTGAGATGAAATCTTTTTGTTTATTGGTTCATGAAACATATTTCATCCAAAAATATCAAATACATGTATATGTTATTGTGATCCCCCATATGAATGCAAAAATTACCTCCCCCCCCCCCACCCCTGCCCCCCATTTTTTTTTTTTTTTCAAGCTAAATAAATGCCATAAAAACCTAATGAGTTTGCTATAGCTCTGATGGGAGTCAGCCTGCATTGTTAGTCTCCAAAATACATCCACATTTTTACAGAAGATGAATACTTTTCTTATTTATTATATTATTTTTGTTAGCATTGTACATGTAGCTGATGTTTTTGGTCATCAGTAAATTGTTAAAGTTTCAGATTTAACTCTAATACCAAAGCTTTATTGCTAATCACCTTAAAAGGAACTGATCCACTGAATGACAAGTTGTGCTTGACAATTTTGAACATTTGAGGTCAGATGTGGTTTCAGACCGCAATAGCCATGTTTGGACTCTATTTTGTAAGAATGCTTTGAATTAGTTGTTACTTTTGAAAGAGACAGAGGTTTTTTGTTGTTCAGGATCATACACATGACAATTCAAAAAGAAATTATGTAATCACATAATATATACATAGAAGAAACCTTGTTAGGTATGAGAAAGAGTTAGACAATAATCTGCAAGTCATGATTTGGTTTTAACCCTCTTAAATAGAACTATTGAAAAACAGAAGTAAATGAGAAATTGTACTTCCTATGATAATCACACATAATCCTATTTCTATATTACCTCCATGTTTGAAACAAAATATATGACTTTGAGCTGTAAAGTAAATTGAAATACTAAATATTGATGTTTGATTTAGGTCCACCTACAAGAATGTAAAGGGTTATACTTTGTAAGTTTACATGACATTCTACTCCACATGTTCATTTTGGTCTGTAGAATATATACATGTATACACTGCAATACAGGCATCCACTTTTAACATAGATTCCACTTAAAAACTTTAAAGCTAAGTTTTGCTTAAATAGTGAAACAAAATCAAAGCAAGTAGTGAGTACATGTATGTGCAATTTTAGATAGGAACACATGCTGTGTTAATGTCTGTTCGTGACACTCAAAATGTCTGTGACGCCTGAATGTCCATCTGTGACAAAGAGTTTTCGGACCTCTAGCAAAAGTTACAGTTTGCTTTAATATTCTATGCTATGAAAGGGAAGTCAGTTTACTTGACTAACATCTGCAGTAAAAAATATTTGTCAGTGCCAGTTTGTTTGGATAGAAAAGACAAAAGAATACCGATAAGTCAAGAAATCCATTTCTATCTCGTCCGAGATGGGAGTGATAATGATCACGATGATAATGGTGATAATGATTACAGTGATGCTGGTATTAATGAGGGTGATAATGAATACGATGATGATGATGGTGATAATGGGGGTTATAACGATTACTGTGATGGTAATAATGGGGGTAATGATGATTACGATGATGATAATGGGGGTGATAATGATTACGATGATGATAATGGGGGTAATAATGATTACGATGATGATAATGGGGGTGATAATGATTATAATCTTGGTGATATTGGAGGTCATGTTGATTGTGATAATGGGGGAAGTGGTGATAATGATTACGATGATGATGGTAATAATGGGGGTGATAATGATTACTGTGATGGTAATAATGTGGGTAATAATGATTACGATGATGATGATTACGATGTTGATGGTGATATTGGGGGTGATAATGATTACAAACCAATCTGGTACCAGTACCAGATTGACAAGGGGTCCAGGCAGCCCGACCAGCAGACAGCCTGACCCTGGATAACCCGACCACCTACCCTGGACAGCTCGACCCTATCGAGTTATCCAGCCCAGGGTAGGGTGCCGTGCCGGATAGCTCGACCCACTTTTTACCTCTCATGATTTTATGAACTAAATTCACTCATTTAACCATAAATACTGTTCAAGTGGTATATTATAAATAAATGTATACAGTCAAGACGTTAAACACGGCAATTGTGGATTTTGAGAGTTACAATGTTCAAAAGAATTTATAACTTACTATGTAGTTTTCTGTTGCAATGAGATAATTTTGACGGACCGCCAGAGGCTCGACGTAAGTTGGTTTTATGCCCCAAGAATCACTCTACTGATAGAAATACACCTTGCAATGTATCTTTACAAATCCCTCACCTAGGAAAAGGAAAGGGTTATCTACTGAAATGTATACATTAAAAGGTCTTATTTCTATCAGTATAGTCACTCATAGTCATAGGCCAATATGTGCCGCTTACTACATCGGCAATTTGACAATTGTGTCAAATTTAGACATTTTAAATTCTAAATTATATTGAAAAATAAGTTGAATTTACTCACCACTACTCAAAGTTTTACAGGAATCCTCCTTTATTTGCTTGTTATTCCTTGACATGTAGTCCAAAATATACAAAATGGTATTTTGTACAGCTTTTTGTCACTCATTGTGTTTACGGTAGCAAGGACTATTTCTTGCTTCCACCGGCTTGAGAATCAAAATGGCGCATGCACAATGGCCGATTCGATGTCGATATCTCGATCGACCAAGATTTTGAGTCATAGCCAATCGAGAGAGATAGTCGTGAGACATGTACAAGTGCACGCTCGAAGGTCAATTTATGGAACTCCGATCCGAATGGTATCCGGGGCTCCATGAATTTGACCTATGAACGAGCGCTCGTCGGTACGTACATCACAACTATTCCTCTCAAGTAGCTACACCGTGAGTTGTGTTTTCATTTCTTTAGAGATTTTATTGGTGGTTTTTTTTTCCACAAACATTTTTCCACTGTCAAATTTTTCTATCTGCTATCTTATTTTGATTTAGCTCCACAAACATGGATTTTTTTACATTGTTTTAAAAAATAATAATCATGAAATAAAATTGCTTTATTTTTGCCTAAATTTGGCAAATTTTGAATAAAATCTTATTGCCATTTATTTTTGTAAAAATTACTATCAAATATAAGCGACTGAATGTAGACTAGTCCCCGATATTGCCCGATGCATAGTCGTCCATGTACGCTCAGTCGGTGAAGTCCAACACAGAAAACTGGTGAGTTTTTTACCTTTTCATAATTAAATACGTTATCAAAAAATTATGGGAGGAAAAGTGGGGGTGATTTTGGGAACAATGAAAAGGTAAGAGTCTTCAAGAAGACAGGAAAAATCCTACAAATGACATGGGGGAGATTCAAAGATGGTAGACATTGAAATCTAGCAAACACTATAACATGTATGGAGTATAAGGTTATCTTAAGATAACCTCGTATACATGTGTATGAGTGCAGTATATTGATTCTTGGGGCATAATATCAACTTATCTCGAGCCTCTGGCGGTCTGTCAAAATTATCACATTGCAAGGGAAAACTACAAGTAAATTAACAGTTTATTTTTCAGTGCAACCTGGTCCAAAAGTCTACAATTGCCATGAAAAATTAACGTCATGACTGTTTACATTAGATTATAATTTACCACTTAAATGGCAATTTATTGTAAAATGAGTGTATTTAGAGTCTAGTTCATAAATCAATGAGAAAAAAGTGGGTCGAGTTGTCCGGCGAGGCACCCCACCCTGGCCTGGATAACTCGACCGGGTCGAATTGTCCAGGTTAGGTGGTCGGGTTATCCAGGGTCAGGCTTAACCCACTCACAGGACCATCACTATATGGGGCTATGTCGATTTTGGCCTGTCATGACCTCTAAGTTGAAGAGGTAAAAACATCAATATAATCGGCAAAAATTTTGAGAAAATACTTCCTCCTACATTTTAGAATGATAGAAAATCTAATTTCATGCCAGATCCTTCGATAGGATCTTTATCATCTTGATCAAGTGAAATTTTCAGGCTGTTTTTGGTCAGTGATCTTGCTCCTCTCTAGACCAAAAATTCTGTCTCTCGTTCGTTAGCCTCTTATTTGGTTAGGGTCAGCCCTCAGAGACAGAAACGGGCCTATCACTCTGCTGTGCAAACTTACTGGCTGCCGACGGCCAGGCGGCATGTAGGTGGAAAATGCTGTTTTTTAATAGTTTCACATATTTATAGAAATCAAATAGATTAAGCCTAGGCTCTATATGTTATAACGGATCTGGGCCCCGTTGCACAAAACTTGCGTTTGATCGCAACTCCTAAAAATCAAACGCAAGTCCTAAATGCGCACTTCTGATTGGCTGAAAATAAAGTTGTGCTTGATTTTCCTGAGTTGCGTTCGAATGCAAGTTTTGTGCAACGGGCCCCTGTTCACTTACCAATTTGACTGAATAATCCGTTTAAAGCTCCTTTTTCAGGTAATTCAGGGTCCAAGGTATTCTCCGTTTGAAAATCTCGCAACCGTATTCTAAATGTTATTAGTGTGTGAGTCAAAGTGTATTCAGTTTGCACAGCAGATCGAACGGCCCGCTTCTGTCTCTAAGTGAAGAGCCGACCCTACCAAAATAAGAGGCTAATGAACGAGAGAGAATTTTCGGTCTAGCTCCTCTCCTGCACACATATGGCAAGATATCACACACTTGCCTATGGGAGACAATTGCTCACAGTATGAAGGTATAGAGTGTGAGACTATCTCCAATAACCTCGCATTAAGTGTGAGTGGGCTTAACCTGGTACTGGAAGGCTCTTTGAAGAGTAAAAACAAAAAAAAGATGACACCGAGCTTGTAGTTGTACAGCTACAGCTAGGGAGTCATAGTTCCCAGTAGACTATTCAGAAGTAGACTATTCAGGCACTCACGTATATTGGTGGTACGGGGACGTGCCGCTTTGATGACCCCCTTTTTCAGACCCCGATTTCCGTTCTCTAGATACTCAGTTCCGCTCAGGAGCCGCTCAGCCCCGCTCTGAAGACCCCCGTTATGAAACATATCCGTTCGCATGCGGCTGGGAGCGTGGCGGAGGCAGTGGTCGCTCGACCTGGTCTCGCGCCCTAGGCCCTTTCGTCGCGCGAGCCTTGAAAACTGCTCCAGCTAGCTAGCTACTAGCGCTACACGGCGCGGGCGCGGCCCCCGGCGCGGCCCCCCAGTTAGTTTTGTAGTTCCCTAGACCCTGTTTTTCACTCTGCCCAATAGAAGACCCCGTATTTTACACCTTGAAGTCAGTTCCTTAGACCCCCTTTTCGGGGATTCGTGAGGCACACCCCCGTCAAAATATAATTCGAGTGCCCCCCCCCGGGACAGTTAAGCGCCTAAAATGGCTTTCATACGCGTGGGACTACGCGTATGTCCTCCACACTATTTGACACACAGAACACAGGGCAGAAGATCATAAAATGAGGCAAAAAACATAAGTAATATCTTATAACCTGCTCTCTCGTCACCCCCAGTCTTCATCCCGTTGGCCCCAAATCGCGGTAGGTTGTGTCTTTTTCCCATAGGTGACACACGTTTGGTAATACAATACCTTTTTCAAGGGACCAAAACGCCGCATCGTTGGGAAGGGGTTCGCTCGGAAGGGAATATCGTGTTAAATCTACGCTGTCTTTTCAAATTCCACCAACTTCTTTTTCTGTAGGACTTTAAAGCATTGATTGTGTAAGTTTGACAGATATTCACAAGATATTTTATTTGCTATCATTGATTTTCTGAAAAGTGTTCGGAAATAGGATCCACTACCATACTAGAGGGTCTAAGGGTACGTGCTTTGCAGTCATGTAACTGTTAGTGTTAGATGTCTAGTTGTCTACACCTTAATCACACATGTACAACTACAAGCTTATTTTATCTTTAAACTTAAGTTTGACTAAATATTTATGTGGAAAGTAAGAATTTTTTTACCTCTCCTTGCCTGGAAAGATGACCAACACGGTTGACAAGGGCAATACCATCATGGCATACAGCAACATCTTCTACAAAACAACAATCTGGAAGACTATCATCACTGTCAAACTCGTGCACATCAATGCCCACATTTCGAAGGCTGTCGATGTATTTCTTATGCTGTTCTCGAGCGAGCGCTAGGTCGGGTTTTCCCCCGGACTTGTCCGATCGCAAAGCTTGGTCGACAAGGGTGCTCGCCACACGACGGACAATCGCAAACTTGGCTTGAAATTTCTTCTCGACATCCTTGTCAGGTATAGCGACATCAACCATGGTAAAAGTTTAGTGTTGAAGAAGTGATAAAAGTTAAATTGTTTCTCTGTATTTGTTAAAACAGCAAATAACATTAAAATATATTTTTTGGGAGGGGCAGCTCCTATTCACAAGTTGACTTTCAAGTTTATGATATGCGAGCGCGAGCTGTATGCATGGCCGGCGCGCGCGCGCGTACGTGTCGGGCTGGTCGGGCCAGGCCACAGAACTCCTAAAGACGTAGAAGGCTCGTGCGGGTGCGAAATTGTAGCCATCGCTCGTACGTGATCACGTGATATCCGCCATCTTGGTTAGTCCTTCGCTCTCCAGATTCATGCAGTTCGTACGTCGCGTCAAGTGTCAACGACATTCAGTATAAAATGTTTGATCGTTGGAATATAACACTAGGGTGATATAAAATCTTACTGAAATTTCTCGATTTTGTTAATGCTAGTAGGCCTATTAAAATGAACCAAGAAAAAAAAAAAAGAGGGAAATTTCTCTTGTAATACTTGAAATAAATTGCCAGGAGTGTTATCAAATGTTGCTTCTGGCATTTCCATGCTTATTACAGAAGTGCAGTCATCAACCACTCTTGTTGCTCATTTTGATAAATTTTTTTCTGTACTACATTTATTTACCATTTCAAACAATTTTGGTGACTGAAATGACAAGAAAATCAAATTTTGTAGCCATTTGCTTAACTTGCCATCGCTGTCTCATGGCTTTGGCAAATAACTTGATTGAAAGCGGAATTTATATTATTGTATTCATCTCCTGACTATGCAAGTCTTTTACTTGTATTTCAGTACGTTGCAATATACATGTATATAGCCCTCAAGAAAATTCTTGTTTTTACAGATCACTGTTATGATCCAGACATCTGTGGTTTGTTGAAGGTTGGTAGGATATAGATTCCCACTCTAAATAAGAACACTCAAAATACATCAAGCCCAACGAAGCGCTTGTCACAACTGCCAAATTGGAAGCAAGATTTAATCACTTATCTTTGCCCAGCCGATCAAATTCGAGAGCCATGAATTAACTGCAAACAAGTCAGTACAGTTCTAATTTGATGCAAAGAACTCGACAGCAAAGGATTTCGAAAAATCAACTTTAGGGCAATTTCAATACCCTGTTCGGATTACGTAATACGTTATTGTAATGTTCGCTTATTTCAATAGGCAATGGACATGGTTATTGAAATTGCCTTAAGTTGATTTTTCGACTAATTCTTTGCCAAAATGTTATTTATCACGTGAAATTTGCAGCAATATTTCTTATTGTACATACAAAACACTGAATCACAATTTATTGCACAAGTGCTGTACTTGTATTCAAAATCACCGGCAGTCCCCAAAATAGTGGTAGAAGTTGAGGTTCTATGATGATTATGCTTTACTTGATAAAGTCCTGACTTATGTAAGGATCATCATCAAAGATAAAAGGAAACATGGCAGAAGCATGTTGAACAAACCCTTAAATCAAAACAAATTTGTAGGCCTTTTTATACCAGATGACACTGTACAAAAAGTATAACGTTATGCAAGTCATCTACATGATACCAAAGAGGAAGTATATATTTTTTAACGTGTAGGCCTACATGAAAATGTATTTTGCTTCTTTTTTTTTCCCGAGGAGTCAAGGATGACGGTGAACAAGTAAACTCAGGCTGCCTTCTTGAAAGAGAACTAAAATGATATTGATAGAAAAAAAACTGTTTAATATTATCTTGAACTTGAGAGAATAAAAATTTAACCTTTGTATCTTAATTGAAAGAGAACCAACCTCTTCCCCCTCCATAAAAAAAAAAAAATTACATGATATTAGTTGACGTTACTTATGTATGAAAAGCAACTGAACTTCAGTGGAAAAGCCAACTCCAAAATTTCAAGTGAAGAAGGCACAAGACCATTTATTTTGATAGAGAAGATCCGATATAATATAAATAGGCATTGGTAAGCACACGGTCTGGTGGGCAAGTTGAAAAGATCGAGGACTAAGCAATATGGCGGCGTGTGCACTCGAGCGAATCCTCCAGCGGGTTTGACGGCTATACCGCGATCTGTGCATTGGGAATGGGTATGAGCTTTCTACGTCTTTAGGAGTTCTGTTATACGTCTATGGGTCGGGCCGTCGGGCTCACGTACTTACACTGCGTCTCATCTGTGCGCGCGGCCATTTTTCTCATTTGCATATGCGCGCGTTTGGTCATCGAACAGCTGATCAAAAATATTGAAAATAAAAAGAAATGGTATGGAAAAATCAACCAATCAAAATTCATATCCCCCGATAGGTAATCTGAATCTCATGTTTATTCATCTACTGAATATGTATCTTCAGCCTCTTTCAAAGTCATGTGATAAAATCTTACGTAGCTTCAAAAAAATTCATACAAAAACACTCTTAAAATGTTGAAATAATTACGTAATTTAAAGGAAAAATGGAAAGTATTGGAATTTGGCCCAAAATTTAAAAATTGCAGTTTTTTAGAAATTATCTTGAGTGAATCATTAATATTCAAAATATGTAAATTACGTAAACACAAACCATTTCCAATACACAGTTTTTCTCGCAGAGCTAGTGAGCATGAAATCTAATGGAAAAATACAAATTTTTCTTCTATTTTGCTCCCACATTTGGCTACAGGTTGGTTAAACGGAATTATGTTCAAGGAATCATCTTTATATCGAATTTAAGCTATGAAATGTTCTCTCGAAGTATATTCTTAAAGAGTTATTTCCACTTTCAAGTCCCGGATGTCTGCAGATATTTCAGACAATAAAAACTTTGATCTGAGACAGCGAGCTGCAGAAACGGCTCTCCATCGAAGCGCCACGAGACCGTACGCCAAGCGTGTCGGCATCAAAAGTCAGCCCCACTTCGTGGGCGGATCAGTACTTTCGCGTGCTTTTTCAGATGAGAAGGGGAACAGTTCAGCTTAAATATTTGCATTTGTAATTGTGCTGATCCTATGATTATGAAAACATTAGCAGTATAATCAGAAATATATTTGTTATTTTATCATTCGTTTAAAAAGTTGTTGAGTTACACAAATATTTTTTAAATGCTAAAATTCTCCGTGTTTCTTTGCAAAACCGGGAAGCCAAGTCAACGAGAGCTTGGCCTTGACGCGGTGCCAGCACTCTCGGCGTGCGGTTAGGGTGCGTTGCGCTTCGATGAATTAGCTGTTTTTGCGAATGAATGATGATTATATTCATGAATATCTATTCACATTGGACTCAAGAGAGTGGGAAATAGCTCAGAAATATCCAGTATTTTTATATGAATCAAGTTATTTTCGATATGAGGGTGATGCTTTTTACATAATGGCATTTTGACCTACCTGTGTCCGATTATCTGGGCAATGTGTCGCCCACTACAACATGTACGTGATCGAATGGAATAAATTCACTTGTGATGCCCAAATTCAGAACGTTGGGAAAGAAAGAAAAAAACTGTGTATGCATTGTGACTCATGTTAATATTACAAGAAGGTATTAAATTTTCCCAAAAAAAGTATGCCATTACAACGGGAAAACTGCAATCAAAAGGAAAATATAAGAAATATGACGAGTAAATTACACATAAATGAATGGGCCTCCTGGCCCCCTACAGTGCACTCTCGCGCAGTGAATACGTCACAGCTCGATACACAGATGAAACGGCGCTCGTAGGAGTGTAAGTACGTGGGCTAACTCGGCACTAGGGCGAACTCGGCACTGCGCGGTGACTATTCTTGTCAATAAGTTTCGCGCAATTTGTTGCATCTGCGCGTAGCCTGAATGTCATCAGAATGACACGTGCGCGCCACTGATCTCTGTAGAGATCAGTGGTGCGCGCGCACAGAATCAGTCTAAAAACACAAAATATTTCATAACTAATTCATAAAAAGGCCAGAATTCTACAAAACCAGTAGAAGTCAAAATAAGAAAGGTCAAACCTAGAACTCTTACTCTTTTAAGAAACCTTTTAACTGGTTAATTCCCACCATTAACAGCACTGCTAACCAATTAACAAAATTACCTTGTCACTGCGAGTCGATTACTTTCCCCATAGAAACACGTGTAATTTGGGTGTTCTACGATTTTGTGAGGCAACATAAAAAGGCCGTTTTCAAACAAAATCATGGGCCAGAATTCTACATATGAGATGATTACATTTTTATGCTCAGCAGCTTCTTTGTTTCTTCAATATTCATATTCCTTTTTAACTGAATTAAATTGTTAAAAAGTGAAAAAGATATAAGTATTTCTAAAAGTTGAAATTTACGTTTTTCATGATTAATGTACAGGGTTCTATGGAGGGAATCGCAGAGGGAAAGTGATACGCGCGCGCGCATGGTTGAGAATGCAACACACTTTTTGGTATGTGTTCATTTTATATTCCCCCCACTTTCCTACTTTATTTCTCCTTCACTTCCTGCTATTTCGTTTCAACATGGATTTTGTTTCTCAAGTTGTTTCCTTTCCCCTGGAATCTAAGTATGTTAATGTTCTTATGTGTATTCCTTATCCTCTCTATCTCATGTCAGTTGGCTACTTGATGAATCACAAACCGTACAGTACAGTATGTATTTATTTAGTCTCTCAATATGCCGTGGCTGAAGCTCAAGATAATGTATGCAGTTTTTTCGAATCCAATGCAAGTACCTTGGAACAATATGATGAAAATGATGATCAAATTACAATAAATTGTAATTATTGTACCGAAAGTCAATTTTTTGATAGGGTCTGTGGTTCAGAGAGTAATGAACTCACTTTAATTCACTTGAATATTCGTAGTATGTGTAAGAATTTTGAAAATTTCAATGTCTTCACCAAGCGTATTAGCTCAGGCCTTTTCAGCAATAGGTGTTTCTGAGACTTGGTTTCTATATACTGACTTCGATACTAGCTTATATTCAATTCCGGGTTATAATCTGGTTTCTAATAATAGACAAAATAAAAGAGGTGGAGGGGTGGCTTTATACATTCCATCTGTGATGGATTATCAAATATGTCATGAGCTTACCATTATGAATGATGTGTTAGAAACTATATTTGTTGACGTTTTCATACCAGGAAAACGGAATGCTGTTTTAGGTGTTATAGGCCGCCGCAAAGTAATCTAAATCTCTTTATAGATGAAGTACACAATATTCTGTCAAATCCACTACTTAATAACAAGACAATTTTTCTAATGGGTGATTATAATCTGAACTTGCTCACTTGCGATGGAAATAGCTGTATTGACGACTTTTTGAACCTCTTGGTGTCCTTTTCCTTGATGCCTTTAATCACAAAACCTACAAGAATATCTGATAATTCCTCTACTCTCATTGACAATATCTTCACTAATTTACAACCCTTTCCAGATGCTGGCATCATAATTTCTGATCTGTCTGACCATTTTCCTATATATGCCAAGATTCCACTGAGCAAACCGTCTTTCATTACTTTGCGAAATAAACCTGTTCGTAAATATAGGAGTAATCCCGAGAATATTGCTATAAGCTCAAGGAAGCCCTAATTGCAACTGACTGGAGTGATGTTTTATTTGATCAAAATGTTGATAGCTCTTTTGATAACTTCTTTAGCAAATTTTTATTGTTGTATGATGAGAATATACCTCTATGTAAAAGGAATAGCAGAAATCGCAGGAAAATACCCCGAATGCCATGGATTACAAAATCGTTATTAAAATCAATCAATAAGAAAAATAAGTTATATTATAAATACAAGACAACTAAATCAGAGCAGTCACGTATAAATTACACTAGATATCGGAACACCTTAACCACAATATTATGTGTTTCGAAGAAAAATTACTATTCCATTCAGTTTCAGGCAACCTTGAAGGATATAAAAGGAACATGGAAGGTAATCAAAAATATTTTTAAAAGCAATAGTAAAACATCCAGCGTAAGATCTTTGGAAATTGATGGAGAATTAGTAGACGATACAAAATCTATTGTTGAAAAATTCAATAATTATTTTTGTAGTATTGGTCCGAATCTGTCTGAGGGCATACCAAATTGTGATAAATCATTCCATGACTTCTTAAAAGAACCTAATCAGCAAAGTTTGTTTTTATTGCCAACAAATGAAGGAGAGGTATATACTTAGTATTGTAAATTCTTTGAAGATTGGAAAAAGCCCTGGTTGTGATAATATCTCTAACAGTCTAGTTAAAAATGTATCAGCAGGAATTGTGCAGCCATTCAGTGCATATTTTTAATCTGTCAATGGTAAATGGCATTGTACCCAGGAATATGAAAGTTGCAAAGGTTGTCCCTATTTTTAAGAAGGGTGACCCAAAATTGTTGACGAACTACCGACCCATTTCCCTATTAACATCTTTCTCTAAAATTCTTGAAAAATTTATGTACTTGAGAACTGTAAAGTTTCTCAACACGAGTAAAAATTTTTCCAATTTTCAATTTGGCTTCCGTGAGAAACATACTATACCACCCATGCTATATTACACTTTATCAATAAAGTTTCTAATGCTCTGGACAACCATATGCATACAATTGGAATATTCTTGGATTACTCTAAGGCATTTGATACAAGATCATAAAATGTTGTTATGTAAATTATTCCATTACGGGGTCAGGGGTGCAGCCTTGAATTGGTTCAGGAGCTATTTAGCTGACAGACAGCAATTTGTATCCATTAATGGTTGTGCTTCAGCATTACAAAATGTCAGCTGTGGAGTCCCGCAAGGATCTCTTCTTGGTCCTCTTTTATTTATTCTTTATATAAATGATTTTCAATATTCTTCTGATGTATTATCCTTTATTTTGTTTGCAGATGATTCTAGCATATTTTTGTCACACAAAAATGCACAAGTCCTTTTGCAAACAGTTAACTCAGAGTTACGTAATATTACTGCATGGATTCATGCAAACAAACTGTCTCTAAATCTAAAAAAAAACTAATTATATGATATATAGCAATACGCTCAAGATGTTGCCCGGTGATATTGTTTTCAATGGAGGGTAGCATCAACTAAATTCCTAGGTCTCCATATATTGATGAAAAACTGACATGGAAAACTCATATAAAGTATGCAAAATATTGTCAAGGAACACTGGTGTAATTCGTAGGTTAAAGTCTGCTCTCCCTCAAAGCATTTTACTTATCTTGCTTTATTGTAGGTTTAGTTTTTCAGGGTTACACCATGTAATTCTTTCAAGGAATAAGAGCCCTGAAAAGGGCTGGTGAGCTCCGCTAAGAGCTCTGTGGTTCTCGACGTTTCGATCAGTATGCTCTGATCGTCATCAGGAGAATGACTAGAACACTGCCCAGTGGAGGCTATTTATTGCCTACGGAGGGATCCGATTCACAGCCTGATTGGCGCCAATCGGAAATGCCCGCGAATTCTATTCACGGCTGCATTCTCATTCTGGTCACTGGTGGCGCTATAATTCCTCTAAACAGAGAAAGCACCGGACGGTGCCATTGTTTTCTCTGAATAAAGAACAAGTGCCAGATTTTTCGCTGAATGATTGCTCCCCTTAGAGCCGGTATTTAGTGAAGTATCAGCGACACTTTCATGGTTGAGATACTGAATTGTAGGTTTAGTTTTTCAGGGTTACACCATGTAATTCTTTCAAGGAATAAGAGCCCTGAAAAGGGCTGGTGAGCTCCGCTAAGAGCTCTGTGGTTCTCGTGGTTATCTTGCTTTATTCAACCTTAATTCTACCTTACATTAATTATGGTGTGCTTGCTTGGGGCAAATCTCTTAAAACGCAGTTAGATAAACTGTTCTTGATTCAAAAGAGAGTATATAAGAACAATCTGTAATTCTGACTTTCGTGCTCATACAAATCCTCTCTTTTATCATGACAGAATTCTAAAGGTAGAAGATATTTATTATCATGATGCAACTGGGTTCCTTGATGTATGATCTTAACTCAGGTGTACTGCCACTGGCATTAGCCAAGATTTTCAAGAAAAACAATCAAATCCACAATTATTATGCCACAAGACGTGCTTCAGCACTCCACTTATACCCCATGCAAGGACAAAGTTTACTCTCAACACTTTAGCTTGCACTGGACCAAGGTTTTGGAACTCTCTTGACTCAAGCATTAGTCATTCTGTCAGTATGTCTTCAAACGTAAACTGAAGTTATACTTATGAGTAATTACTTTGTTGATTCTTAAACTATGCTCCAAATTGTGATGCTGCCGTGATTCATATTTGAACATGATCCATTCCTCAATCTACTACTGTATAGCAACTGCCAACTTAACCTTTTCTTCTTTCTTTCCCTTTCTCGCCTATAGCAAGCTTTTCTAATTCTCTCTCTCTCTCCCTCTCCCACCCCCACTTTCCATTTCTTTAACCCATGTTTTTATCACTCTTCTTGCCTCCTTTTATTTTGTACATAGTCTCTTCTCCCCACCCTATTTTATGACTCAGTTAAACCATGTTTATAGTTATTTGTTTTTAGTACTCAAGCGTTTTAGACGAACATTTCTTGTATTACTTTTTCTACTATATAACCAGGCTAGTCGTTTTCTACTATATGATATTGCTTTGAGGGACCTGATTTTACAAGCTAAGCTTTTCTTAGGTCTCCTCGTCTTTCTATTTCACTTAAATGCTTTTTATATGAACTTGTTCTTTACTATTGTTCCTTTTATGTACTCTGTCACATGTTATTAATTTGTTAGAATTGTATTACATCCATTTGGAAGAAAGACAAATAAACTTGAAACTTGAAACTTGAAACAAGTGTTTGCGATCACTTTAACTCTCTGGGCTCACTCCGCGGCGATTTTCCGCCAATTAAAAAGGCCGCGCCGAGTTCGCCTAGTGCATGCAGTGCCGAGTTAGCCCGCATCCTATATGCGCTATATATGCATAGCATGCATGCAGCTAACATGCAGCGCAGAGTCTTACGAGTTACAGTGTTTCAATCGAAAATAAACAGAATCTGTACGGTAAGTTGATTTCATATTCTGGAATTTGAAAAAATTTCGGCAATTTTTTACCAGTAGATCTAGGTTAAAAACAATATTCACCGGAATAGGGTCTGTGGATCTAATCATCTAATGTTTAATAGTGTTCGTATTGCACTCATCGCACGGGTCTCAAGACTGCGGTTGGGCATGGGCTGATCCACATGATCACCGGCCAGAGTTCCGCCGGGCGGGGATGCGTCATCCAGCGAAGCTCCACGCACGCGCCAGTGAGTTAGACCAAAATTAGGCTTCTGTCTCTCCAGTCTCTGTAAATTCTATATCGTAGGTTGTTCAACTGAGAGACTCGGGGTCGTTTCATCAAACCGTCATAACGATCAGCGACATCTCGACAATATCGCTCAACTTGTCCGCTAAGTTTTTCACAAAGCCGTCTTTGCCAAGACCAGCGACAACTTCACTGACAAGTGACTTGTCGGTACTTCAGACCTAGCTACTTAGTATACGAGCTCTGTGGCTTATCAATCTGGGGCCTGTTTCTCGAAACCAACGACAAGACAGTCATAACTTTATCCGCCAACTACGGAGATGTCCATGATCTTCCTAAACTGCTTCACGAAGTGCTAACTAGCTAGACATTTCGTGATATCCATACTATCGGCGAGAATAGGAGTCGACACGTAGCCTTGGTTGCAATTACTCTAGATCTATATTTTTAAAAGCTAAATTTAACTGAACTGCAAATATTTGAATGAATTAGGGAATAAAAGAAAATAGAAAATGTAGAACTCAGTAGTAGAAGGGTAAAATAGATGCCAAACACTTTTTAAATTATGTAAATTATATGATGGATTCGCTTGTAAAATGAAAAATATGAGTGATTGATTTCATGATCGGTGAGCCAGTTTTACGTTGGATAGGTACCCCCCGGATGTCGTCATTTGATAGTTTATCAAAATAAACCCATATATTTTCATTGTAATAATAATATGCTTTGAATGTTTTACATAATGTTTTTGGGCTTGAGTATGATATGGAAATTACAAAAATATTCATGTTATAAGTTTAAACACGTATATTTCAAAGTATTCATTTTAAAAATCGTTGATATAATCTATGTTTACACTGATATGGGTCTGAAAACCAGAGAATATGCCGGTGACTATGGCTGGCCTACAGTGTCATATTACAGTTCCTTCGTCGGATTTTAGTTCACCAAAGAAATCTTTATAGAAATCATTTACGAAGATCGCCCAATTATTTGTTTTCACACAAAAAGCACTCTTGTAATTATTATATAAGAAGTAATATGTGATTTTTAAGTTTATTATGGTAGCACGTCATTTTTCATGCTAATTGATCAGATATGAAGGACCCATATCGTAAAATAGCTTTGCAATCAGAAGTTATTTGAGGCTTACTAAATTCATTTTGACATAAAACATACCTAGCAACAGTTATGAATTTATATTATTATACTTCCCATTGCTTATCAGTAAGGCTTGTATTTTTTTCTTTCCCAATGTTTATTTGTCAATAGTTTTTTTTTTCCAGTTTCCAATGATGGGATTAATTTGACAAGTTTTGGTTTAACTTTTTTTTTTTTAAATCCCACCACATTCTAATTAGGGCTGGGACTAAAAACCGGTTACCCGAGTCCCGCCCGAGAGCCTCGGGACCCGGGTCAAAATATTAGATAACCGATACCCGAAAATGACTATTTAATTATCACCTATGTATGTACACGACAAGGCGGTAGATGAACGTCGAACAGCCATTTACTATTTACATGTAAAAAAAATCCATGTAGCGCTCTAGCGCACCATTGCAGTGATGCGCTTTTGATTTATTCAACTCACTGTGAAACATAACCTTACACATTCGTATACACAGAGAGCAAAGCTCACTGCCGCTATTCGGAGACTGCTCATTGGTTCATTGAACCCATGACATAATTTGCATTTAGTGCCCTTCCCCCTTCTTTGCAGTGAACGATAAGTCTATGAGCGATTAACGGGCGTAAAGTTTACAAACTCATGCATATTCAACAGTCGCTCCACACTCGCACGTGGCATCTTACAACTCGTACACTATTAAACAGGTATTTTTAACATCGACGATCACGATCTGACACTGTCACAATATCCTGAAACTTTAGCAAAGAAGTTACCAATTACTGAAATCAGATTAACAGTACATGAACGATATATCCAAAATAATATCCTTCATTGTTCATGCGAAAGTGAAAAGCAAGGCTGTGAGAAGCGAAGGATGTCTACAGTGCGCGCGATTAACATTTTCATTCATAAAATTGGGCTTGTGACGTCATTTCATGAGCGGTCCGTTAATAACAAGTCATGACAAGTCATATGCCAGCCAGCCAATGAAGGTATGCGCCTTTTTTTTTTCTTTTTTCTTTTTTCCTTTCATATACCGCGGCGGCATTGGGCGGAAAAGGCGCTTTGTATAAACAGATCGAATTTCAAAAGGGAACCGCATGTGTGTGTTAAAGGATGAAGTTGCAGTCGGACAGAGAAGAAAATGTTGGCTTGATGATTTTTTTTGATGAATGATGAGTTTGATGAATGATGATATTTGATGTCTGATGAAGATAATTGTTTTGATTATGTTATTATCTTGATAATGATGATATGATGATGATGTCTTTGATGATTATGATGATCGATGATGATATCAATGGTGCTACTGGCGAAGAGAGAGGACCCGGCATGTATTGATGATTTTATGTGTACTAGTAGTGGTACGTGTGTGTGAATTTCAATAATTGGCGGGTTGATCACACGTTGAGAATGAAACTGTCGGTGAGGCGATGACCGCGTGCGTGAGGACTCGCAATGTGTATAATTAGAGTATGAGGAGTGTAGATAGATAACTAGATACTACAGAAAGCTCGCCATTTTCGCCAGGCAAATCAATACTCCGTGTGAACAGTGAAGTTTGTGTACAAAGTGAGTAAGTGACTCGATCTCTACGATCACGATGTCAAAATTCCCAAGAGCTGCCCGTACAAAATTATTAAGAATCATCATGATCGTCGTCTCAAACGAGTTTTTCTTCATAAGATTTCTTTGTATTCCCCTTCCTTTTTTATAAGTACATGTACATTCATGTATTTTGGATAAACATGTGCGAGGGACTGTTGACCGCGCGTGACTACCTAAGGCGCTGGCGCGCTGGCATGATTAGACGGTAGACAATTTCTACAGATTAGATTTAGGCGGCTTATGCCTATCCTGTCTTGCGCCCACGCGATTTCCTCCGCCTGTTTTGTTGTTGTTGTTGTTGTTTTTTTTGTTTTTTCCTCGAATGGTTTATTTCAGTTGCCAAACACAAAGGAGTTTTCCCACAGTGTTTGTAGCTTCTTAGGGGTAAATATTGGCTTGTAATTCGTGTTATATCATTTTCGGGTAACCGGGAACCCGCCCGAAAAATAGTCGGGTTCCCGAATTGAAAAAATACCCGAAACTCCCACCCCTAATTCTAATACAGGCCTATCTCCTGTCAGTCTATTATTGTTATCGTTTTTATTATGGTTTTCTTTTATATTTGAAAAAAAAAGTTCCTTTCATATTGAAATGACCTCAATTAGACTATTGTTCGTTTGTTTGTTTGTTTGTTTGTTTGTTTTTGGTATTTTTATCCATTAGAATGTGGAAAGAGTGTTGATTCACTAAAGTTAAGTGGAGACAAGCCTTGAACAAAAACACTATGTATTTTCATATAATTTTCATAATATAAACATGGATAAATTCCAGATAAAGTGAATGCGTAAAAAGAGTTGCATAGAAGTATGTAGTGTCCCGTTTTGCCTACCATAATCTACCCAAGAAATAACATGTGATGGCGCTGTACGTCAACTAAAAAGATATGACAGGGTTGGAGGCGTCATAAGTCCTTAGTCAGGAAGTTGTCGCGCACCCGGCTTGGTAAAGACGGTTTCGTGAAACACGTAGCGGACAACTAGAGAACTGGCGCTGACTTAGTCAAGAACTTAGACATACATGTATGACGGTTTCGAGAAACAGGCCCCTGGTACTGGCCACAGAGCTATACAGCCCATGCCTATACTGTGTGTGGAGGAGGATATCAACCAAAAAATCTAGATCTAAATATCACCATTTCCCACATACTGTGAGCCATGCAAATCACCCTCGGAGTTTGCTAAAGGGGTTACCTTCCAGGATCAACTAAGATTGTAAAAATTGAATGAATAAAAAA
This sequence comes from Heliocidaris tuberculata, assembly GCA_025618425.1. NCBI lineage: Eukaryota > Metazoa > Echinodermata > Echinoidea > Camarodonta > Echinometridae > Heliocidaris > Heliocidaris tuberculata. The sequence goes on from CM046848.1 coordinate 14,405,294, forward strand.
GAAAAAAACCCCACAAAAATCGGCAGGTGTGATCTGTTTTTTTTTACCTTGCACTTGTAACTTGTATATATGGGACTACACATGCAAGGTAAGATTGGTGTAGTCCCACATATACAAGTTACACATGAAAGGTTAAAAAAAACCTATCACACCTGCCGATTTTGTGGCTTTTTTTCTTTTTTATTCATTCAATTTTTACAATCTTAGTTGATCCTGGAAGGTAACCCCTTTAGCAAACTCCGAGGGTGATTTGCATGGCTCACAGTATGTGGGAAATGGTGATATTTAGATCTAGATTTTTTGGTTGATATCCTCCTCCACACACAGTATAGGCATGGGCTGTATAGCTCTGTGGCCAGTACCAGATTGATAAGCCACAAAGCTCGTATAGCTACTCCAGACCTGTCATATCTTTTTAGAACGCCATCACAAGCCAGCTTTTAGTTAGTCTATGGGCTGCGAAAAAATAAGAAATGTAAATTAAGAGAACATTTATTTCCTGATCTCCAAGCACTATCCTTTACCGTTCCTTTATCAAATGGTGTTACTAATGTTCGTATTATAATATTTTACAGACAAACAATATGTTCTTATGACTTCTTGACCCCCCAACAAGTAACTGAGATTAATATCAAAATACCCACATCGTTCTACCATAGAAAAAGCGTCGAAAACGGAACAGTCTGTATGGTGGTTGATCCAGTGTCCGAACACTTTTCAGAAAATCAACGATAGCAAATAAAATATCAAACGAATATCTGTCAAACTTACATAATGAATGCTCAAAGTCCTACAGAAAAAGAAGTTGATGGAATTTTAAAAAGACAATGTAGATTTAATACGATATTCCCTTCCGAGTGAACCCCTTCCCAACGACGCGGCGTTTTGGTCCCTTGAAAAAGGTACTGTATTTCCGAACGTGTGAAACCTATGGGAAAAAGACACAACCTTTGTTTCAATAGTGTGGTTTTCATACGCGTAATCCCACGCGTATGAAAACCCATTTTAGGCGCTTAACTGTACACGTTCAGTAATACAATCTGTTCGGAATTGCAATACTTGACTATATACATGTATACAGACCAATTTAAACGACAATTTATCATGTATGTATGTAATGTATTTCCCTTTTCACACAATGCTTTGATATAAATAATAGTAAATGTATTTTTTATAAATGAATATCAAGAATTGGGCCATAAAATATCTTAATTTAATCATTTTCTCTAAAGTGTACACGGTTTGGGTCTTCTTTCCACAATTAGTCAATTACGGTATCCTCTTATTTACAAATCTAGATTCGTACATCACAAAGCATCCTCGAGTTTTCTCAATTTTATAAATTATTAGATGCCATAAGTAACACATATTTTCATGTAAACGGGATGTTTGTATCATCAGTATTAATTTTCGCTGCCTTTTTTGACATTTTGGAACAGTTTGGGGAAAACTGAGCCTCGAAGTCTGTTTGGGTATTTGACGATAAATCCAATGGACTGTGATATAGACTACTGTATACGCCATATATTTCGCGGTGGTTTTATTTTCTCGAATTTCGCGAATCGCGAGTGGGTCGCAAATTTAACAACACGCCAAAATATTGCCAACATAAGTCGGGTGAATTTGTTGTCTCCTGGTCAGAAATTCACCACTTCGCTTTGCAAAAGTACATCATCACGGCTGTTTGTAGATTTGAGAATTTTCCGACCGCGAATTCAACCACTCGCGAAATAGTCTGGTTAGTCCTATTCGTGAAATTTATTGCTTATACAGTATGTTTCTTAGCCGATAAGTATCGATATCATTGAGTTGTTGTTTATCATGTCTTCGTGAAACAGTTTTTCAAGTCCATGACATTTCCGTAGATTGCGACAAGAGCTATGACTGTCATGGAGTTGATTTGATGAAACGACCCCCAGGTTGTGGCGCTAATGCACTTTTGTATCCATGCGCATTGGGTACCCTACCCCTACCCCTAACCCACTTATACATGTACAAGCTTATCTAGGCCTGGCCTAGGATTAGACTCTAGTCTTAGAGCTAGGGCTAGGGGTAGGGCACTCACACTTATGCGAGGTTAATATATTAACCTCCATATAATATGGGGGTAGGGTATTATGCGCATGGATACGAAAGTGCATTAGCGCCCAGGTTGTTGTTGTTTGGGATTTCTGGCGTACAAGGGGCCGCAGAGCGTTTTTGAAAGTAGCGGGGGCTGATCTAATTTCGTCAGAATTTTCTTTATTTTTTTTCCCACTACTTTGTTGTGAGCATGATTACTCAAATTCGGCTCACTCAATTTTCATCAAATTCCAGTCAGTTATCAGGCCTATCAAGGTCAAGTGCCAGAAATTTTTTCAAGGTCATTGTGACGTCATCCAGGCGCCAATTTGTGAAATCACAACATTATCGATCATATCTTCATAACGAGTTATCAAAAATGAACCCTATTTGACACACATGAACTTCAGGTCAAGGGTCAACATAGCATGCTAACAAAATCCACACACGCATCATGATGCACACGTACGCACGCGTCAAAATTTAAAAATGCTCAAAATCACTTTTTAATCAAATTAGAGTACGGTTCAGGACATTGTAAGCATTTCATAATGCATGCGCGTAGCACGTACAGAACATAAAAATACTGTTTTTTTGCATGGTTTGTATTCCTGACACTATTCTTGACAATTTCCAACTATTTACAGTCATTCTCGACCTTCCATAATGCCACACGCGTGCGTCAAACTTTCAAATTCGTGCGCGCATCAATGGGCAATAAAATGTAAAAAGTGGTAAAAACATGCCTATATGGAATCCACCATACATGTAGCTTGTCAGAATGCCTGGATACCCCCAAATTTTATTACATGTTCCGAAAGCCTGTGAGTTGTAGATTTTAATTCGTGTATAATTTTGTCCAATCGTATATTTTGACGTCGTCATATTTGCATATGAACTCCAAAAATTGATTTTGAAAAAAATGATGTCATAATTTTTGTATTTATTTGACAATATTTCAGTAATAGGTTGTCGTTTTTTCTTCCAAATTTTGATATGTTGTAGGCTGAGACAATTCTCAACAAAATCAGTCACCCCCATTTTTCATTTGGACAAAGGCATCATGGCGTATTTTTGAGATTAAGAGGGATGTCAATTTTATACATTTTGCGTGTATTCTCTATGGGACATGACTTTTTCTCAAATCTTGATTCTACATTCCAGTCTTCTTTGAGCAGTATCTGTGTTATTTCTGCTCAATTTTCTTCCAAATTTTAGTATGTTTTTTCAAAATCAATTTGAAACTATAAGCTTTCGCAAGTGTGCCCTCCAGTTTTTGATCAGATGTCGGGATCATGCACATTGTTCTACAAAATGTCATTTGAGAATTCTGTTTTTCCCTTACGTGTTCTCTCTATTGGGAAAATTTTGGTCTATTGGTAAAGCAATTGCCTCCCATCCCACTGACCCAGGTTCGAACCCCGGTGTGTTCATTTTTTTTTTCCATTTTTTTTTTTTCTTCTTTTTGCCTTTTATTTTAACATCTGCTTTGACTACTGTAACATATACAAGCACAAACAATGTAATAAACTTTTTAATTTTACGTGTTATGTCTATTGGAAAGTAGTGTAAAGTAGTTTGTGTACAACCCTATGCGAAATCTGAATGCCTGTCGTGTATTAAACTATGGGTTAATCTCCCATGTATAATGCAATATTAAATCGTTCGATTTTCTTTGACGCAAGTCTCCATCCATTGTCAACATTATCAGGATTATTATCTTGCACAAATATCACATCTTACAAAGCAATTTGCCAATGGGCAGACAGACCACCTAATTCGTCAAGTGACAAATTAAAGTTCTAGTTAGTTTAATTTACTGACAATTTTCGAGCGGCCCATGCATACGATTCGGTTCCTAATGTTGATGCCATCTACATGTACGTGCAGGTTTCTGTGTAGATCTCCAATAACCTCGCATAAGTGTGAGTGGACCTATATTGTAGATCTACTTTTTGTTAAATCTATTTTTTATTTATTTATTTTTTTTTTGTGGGCGAACTGATACTAAAGTTGAAGTCTCCATAGATTTATATTCATATATTTTTCAATAAAAAAGGTAGAAAGTTATGAAACTTATATACAGCTGACTTTTCTCTGGCTTTTCCGAGAAACTCGTTGGTACGACCAGTTCCCTCACCGTGTGTGCAGGCGCTGTTAAGTGATGAGATGCATATCCCAACAATTAACAACCCGATCGCGCATGTACCGTCGATCTCTAGATCTACCCGTGGATAAAGCAATGCCCTCTACGTTTGATGCGACTGGTCGCCATATTAGGACTCACAGAAAAACACTGCCTGGGACTGTTTCAATACAATTTTTTATGCATTTTTAAAATCAAATAATTCAGCACTGTGAAAGTCTTTTCCACAAATTAACTCCACAGAAAAGTTTATTCTTAGGAATTTTAAAGGCGATTAAATGTGACAATCTGCATATTGACATCACAGGCGTAGCCAGGATTTTTCAATAGGGGGGACCAGACGTGAAGGATCCAACCACATAGCCAGGATTTCATTTTAGGGGGCAGTTTTGAGCACACGAAGCATGCTCCCCAGGGGGTGGGTGCAGGTTCCCCCTCCCCCTCCCACGCGAAGCGCAAAAGCTCTGACGTTTTATAGCAAATTTAAGAGAAAGATAATGGCTCGTAGCACCTTTTTTGAGGCGGAAAGTTATTTCGAAGTCCGGACTGCTTTTCAATTATTTGGACGCAATACTGCACTGTATGTAACGGGTGGGTGCAGGTAGGGGGAGTTTCCCCCTTCCTGCGCAAAGCGCGAAAGCTCTGACATTTTAGCACCTTTTTTAGGCGGACAGTTAGTTCGACATCCTAGCTGCTTTTCAGTTATTTGAACGCAATACTGCACTGTATGTAACGGGTGCGTGTAGGGAGGGGGAGTTTCCCCCTTCCCACGCGAAGCGCGAAAGCTCTGACGTTTTAGCAAATTTGAGAGAAAGATAACGGCTCATAGCAAACAATTTTTTTAGGCGGGAAGTTATAGTTCGACGCCCGGACTGCTTTTCAATTATTTGGGCACAACATTTCACTGTATGCAACAGGGGTGGGTGCAGGGAGAGAAGAGTTATTTCCCTCTTCCTGCGCGAAGTGCGAAAACTTTGATGTTTTAGCAAATTTTGAGAGAAAGAAAACGGCTTGTAGCGCCTTTTTAGGCGCTTTGTCGCTCTAGCATCTTTTTTTGTTTTGGTTTTTTTTTTGTAGTGGCTGAATAGGGGGGCCAGTGCCCCCCTTGGGTCCCCCCCCCCTGTCAATGCCAGTGATTGACATTTTTTTAAATAAAAAAATCAAATCACATATATTTTTTTTTATAGGAGTACAATACAGCAGACGGTGTCCTACGTACTGTGTTTGAGTGCGGGGTTCCTAATTTTTGTTCCGCGACCGCATCAACTGCTCGCATAGAGCCAAGCATACTGTACGATGCTATTTCCACGTGGTAAATATATCGATGGCCTGTAGACAACTTTACATTGTTACTGAGGGCTCCCTTCATCATATCGTCAAAAATTAGAAAATGGACGAACTGCGTACAAGTTCCGATAGGAGATTTCGCCAGAAGTTCCCCTAGATTTCAGGAAACCCACTCCAAAGGTTACAAAACAAACGGGTAAGTTTTAATCTTGCATTATTTGATATTGATTTCTACTCATAAACCTATCATTATGATAGGTTTTTGAGTAACATAGAATAGACAACATAGTGATGCATGATTCTGTATTGGCTCAGTGTCGACTGCGTTACAACACAGTCGGGATAGTAATGTGGCTATGTGTGGTGAAAACATGGAATTTACAAAATGAAAGAAAGCATACACTGTGAGGAGGATATTGAAAATAATATACAGTAGTCTAAATGTTATAGAGGTCTAGATATAAATGTAAATACTTGATAATATATTATAAGCATAACAAAACAAAAAAAATTTAGAACAAAAGCAATAAAAATACTTGAACAGAAGAAGCTAATCTATCAGTTCAGGTTGTCTTTTTGGATAGGCATATGACAAGTGCATCAATTGTCTTGCATGATATACAAGTGTGTGTTGAAAAATGATCACTGCAAATATTTTTTATATACAGATGCCTGCATTGTAGGGAAAGAAATGGCATCTGATGGAAAACTGGATGTCCCAAGACTTTCCTGAGAGATTGAATTTTCCACTCCCAATTCCCTTGACATACCCGGCACTGCACAATGCAAACTATCAAAATTATAATCCAATATACAAATATTATGTTCACATGTACTATTTTCCTTCAGGTAATAGAGGAGAGGGAAGAGGAGGGGAGGAGGAAGAGAAGGGTAGATATGGATGAAGAAAATAGGTAGTCTCATATGCACAAAAATTTAGGTCAAAGCAAACGAAAAAGGGACAAATTTTTGAAAGGGAAGGGTCAGTTCAAGGGCATCTTACAAATTTGAGTAAATTGCTACATACATGTAGTCATATTAGTGGTATCTCATGGAATCATAGACAAAATCACAAAAATATGATTTTTAGGGAAAATGCACAACAAAATTATACAAATCTAGACTTACTAAATTCAATAAAAAATAAATCTATGGGTCCAACAAGCTGAACTAAGTATTTTTAGGAGCTGGATCTATCGTGGAAACTATACAAGACAAAACAAAAAAAAAATTGGTGACAACTCCATTCCATATAAAATATATCAGATTTTCATCACTTTGCATTTGCACACAATGAGCACTGAGATCTGCTTGGGTAGGCCTTGTGTGCAAAAATGCCTGTGCAATACATGTGTATTTTACTACGTAATTTTTCCGTGAGAAATTACATGAGAGTCCGTAATGCGCATGCGCGGTCAATTACGTTTTGCAAATGCCGGTCTTACGAGGATACCTGTGATTTCGTCGCAGTATTTTCCTTTTTCTTCACCACCTACGGTTTTTCGCTGTTTACCACTCCTATTTTCGGAGTTTTTATTGGTTTCTACTCATTCTCTTCACTTTTGAGGGTTCATCGACGTTTCTTTGAGAAAATGGAAGTGATTATCTCGTGAGAGGAGAAATCTCGATCTCCGGGCCAGATGTCGGCAAAGCCAGACGCACGCCCTATGCACTCCGGTCACATTACCAGGGGTGAGAGTAGCGAAGCTACTGCAGATGCCAAGAAGCCCTCGGGCTCGACTTCAGGCAAGAACAAACCCAAAGGGGGATCTTCCGAAAAAGGAAAATCTAAAGTGGCTAAGCCAAAGATCACATCACAGCCTAAAAAGGCAGAAACTCACGATTTTGGGGATAGACTGGATAGACTGGAAGCCGTTTTGGGCAAAGTTATGGAGAGTCTCCCGTCCACCTCGTCTGCGGCGTGGAGTCCGGGAACGTCGCATTCCACCTTCGGTGTGAACATTCGTTCTGGTACGTCGGAAGGCGGCCATTTTTTTTCAGATTCTACTGAATTAACGGATATCTCAGATACCGATGAACCTCTTGCCGGTCAAGGCTTTAGTGAGGTGTATGATCGTGATGATGTTTACGAATATGAAATGGAGGAAGAGCTAGTTGTACCTAAGCTCGCAGGTAAATTTGCTCAATCCAGTGAGATTGGAGAACCACTTAATGACAGTTTGGCCAGTTCGGCGACTTACTTAATCTCACATCAGTTGGAGGGAAAAACCCTACATGAGACTGGGGACAAGTACGTTCCACCCAGCAACTGCCCATTGCTTACGGTACCCAAAGTTAATGCTCCAATTTGGGACAACTTGAAATCAGGCACCAAGAGCAGGGACCTTAAACTGCAGAGGGTTCAGCTGTCCCTCAGAGGTTTGGTGGCCTTCTTGCGTACTCTTGATGCAGCTGATGTTATTTCAGCCACTCAGCAGGATACCTTGGCTCTGTTGAGCAATACTAACTTTGAAATTAACTCTTTACGCAAGCACCTGATCAGGCCAGACATGGATGCTAGATTCATGCACCTGAGCAAACCCACAACTATGGTGGGGAAACAACTGTTTGGTGATGACCTACCCAAGCAAGTGAAAGACTTACATGAACAACAGAAGGCAACAGCAGGGGTGATGAGGCCACAGATTAAGACCAGTTCTGGCCAGCATAGCCAGCATTTTCACCCCTATGCCGGGTCACGCAAGTCCAAGTACCATGATGCGGGATGGACGCCATCCTCCAGAGATTCCAGCCGCTCACAACCTAAGGCTGGTAGTTCCCACAGGCCTTTTTTAGGCAGTCAGCCCCATCAGGGGCAGACTCATCACCAGAAGGACAAACACCAAAGCAGTGCCCTACCTCGGCTAGGAGCAAAACAGAAAACCTACAAGTACAAGAAGAACTAAACAACACCAACCTCGAAGAGGTAGGTCAGATTTCTCATTCTGAAGATTCATTTAGTACTCCTGTTGGAGGTCAACTGAAACAGTTTTATGAAAATTGGTGCAGCATTACTTCTGACACTTTCATTTTGGCTGCGGTGCAAGGGTACAAACTTGAATTTGACCCACAGTGCATACCACCCAGAAGATCTCGGCCATATTTCCAATTTAAGTCCTGTCAGACTGAACAGGCTGCTATCAGCAGTGAAATTATGAAACTTTTGGATAAAAATGTCATAGAAATGTGTAATCATGATGAAGGCGAATTCATTTCCAATATTTTCACTCGGCCCAAGAAGAATGGCGGGCTGCGTCTGATTTTAGATCTGTCAGACCTAAACAAGAGCCTTCAGTATCACCATTTTAAGATGGATGATATTCATGTAGCTGCCTGCACTTATATCTCCAAATTGTTATCTTGCTTCAGTCGACCTCCAAGACGCTTATTACTCTGTTCCCATCCATCCTAGCCACAGAAAGTATTTGAAATTTGTATGGAAAGGGCAACTGTTTCAATTCAAGGTCCTTCCAAATGGCCTTAGCACAGCCCCTAGATTATTCACCAAGTTACTTAAGCCTGCCCTTGCCTCGCTCAGACAGGCAGGTCATGTAGTGGTTGGGTACCTAGATGATACCATAATCATTGGAAAAGACAAGGAACATATAAAGGCTGCAATCACAGCTGGGTCATTCCATAGGGTTGGGGAAATTTTTGTGACATGGAAGCTTAAAAATAAAAGTGTTTCAATTGAGATAAAATACTCATTGAAAGTTACCTACATTACCACTTCAATAAATTCCATTTGCATTTTGTAAATAGACCTCTTCATTGTAGAGTAATCAGAGTTACCAGATGTGATAAAATACCACCGTTACAGTGGACATTTTTTCCATCCTTTGCTTCATTTCTCTCTCCCAGCATCAATTTCAAGTCCCAAGTCTTCATCATCTCACACAAGCATAATCCATACAATATTTCTACTAACTTTAATGGTCATTTTTGATAATTCAAAGATGATTATGAAAGCAAAGTGTATGTTAATGGATTCCAAAATTGTTTCTATCCCTCCATGTTATGACCTCCCATTTTTACTTTTTCCCTGAATTCTTGAAAATGAGTTTACTGAAATGATTGCAACTGGGAAAGGAAGGGAAAGGATGTCTTTTCATATTAAAATTGATTTTAGTTGGAATCTTCAACCATTTCTGTTGAAGGGAGCCCCTTCTTAAAAGACTACCTCCGTTACAGGGACATCATGTCCCTGTAACGGAGGTACAGTATGATCTAATATACCATTTAACTCAGAAACCATTATAATTTGTTGAAAATATTATATAAGTTTGTGAAAACCTGTCTTCTTTAATAAATTGTATGAAAGCAGATACATGTTTCCCAAGTGTATATTGCTTTTTGCAGGTAAAAGGTGTATGTAAATTGTTCAAGAATTGTTTGTTTCCTCTTATTGCGATTTATCCTATTGTTATAATTTCCCTGAATTCTTCACAGTAAGTTTACTGAGCTGATTGCAACAGGAAAAGGAAGAGTTCTTTTTTTTTCAAGTGGAAGTTGATTTCAATTGTAATCTTCAACAATACCTGTTGGACATAGCCCCCTTCTTAAAATAATACCTCCGTTACTAGGACATCATGTCCCTGTAACAGAGGTACTGTTTGATCTATACATGTACATGTACCTTTTAACGTAAAAGTCATCCTAATTCTGGGGAAATATTGTTTTGTGAAAATGTTTTATGCAGACTACCATCTACATGTATTCAATAAAGGCATGGTTTCGTAGCACATTTCCTTTTCTACACTTGACATCTCTTACGGACAAATTTTAAGGAGCCCAGTTTTGTATTTTCTTAAATCACATGTGATACAAGATAACCAGTTAAAATACTCAAATAATTACTCTAGAGTAAGTCTTTATTTAACTATAACCTGACTCACATCTCCGAATGAAATCAGTCATACAGTGCATATCAATAAAAACGTTACACTTAAATTGAAAAATCTGTCAAAAATACCTTTCAAAGGATATACATGTATAAGATTTTTTCATGTTAATAGATCTTCTATATATTTTGAATTGTAGTTCTGACAGATTTGTCAAAAGTGTAACGATTTTTTTTGTGTGGGTATATGCACTGTATAATCTACAGCAACACTTGGGAACCTGAAACTTGAATTCATGCCACAAAAATAACTACATGTACATCTACATGTACATGTGTACGTACCAGTCTAAAAGTTTTCCAGAGTAGATAGGCTTACATGTAAGCAATGAAGAAGTTGATAATTCAGTTTTAAATCTTTCCATTATATGAAAATTAAGCCCTTGAATACACAAATACAACTGTTTAACTTAGTTGTTTAACTTATGTACATTTTTACATAAAAGACAAAAAGCAGCATTTGAAATCATGCAGCAATACAAGAAGAAATCTGATGTTTTGCTCCATGATTCTCCGACAAGCAAAAAATCAATAAAATCAATCAAAATCGATATTGTATCACAGCGAGTCAATAGGGTAATTACACGAACTTATTTCTTCAAAATATGAATAAATCACGGTGCTCACGCTATTACTAAGGAGGAAATCGTCTCATTGTTTGTACCAACGTTACGGTGGACAACGCCGGTAAAATGCTCCTAAATCGTTTGTGAAGAGTGCCGACTTAAATTTGTGTGGTTCCCCGCGAAGATGTTTCACTCACGTGACCTTCACTCCCTCCGAAGGGCTGCTGATTTCTTTTATTTTCGAGATCATCGAAGGAGTTACAACCACCGTTACAAAATGCACAGGGACATCGCGATCAAATTTTAGGAGTGAAACATATTTTTCTTGTCCTTGTTATATTTATCAAACCAAGATTTTCTATGAAAATATTTCCATCACCAATCCCTTTATTTTCCCGACTGCAGCATGAGATTAGTGCATTCTATTTTTGAACAAAATGTAACTTTACCACCGTTACGATAAATCTGGATAGTGGACATTTCTCGTAACGGTGGTATGGCCGAACTTTGGATTTAATTTTTACAACTACTGTTAGCTTTTGCCAAAAAACATTCTACACTTTTAAACATCATATATTGCTTGGTAAAAAACAACTACAGATTTGTGGCTAAGTCATTCAGTTTTGCTGATAATTATATCTGAAAAAGACATGTTTTCATGTCACACTTGGTACCCCAAAAAAGGGAGTGGACATCGGCAAACAAAGATACACCAACACTTATTACTTTTTTTTTTAACATTGAATTTATTCATCATAAGATAAAATAACCACTTGCCTTCAATTAAAACCTCATTACAATAAAATTCATCAAACAACAAATTCAGGATAATATAGGATATGTGGGATGTACACAAAAATATGCTGTTGCCCCTACCCTGTGGAATGACCCAGCTACTACAGATACTCTTACAGAGTTAGGTTTCCTGGTACACCCTGAAAAGTCGGTCCTTATACCCATGCAGGGTTCATGCTACATTCAGTAATCATGCATTTTTCTCTACCTGAAGATAAGAAGGATGATATAGTCAAAGACTGCACAGATCTCCTTCATGCCAACAACCCTCTCATTCGGGTGGTAGCTACATGTAGAGTGATAGGGAAGTTGATAGCAACATTCCCTGCTGTACAATACGGTCCCTTGTTTTATCGCTCCCTTGAAAGGGATAAGCTTACTACACTGAAGAAATGTAAGGGTCATTTTGATAGGCCGACAACTTAGGTTTAGGCCGTACGGTTGTTACAAAAATGAACAATTTACGGATTCATAACAGTGATTTTCTTGCGAATCCAACCAAAATGAGGAATTTTAGGGAAAGTTTAGCAGGTAAAATTTTCTGTTTGTAACCAAAGAAATATCGCTAAAATTTCATATTTTCCGGTTGTCAAACTTTGATTTTGCAATATTGCTGTAAAAGATACATCCATATTTAATTATTTTTCGAACTTTATATTTATAAATAGTGGTGTTAAATACGTTATTTTTCAGATTGCATTTGTAAACAACTTTACGTAGATCGTGTGAAAATGCAAGAATTGGCGAGGTCAAAGGGGGTCAACTCCATACAAACTGGCACTGTGTGTGTTTGACTTATGTCGATATAATGTCGACATAATGTCGACATCATGAATATTTTTGTTGCGACATGTCGACAGAGATTTTTTTACCGATACCAGCTCTACCCCTCGTATGTGTAGAAATCGATAGCACTCCTTCACCTCCGCGCTATTTCAGCGCGGTCGTACCCTCGCAGGATCCTTCGCGGAGATGTGTGTATTTTGTATGGAGAACGGACAGTTCTCGCAGTGGATTTTTATAGCACACGTGGCTTGCGCGTTATCCTCCATTGTAGGTCATGGCAAAGATCTTAAATGAGAAGATACGACACTCCCCCTATTTTTATGTAACGGAAGTGGCCTCATGGGGAAGTGCGCGCTTCCCCTGGCCGTTACATCGGACCCGGTACAAAATCGAAAGAGTGTCCTATCTTTCCTTTTACGATCTTTGGTCATGGCAAGGACATGTTTCAGCTTGCAAATTGTTGTGACAACGTTTTCAATTACCTCTTCGAAACCATCATGCTGTATATGTATTTTCTGTCTTTGGAAATCACTTAGGGAACTTTTGATGGAATATGCATCCATGTAAGATATCTCTTAACAATTTTTTAGAGTGGTGGAAACATTTCCTTTCCAATTTCGTTTGTGATTGAGCCTCAAGTTCATAGTCGAACTTTTATAGTACTTAGGGAAACTGTGCACGTACCGTAGTACTAGTCTACAAAGATTACGTGTTTGCGAGCAGTACTCTTCGTCAGATTCTCTTTCTCTTTTTAAATTCTTAATGACATAAAAGCAAAGACATCTAGAAATAATCGTCTGCAAAAAGTCAGTACAATAAAAAGTTTGGCCTTTGTTTTTTTGTTGTAGATCTATGATTTTTTTGGGGGAAACATTTCTTATGCTTCTGATTTTTCCCCTTATTTTTTTTCCCCCCAAATGAGTTGTCAAAGTTGGGGTGCGGCCTTTGCAGCGGTGCGGCCTTTAAGCCGGAAAATACGGTAGACGCACGCGCTGATTTGAAACTTTGGCGCGCGCGTGTGACATTATGGTAAGTTGAAATTGACTTAAAATGGATGGATATTGTCAAGTACAGGTAACTCTGCCTAAGTCGAATCTCTTGGGACCACAGAAATCTGTTCGACTTAGGCGAAATTCGATTTAGAAGAGGTAAAAAACACATGTTTTGCTCATTCTGTTCTGAAAAATTGCTTCGACTAAGGCGATTATTCGACTTATGGAAGGTCGACTTATGCAGAGTTAACTGTATAATACCAAGAGTCTAAAGCATGTGAAAAAACAGTATTTCTATGTTCTGTACGAACTGCACAAGTGCAGAATGCGCACACGGACACGTACGTGCGGATATTTTTGAAATGCTAAAAAAGACCTGAAACATGTGCAAAAAGAAATTTGAGACGATTCTTAGCATTTTTAATTTTTGCACGCACACACCGACTTGTGGACGTACGCGTATGCACACATAAAATGAGCTGAAATTGACTGGAATAACAATGACTTTGAAAATGCCAGTTAGGAATGAGAAATAACTTTTCGTTATAAAGATATTACCATAAGTTGAATTTCAGAAAATGGTGCCTGGATGACGTTATGATGACAAGATGACCTTGTGATTTTCACAATTTTCAAGTAATCGGCCCCGCAATAAAATGGGGGTTGGGTGGTGGTTAGTTAATTAGTATGAGATTTTCCGTTTCTTCATCTGTCAATGAGAGGAAAAAATGCAAGAATTTGAAGAATCTTTAAATTGGAAGTAAAATGGACAGGTATTTCCTTCAAGTTTCAACCATTGGTTTCTTTGAAGAAGGCAGGATGGATGAGAAATTAAGGAAAAGATGGACAAGAAAATAACGTCTACAAATTTGGAAGAAAATAGACCAAAAACAAGATACTGCTCAAAGAACAATGTCATGTAGATTCATGATGTGAAAGAAATTCACCTTCCATAGGCATAACACGCAAATAGGTAAAATTCTGACATGTTGCCTTATATCGAAAATTTCACTATGATGACATCATCAAAATGAAAAATGGTGGTGACTGATCTTGTAGAGAATAGTAAACAAATATACCATGCACTGAGAGGCTCTAGTTGAAATTATGAATTCTGAGGCAGGAATTAACTATTTTCTGAGGGGCTATGCCGCTCAGAAAATATTGCTATTTCTGTCACCGAGGAATCCATAATTTCACTAGTTGATCGAAACAGTGCATGATATATTTGTTTTATATCCCTCCAACGAATCTTGATACAATAATAATAAAAATATACTGTGGTTTACACAGTGGTCTATGAGGCCGATACCGATTAAAAACCACTGATCGATCGCATATATCTGTGACGACATTCATGGTATACATGTAATGCACTATACCATGAGTGGCGTCACAGTATAGCACATATTTCTTCATCGGCATCGGCATTATCCATTAATGAGGGATATAATCTCAGCTACAAAATATCAAAATTTGGAAGAAAATTGACAGGCTTTCAGAAAATGTAATAAAATTTGGGGGTCGCCAGCCATTCTGACGAGCTGTGGCGGATTCTAGATTGGCATGTTTTTACCACTTTTAACATTATATTGCCCATTGGCGCGTACACAAATTTGAAAGTTTGAAGTACGCGTGTGGCAGTATGGTACAGTATGTCGAGAATGACTGTAAATAGTTAGAAATTGTCAAGAATAGTATCAGGAACTCGATCCATGCGAAAAAACGGCGTTTCTACATGTACATTATTAACATGTTGCAAAACACGCACAAATTTTTGAAATGCGTAGAATGGCCTGAAACGTGTGCAAAATTAATTTGAGACGATTTGAAGCATTTTTATTTCTTTGCGCATGCACTGACGCGGACGTACGCGTACGTGCAAGTTTAATGATTTGACATTGACCGAAATGGCCTTAACCTTAAAGGAGAATGAAACCCTGGGGAAAAATCCATTTTAATGAAAAGAGAGAATAGAGAGAAGCAATTCTTAAAAAGTTCCGTCAAAATCAGTTACGAAATGAGAAAGTTATGAAAGTTTGAAAAGTCACAATTTACTTTCTATGGCGATCCTCAAATTGGCAATGTTGCTTCAAAGTGACAGGTTTTGTAGTACAACTCTCCATATGTTTTGTTCGCAAAATTCCATATTTTCCCCATTATCTCTCACGGTGCAGCTTGTCTCGCTCAAGATATATCATGGGAAAATATATTTGACACAACATATGGTGAGTTTATAAAAAGACAAGCAGCATCTTTAGAGATAATGGTGAAAATCTGAAATTTTATGTGCAAAACATATTGAGAGTTGTACTACTAAACCTGTCACTGTGAAGCATCATTGCCAATTTGAGGATCGCCGTAGAAAGTAAATTGAGACTTTTCAAACTTTCATAACTTTCTCATTTCGTAACCAATTTTGATGGAACTTTTTTTAAATTGCTTCTCTCTATTCTCTCTTTTCATTAAAATGGATTTTCCCCAGGGTTTCATTCATGCCCCTTTTCAAATCTGATAAATGCTTAATTATCTCTCTGAGTGCCTTTTTCCCTTCGATAAGTGGCACTTTTCAAAGCTGATAATTTCCTCCTTTTCTCTCTAATATGTGCCCTTTTCTCCTTTGATTACGTGCATTTTTACTTCTGATATGTGCCCATTTTCTGATAAACGACAGTAAGCAATTTCCAGAGCCACAATAAAAATTAGTTAGATAATGCATGTAGGGTAATACCAATATCACAAAATGGTCCCTTTTTCAGATTTATGTTCACCCTTTGGAGGTGCCCCTTGTTCCCCCCCAAAAGTGCCCTTTTTTGCTGGTGCCCTCCCCCTTTAAAAGACGCTCTGCCGCCCCTGCCCATTATACATACTCCCACACACGCTCATCCACACTCCCATGCAGACACAAATACACATGCAATATATACACACACACACAAATACCCACACACACACACACATAAGCATACAAATAATATGAATAGATGCTCATAGAACATAAAATAATGATTTAAAAATCAAAGCAAATAAACAAGGATAAAAGTCCACAAATACTTGTTTAAAGGCTGAATTGTAAGTTAAAATGTTAGAATCTGTATGTGATACTGAAGCTGCACTTGGGGTGTTGTGGTACTGTGCTAGTTCTGCAGGTCAACTGTTACAGTACATCCTCATCATTTTGTTCAATAAATTGCATTTAAATTATAAAATTATTCTGTTTAGTGCACCTATGAGGATCATATTAAAAAAAAAAAAGTCACAACAATAATTACTTAGTAATTGAAAGTCAAGTGGCAATTCTACTAGTACATGTAATACTAGACTTGTGTAATGTGACATTGAACACGCACATTTTAATAAATTACACACATCTAAAAAAAAGTGCTCAGAAAAAAATTTTGGCCTTCGATGCCCTTTTTGTAAAATGTTTTTGGCCTTGGTGCCCTTTGTGGTGGCCTTGGTGCCCTTAAAATTACAAAGCATTTAAGGCCAAAGTGGCCTTGCCCTGAAAATAACGAAATTTAAGGCCTGTTGACATAATCGATTATGAGTAATCATCTGCAAAAAAAAAGTGGGATGGGGAAGAAATAAAAATAATAATAAAGAAAATTCTGACGAAATTAAGAGGTAATCTGTCGATTACGACAGACCACCTAATAAATCTCTTGATGAACTTATACAATTTTGATTTTGAATGTGTGTAGTATGCGTGAAAAAAGCGCTATCTTCAGATTCCGTATCAATATCCTGCTATGCATTGTCATGATTGTGTAAATAGTAAACAAATAATTAAATCATTTCATCTAGACTTACGAATTATTTCCGAGAACGGTTTCACGTCTGATCCTGGATGCTTCATCAGCTCGTCTGATTTGGTGGCGGGAAAAGGTTGTTGCCAATCGGCGCAGACGCACTATCAGTGTTATTGTTCCGAGTAAGATGTTGAGGAATTCTCCAGATTACGGCGCTATACAACCGGGAGAGGTTATGTCGCAGGCCCCCACCAAATCAGACGAGCTGATGAAGCGTCCAGGATCAGACGTGAAACCGTTCTCGGAAATAATTTGTAAGTCCAGTTGAAATGATTTAATTATTTGTTTACTATTTGAACTTTTACCTGGATGGATCAGAACTTACATCATTTGATCATAATTGTGTAATTGTTGTCATCTGGTCTGGTGCTCACGATGCTACATTTGCCATGTACCGAGTCAGAGTCAACAGCGAGATAAAAGGTTAAAAGGGCCCTGCAACCAAAACGCAACCCAAATGCAAGTTTATTGCTGTTGATGTGCAGGGATGCATTCAACTAATATTCTGTTATTCAAACATCTAGATATGTTCATAGATTTTTAAATGTTTTTTTGAAATATTTTTCCCAACCTCCTAAGCTCCACCCTAAAAAAAAGCTCCAGATCTCATTCCTGCAATGACATCATCTGTCAATCATACTGGTCAGCTTCACTGACATTCTACAATAGACAGTGGAATGTAACTTCCCCCAGCTCAGCACATGCTCACAATAGAATTACATGCTTTCAAACAATACCTCTTCATTACCATTCTTTTCCTAGTGATGCTATAGCTGTCAACTCCTATGTGCAATTCAGTGTATGCTGCGAGCCATGTTGTCTAATAAACCATTTTTGAATTGCATTGAATGAATTGAATGTAGGCATTGTATGGTCTTTTAGAACAGATGGTCATCTCTGGCAAAGCTAAATACTAATGTCTCTTCTTAGCTCACTAATGATTGACAGATGATGTCATTGCAGGAATGAGATTGTGGGCATTTTTTAGGATGGAGCTTAGCATGTTTGAGAAAATGATTTTTAAAATATTTTTAAAAATTATGAAACATATTTAGATGTTTGAATAACAAAATATAAGTTGTATGCATCCCTGCACATCAATAGGAATCAACTTGCATTTGGGTTGCAGGGGACCTTTAAATTTAGCTACATTATGAGCGTAATAGTGATTTTTTTCTCCACCCATTATTGACTGGGGCAACTTATAAGAAAACGGTTGCCCCCAAACACAAGGTTTCCAGCATTCCTTGGGGGCGATTTAGGGGCCGACGAGAGCGAAATCGCTGTCGTCCCCGTGTATTTCCGACACTGACCGACAGACTGACAAAGGCAGGTGAGTTTTGAACAATGACAAGCCGCATGCCTCGGCTGGATCGAAGGGAATGCTTCGAGATACATGTACATGTTAGAATAATTATATTGTAAGGAAATAGCATATACTAACAGCTTTGGCAACTTTTATGGGAATAAATACAACGTGAAAGGAAATGAGAGAATAGTGGTAGCGAAGCTCAAAGTTCCCCAGAGCTGTCCACCCTTTGTGTAATTTTTGCAATGGTTGAAAAAATGTCTCCGCTGGGGATCGAACCTGGGTCACTGGATTAGAATGCCATTGCCTTAACCACTAGACGACGGAGACGAGCCCGTGGTTTTGGTAACACCAGATTCAGTCGATTTGGCATATATGAAGAAACAAAAATAAACAAAAGTCGTTTCATGCTTTAATCCAACATTTATTTGTTCCTGTCACAAATTTTGGACACTTCCTAGTGCCTTTATCAAGTGATAATGACAATAGTGTTATTCGTGACAGGAGCAAATAAATGTTGGATAATTGGATTAAAGCATGAAACGAATTTTGTTTATATTTAATGACATGTTTATTTCTTTCAGAATCAAAGTAATGTAGTGCAATGGCCTCATTATGGACAACGAGGTATGCTTTGTGGTCGATCATCAGGTACACTACCAGGAGATTTGTACATGTACCAGCTTGTATTAATGCCTTGCAAAGTCTTCCTTGTAAAAGGTTTTTATTAATACAACCAACATCATCTCTTCACACATCATTCCTTCATCATGCGAAAAAAGGTGGGATATGGTATACAGTATATATTATATTTTTTCATGGGATTAGATATTCTAATAAATTTCCCTATCCTTGCCACTTCCGTTGTTGGTATTGGCACATTTGTATTATGTTGGGGGAAATATTCAATTTGAGATATTATATGAATATTTCATGTTCCACATTTTCGTTTCGCCGCCGCCCACCAAAGGTGGTGCCGGAGGCATTATGTTGTCTGTCCATCCCACTTTCTTGTTCTCGCAATAACTCGAGAACCACATAAGGTATGGACTTCACACTTGGTGCTAGTATGTATCACCATAGAAAGATGATCTGATTAGATTTTGGGGTACGTAGGTAAACGGTCAGAGGTCACAGAGGTCAATTTCTGAAATTTCAGGTGTTAGCCTTGTTCACGCGATAACTCAAGAACCATTTGAGGTATGAACTTCAAACTTGGTGCTAGTATGTATCACCATAGGTAGACGATCTAATTACAGTTTGGGGTAAATAGGTCGCAGAGGTCAATTTCTGAAATTGCAGGTGTTGGCCTCATTAACACGATATCTCAAGAACCATTTGAGGTATGAACTTCAAAGTTGCCGCTAATATGTATCACTATGAAAGACGATCTGTTTAGATTTTTGAGGTACAATAATAATAATAATCAAACATTTTTAGATAGCGCATTACACATAAGCAAAATTGCATGTCTCTATGCACTTTAGGAGAGGAAAGAAAGGAAAGATGCACTGGGTTCATGATTCTGATAAACTATAAAGTGGTGAAAAGGTATGTCTTTAGAGAATTAATGAAGTTTTCATAGGAATTTATACTTTTCAGATATTCAGGCAACTTGTTCCACAAAAGAGCGGCAGAATGTGTAAAAGACCTTTCCCCGTATGATTTTGTCATTATTTGTGGAACGCAGAGCAGGGACTTGGAACTGGAACGTAACATTCTATCGGGTTTATATGGAGTTAGTACTTCAGAGAGATAAGTAGGAGCCAGCTGATGTAAACATTGGTAGGTTAACATAAGTATTTTAAATTGGATACGGGACTTGATGGGCAACCAGTGTAGATCTCTTAAGACTGGAGTTATTGATTCATGTTTCTTCGTGCGTGTAACAAGTCGGGCTGCAGAATTTTGAAGGAGTTGTAGTCTTTGAATTTGAGAAGAAGGGAGACCAGAAAGTAAACTATTACAGAAATCAAAATGGCACATAACAAAAGCATGAATTAATCGTTCAGTGTTCAATGTTGATATGAGGTTGCTTGACCTATGGCGTGAAGAAAGATGAAGAAACTCAGTCTGTACGTAGGTCATAGGTCATAGAGGTCAATTCTGAATTGGCAGGTTTTATCCTTGTTAACACAATATCTCGAGAACCATTTGATCCATTAACTTCAAACTTGGTACTTGTGTGTATCATCATAGGAAGACAATCTGATTAGATTTAGTCAAATGTAGGTCAAAGGTCAGAGGTAAATTCTGAAATAGCAGGTTATTGCCTTGTAAGCGATATTCATTTATCTCAAGAATTATTTGGTCCATTAACTTCAAACTTGGTAATAGAAAGATGATCTGAATAGATTTTGGTGACTGTAGGTCAAAGTCATGGAGGTCATTTACCCTGAAATTTCTGGAATTTGCATTGTTAACACTCTCTTGAACAATTTGAGCCATGAACTTCAAACTTGAAAATAGTATGCATCACCATAGTGAGATGAACTGATTAGATTTTTGTTCACGTAGGTCAAAGGTGACAAGTCATAGAGGTCATAGAGGTCATGTGTGAAATTAATTTTGTTTTAGCCTTGTTATCACCATTTCTCAATTTTTTTGTATTCATGACTAGAATGAGATAAAGTGATCAGACTTTTTATTTATTTATTTATTTCTGATATTTATACAGGTAGCACATTTTCACCAATAGTGGTGGTCTTCCATGAGGCCCTGTTTGATAACAAAGATATCATGTAAAAATATAAATTCATTACAGCAACAAAACAAAACAAGATACAGAGGATATTTAAATATATGTACATATTATCTGGTATCCTCGTAATAAACAGAAATTTTCAAAAACGTATTCAATGATATTTTGGAGCTTATTTCTAAAATCATTGATAGATAGATATAGATATATATATATATATATATATATATATATATATATATATATATATATACATTCGGTGATTCGTTTTTTTTAATTAGATGAAAAAGAAAAGACATCAAATACTTTTGACAACCCCTGAAAATATAATATTATGAAAGCTCATAAACAAAGTATTTAAAGAGATGATCTTTGATCAAAAAAATCCCCACTTGGGATACCAAAAATGATATATACATATTTAAATAGAATATATTAAAAGATAGTATTGTTATTCAAACAATACACTTTGGACATTCATTATACAGCATAATAGTTGAGTATGTACAGCATAAATACCAATGAAAGCACCAATAACTATAATAAGTGGTGTCATTCATTCAGTTCAAAAGTTTCATGTCATCAAAAAGTTTGTGAATAAACAAGTAAATTTCATCGAGTAATGTATTTGAACATGTAAGCGATATTCATTTAAACATTTTCTGCAGATAGCAGAACTTTCAAGTTATGTTTGAAACTGTTCAATGTTGGTGATTTCTTGACAGAACTTTCAAGTTGGTTCCATACTCTAATTCCCAAAACCAAAGGACTGTGTTTGTATGCGTCCGTCCTAAATTTTGGTACACACAAGGCATCTTTTTCAGCGTGTCTTGTATTGTAACCATGTAATAAACTAACATGACTTAAATCTCTCTTTTGGGGTTATAAGGTGTGAGGTCAAATGGCGAAGAAGTCAGTTAACATGTAATTGTAGGTTTTTTATTCTGGTTATAACAATATTTCAAGAATAGTTTGAGCCTTCAACAGAATTTAGGAGGCATATAGGAGACGCACTCATCTTGTTATATTTCAACATTCATGTATGAACCAACAAATTAAGAATTTCCTGTGTGGCCTTTAACATATTTCACTGGGTAATAGCATTTCCATACCGTGTCATTTCTACACCATTGTATTTCTCTGCACTTGTCTCCCCAGGTAAAAAGCAGAAAACAAAAGTTGCAGTTGAAATGTCTGCAGATGAGGATATACTTGATTTACAGGAACTGAAGGAAAATATGCAAAAGGCTCTTGATGCATTAAAGAAAGACTACACTAATACCTTGACCATCAGGACTTCACAAGGTAGGCATAGCCTTGAGTTTTACACCCTGCTGCAACACTGAAGTCCTTTGGCAAGACAATAATCTACATATGCCACACTTGACCCAGGTGGTGTACATGTAGTTAGTGGGTACCTGGCCTGGGGGGAGGGGACACTCGATATATTGGACAGACGGGTATGTGCCTCTTTGACGACCCCTTTTTTTAACGGCCGATCGCTGTTCTCAAGATACCTGAATTTCAATAAACTGTCGTTCTCACCCTTCTCACGCAGTCTCAAGATCCCCGGCTGGAACAAAAGCGCTTGTCTCTCTCCGTTTCCCCTGGCGTGCCCCGTTCCCTAGCTCTCGATCTCGCGTACGCACGTCTATATGCGTGCACTATAGAATCCCCACACTAAGTGCCGTATGTTTTTCGCTTCCAGTCCGACCCCCCGTTTCGAGGGCAGCTGCGGCACACCCCCACCTGAAAATGATTTGAGTCCCCCCCCCCCCCCCCCCCCCCCCCCCCCCCCCCCGGTACCCGGTAGAATTTATTCCTTGAATGCATTTTCCAGAGCTAAAGCCAGAGTAATAATATCCAAAATTCTTTAAAAGTGCATAGAGACATATCATGATGTGATATGTGCTATACAAAATCAGAGTATTATATTGATACATGTACTAGTATATTATTATGTATTTAAAAATTTCAAATATGGTTGATGACAATGTGATTATATTCATCTTCCCATTTCCCTATTAGTATACAAGAAAAATGGGATGTGATTTCAAATTATATGCAAGTTGTGTATAATGAATGGGATTTTGGTTTATCTTTGAAGGTGCCTTGGATCATATTGTAGTAATGACGAGTGATGGTAAGTTCCCTCTCAATCAACTTGGACAGATTTCTTCAAAGTCATCGAGTATCATCACAGTCAACCTCACTAACTTTCCTCAGGTATATCCTTTTGATTTACTTTCTTTTTGACACAAAATTCTCATTGATTAGAACGTGATTTTTCCTCTGCTTCATGTCACTACAAGCTCTTGCAGATTCAAGATCACTTGACCCTTACATTGCCACCAAGTTTACAAATACATGTATGCATATTTGATGTGTGACTGTGTATGTTTATATAATACTAGCAGCACCTTGGAAAATCCTCTGGATTCGGAGGCAAATAAATATATAGTGAGAAATTACACTGTTTTAAATTGTGGCTTATTAAATTTATATTGAAGAGGATAAACATATTACAGTGTTTTTGTTACCAAATAATCATTATTAAACTATGTTTTAGTGCAACTTAATGGTTGTATATTGATGAAATATTCAATCAAATGATAGGTTAATACGTCTACATGAATATCATGTATTTTTATGCAAGTTGATAGTCATCATGAACAACGTTTCTCGGCACTTGTCATTAGCCGCCTGTGATGCTGTGAGGGAGGTTGCACAGCTGGCAACACAGCCGTCATGCAAGGGGTGCACACGGGAAGCAGCCGTTCCTTCGGCATGCCCGTCCTCCCAAATCCCCCAGTTCATGTTTATGGATGTCGACGGCGACGACGGGGTCAGTTTGTGACCACAAAAAACAGCCTGTGACGGTGTTATGTATTAATATATAGGATTAACTGGTCTTCAGGGGGGATACGATATAGATTCCCAGAACTAGATTCATATTGCAATATGTATCTAGTGAGGGCGATAAATGGTGTATCTCCCGAAAGTAGGAAGCCAGTCGAATGATTCGCGATCGGGGCCCAGCCTAGTACATACAAACGGCCGGTCCACGTGTTTGGAGAGAGAGAGAAAGAGAGAAGTGGAAGGAGAGATACATGGCTGAATGGTTCGTGGGCATATATACGGCCACGGCCGGTGCACATGAAGTGCACAAGAGAGTGAGAGAGAGAGAGAGAGAGAGCCACGACATAGTGGTGTTGTTTGGTTTGTGGTTATGTGAAGGGCAGGGTGGGGGGGGGGGGGGGGATGCGAGCTCAAGCACGTGTTTCCCGACCTTTACGCTAGCTAGAATGCTGTGCTATGTGATGAATCCAGGGAAATGTAACTAAGTTACATTTCCCTGTTTAATCTACAGACGGTCTGCTCTACTAAATCACATTATGAACTGAGCTAGAATACCGTGACATTTTATTCTTTTGATTTTTCATCTTTTCTTCTATCCTTTCACATGTTTCTCTTTATTTTCCCTTCTTCTCTTCTTTTTTCTATCTTTTCTTTAAAAAAAGATAGAATAAGAAGTTAAAAAATTATTTAAAAACTCAATAAGTTTGTTTTTTTTTATCATTATTTTGTAGCATTCAGTCAGGGAGGTTCTCTTCCACTCCCGGATTCAGTCATGTTCTCATTTTATCTTCCGACTTGTTTTATTATTTGTCTTTATGTTTCTGTCAATTTTTAGCTCATCCGGCCCGAATGGGCCAGATGAGCTTATGCCGTGGCGAGGCGTCCGTCGTCCGTCGTCTGTCCGTCCGTCCGTCCGTCCGTCCTTCGTCTGTCGTCCGTCCACAATTTCAAAATGCTTCTTCTTCGCCATTTCTTACCCGATTTTAATTCCGTTTGCTTTATATGATAGCACTAGGTGGGGGATTCGAAACTTCTACACAGAATTTTGAAACTCATTAAATATGCTAATTTATGCGCATTTCTCAAAAATCACAAAAATTGCTTCTCCTTCCTCATTTATTGACCGATTTCGATTTTTTTTGTTCCATCTGAAAGACTTTCATGAGGTTCATTGAACTTCTACACAGAATTTTGAAATTTTGTCTACAAAATTAATTATGCTAATTTATGCGATATTTATTCAAAAATCACAAAAATTGCTTCTTCTTCCTCATTTATTGACCGATTTCGATTTTTTTTTTCCATCTGAAAGACTTTCATGAGGTTCATTGAACTTCTACTCGGAAATTTGAAATTTTGTCTAGAAAATTATTTATGCTAATTTATGCGAAATTTATTAAAAAGATCACAAAAATGGCTTCTTCTTCCTCATTTATTGACCGATTTCGATTTTTTTTTTTGTTCCATTTGAAAGACTTTCATGAGGTTTATTAAACTTCTACTCGGAATTTTAAAATTTTGTCTAGAAAATAATTTATGCTAATTATTTATGCAAATTTATGCAAAATTTATTAAAACATCACAAAAATTGCTTCTTCTTCCTCATTTATTGACTGATTTTGATTTTTTTTCTTCCATCTAAAAGACTTTCATGAAGTTCATTGAACTTCTTCATGGAATTTTGAAATTTTGTCTAGAAAATTATTTATGCTAATTTATGCGAAATTTATTACAAAATCACAAAACTTGCTTCTTCTTCCTCATTTATTGAGGAAGACTTTCATGAGGTTCATTGAACTTCTACTCGGAATTTTGAAATTTTATCTAGAAAATTATTTATGGTAATTTATACAAAATTTATTTTAACTCTTTGCCCTGTCCATTATGAAACCCATGGCTGCTGGATTATTTCAAAGGCTATACCTTTCTACATGATTTCTGTCAACATCATCGACAGAACCGAGAACCCAGAAGTGACAGTGGTCAACAATAGCGGGTTATGAGCTAATAAAGACTTGAAACAGTGAGGGACAATGCACTGAAGCCACCCTTAAATGTCCCAACCTTAAAATTCTTTTTTTACACCAATGCATAACTTATGTCATTCAGTGCTTTTCTCTTTTATTACAAATCTTAACCTTCAAATCTCTCTCAATAAAGATTTCACAGTTGGTAGAGATACCTCACCTTGACTAACTTTATGCTTTATTTCAAATTTCTCTGTCACACAGTAAAACTATTAAAATTTACATTCCCCAAAATCTTTTAACTGAAGTCGTGCAACTTGAGTTGTCAATTTCCAGACTTTCATTCATATCTACATGTCACTGTCTCCTTCCAAAACCACATTTAGCCAGATCTGCAATAGGCACTTCATCATCTGTACATGCATGTAACCAATACATGTACATTTCATCGATTCATTACAATGTCTACTGTGTTCAAAGTACAAATTGCATCAATTTCTTTGCTGCATGCCGGATGAGCGCCACATCATTGATGTGCTAGTTCTTTCTAACTTTCCTCACGTTTTCTTTGTTTTGATCTTTCTTCTCTTTCTGTCTTTATTGTGTTCTTCTTTATTTTCATTTTTTTTTTGTCATATTCAATTTCTTTATTTCCTTTAATATTTTTTTTTTCAATCTCTCTGTCATCTTCTCTTTTTTTCTTTTTGTGAACGACATTTTAGCTGTACATGTACTGTTGTGTCCTGATCATCTCATCTAGATTCAGTCTACATCTTCATCATCCTGTTCCCACACTGTCTTGTTTGTTTTCAATCTCCTTGCCCGTTTCTTATCTCACCCAATCCCCTGCCCCGCCAATATCTGGTAATCCTTTCAAGCAAACATCAGCTAGCTGTGTTTTATTATGTAAGTACCTTGCTGATAGATTGTTGTTTTCATGAATAAATTACACGTACACTCGCATTTGCTTTTGGACTTGGACTTGCACACACTTGCAGTTTTGAGGTTTTCCTTTGCTTTGTTTAGAATGGGATCTCATGAACAATAATTCTAGCTAGCGTAAAGGTCGGGGAACACGTGCTCGAGCTCGCATCCGCCCCCCCCCCCCCCCCGACCCTGCCCTTCACATAACCACGAACCAAACAACACCACTCTGTCGTGGCTCTCTTTCTCTCTCTCTCTCTCACTCTCTCTCTTGCTCTATACACACAAAGTCATGTGCACCGGCCGTGGCCGTATATATGCCCGCAAACCATTCAGCCACTTATCTCTCTTTCCACTTCTCTCTCTCTCTCTCCCTTTCTTCAGTTTCTCTTTCTCTCTCTCTCCAAACACGAGGACCGGCCGTGTGTATGTACCAGGCTGGGCCCTGATCGCGAATCATTCGGCCAGTCAGCGTTCTTTGAGCTACATGTATATGTACGTTGATGACTTGACAAAATAAAAACTCTGTGGTACGGAATGAAATTGTGTGGGTACAGAATAGGTTGGTGAACACTTGGCGCGCAGAGGGGCGCCAAGTGTTCACCGACTTATTTTGTTCAAACTTGCCTCATTTTGTAACAAATTTCACTCAAAACTCGTTTTGTTACAAAATTATTGAACAGCAATTCATTTTGTAACAAAATGAATTTGAAAAGGTAATTTGTAACTGTGTGGGTACAGAATAGGTTGGTGAACACTTGGCGCTCTTAGGGGCGCCAAGTGTTCACAGAATAGAATGGTGAACACTTGGCACGCATAGGAGCCCAAGTGTTCACCGACTTATTTTGTTCAAACTTGCCTCATTTTGTAACAAAATTCACTCAAAACTCGTTTTTGTTACAAAATTATTGAACAGCAATTCATTTTGTAACAAAATGAATTTGAAAAGGTAATTTGTAACAAAGAAATTAACATGACAAAATTATGTGTCCATTCTCATTTTGTAACAAAAATCATTCTGTTACAAAATGAAAATTGACAAAATAATTTGGTCGTGTTAATTTTGTAACAAAATGATTTTTGTTACAAAATGAGATTGGACAGAATTAGTTTGTGATGTTAATTTTGTAACAGAATGACTTTTGTTACAAAATGAGAATGAACCAAATTATTCTGTCATTATTAATTTTGTAACAAAATGATTTTTGTTACAAAATAAAAATGAACAAAATAATTTGGTCATGTACATTTGTAACAGAATGATTTTTTTTACAAAATGAGAACGGACAAAATAATTTTCGTTACAAAATGTAATTGGACATGTTCATTTTGTAACAGAATGATTTTTGTAACAAAATGAGAACGGACAAAATAATTTTCGTTACAAAATGTAATTGGACATGTTCATTTTGTAACAGAATGATTTTTGTAACAAAATGAAAATTTTGTCATGTTAATTTTGTAACAGAATGATTTTCGTTACTAAATGAAATCGGACAAAATGATTCCGTAATGTTAATTTTGTAACAGAAGTTTTTTTTTGTTACAAAATTACCCTATTAAATTCATTTTGTTACAAAATTCATTTTGTTACAAAATGAATAGCTGTTCATTAATTTTGTAACAAAAAACGAGTTTTGATTGAATTTTGTCACAAAATGAGGCAAATTTGGACGGAATAAGTTGGTGAACACTTGGCGCCCCATACTCTGCAGGCCACATTTCTTAAAAGATTTCTTTTAAATTTTGTATGGAGATGTATCTTGGTACAATCTACACATCTTTACTTTTTGGTGGTGCTGCCCTCATTGTTCCGTCGTTTATAGGGTCGAAGGTCATTCGTCCCTTTTGTGCGCTCTTACTGCAACATTTCTTAACATTTCTTTCAAATTTTGTATGGAGGTGTATCTTGGTCAAATCTACACATCTTTAATTTCTAGTGATGCTGCCACCAGTGTTCTGTCTTTTATAAGGTCAAAGGTCATATTTTGGACGATGTCTTGTGTGTGCCCTGCAGGCCACATTTCTTGACGGATTCCTTTCAAATTTTGTATTGAGATGAATCTCAGTACAATCTACATATTTATACTCTTTGATAATGCTACCCTCATTGTTCCGTCCTTTATAGGGTCAAAGGTCATATGTCTTTTGTGTGCTCTAACTGCCACATTTCTTGATGGATTTTTTTCAAATTTTGTGTGGAGGTGTGTCTTAGTATTAGTGTTTGGTGATGCTACCCCAGTGTTCCGCTTTTTATTGGGTCATATGTCATATTTTGGTTGCTGTCTTGCATGCACTCTGGCGGTCACATTTTTTTGACTGATTTCTTTCAGATTTTGTATGGAGGTCCATTACAGTTTCCTCTAGACCACTACAGTTTTTGATGATGCTGCCCCCAGTGTTCCATCTTTTATAGGGTCAAAGGTCATATTTTAGTGGATATCTTGTGAAACATTTCTGGACAAATTTCTTTCGAATTTCTATAGAGATGCATTATACTGTTTAATATCTACACACATATTGTTTTTGTAATGCTGCTCTTAGTGTTGACAATAGTCCAGGCCACTGGTGGCAATCTCTACATTATCCTTTTGTTTGAGGGAGGGGAGGGGGGAGGTTCTTTGTCCCTCCTTCAAACAAAAGCATGATGCAAAAATCGTTGCCAGTGCCGGGGGGGGGGGGGGGGGGGGGGGGGGGGTACGTTTGCATTGCGCGGCAGTGGAGATTACTAGTTGTATGTTTAGTTTTTGTTGGGTTTTTTTTTGGGGGGGGGCAAAAAAGAGGAGAAAAAGGTGACTTGATGGAGCATGGCATGAATTACTTACATGTGCTTAATTATCTATTAAATGAATTGATTGATTTCAATTATTGTTTTATTGCACTTTGCTTTTGTTATTTTGTTTTTTATCCCTTCATTTCTTTCACTATCTTCTCTTATGTATATCTTTATCCTTCTATCATTTCTCTATCTTTTGTTATGTTATTCCTTGCTTTTACCCTTTCATTTTTCCATCTTTCCTTTAGTTGTGTTATTCTTTGATTCCTTCTATATCTCTTCTTCCATCTTTCCATATGTTAATCTTCAAATCATTTTTTCTGTAATCTTTCTCTTTCTCTGTTTTTTTTTGTTTTGTTTTGTTTTGTTTGTTTTTTTGCTCTTTATTCCTTGGTTTATCTTTCTATCAATCTGCATATTTTGCATTATTCTTTCTTATTTTTTTTTTCTTTTTGCTTTTCATCTCTAAATTCATTATGTTATTCTTCTTCTTTTTGGGGGCCTTTTTTATAATCTTCTCTTCCATCTTTCACCATAGTTTTCTTTCTATTTCTACCATTTTTCTCTCTCTATCTTTACGTTATGTCTTTATCCTTCTATCCCTTAACTTTCAATCCTCCCTACTGTAATATTATTCATTGATTAATTTGTACTTTGGTCTTTCCTTATATTACTCTTTATATTCATTCTTCCATCATCTCTCTCTCATGTCATTCTGTTTCTATTAATTATTATCATCATTATTACTCCATGTACCACAATGCAGGAAAATGGAACGTTTTTGGAAGTGGGGACTGATGTCTCTTGCCCGGGTACCAACTACCCTTTTCAACATTTTGCCAGCGAGCGAAGCGAGTGGCCAAACATTACAATGTATTATTTTTTAAAATGTGATCTTTTCTAAAAAAATATATACTGTACATTATAATTAAACAAAATTATATGAAACGTGTCTACTCAAAAAGTGAAGGGGCTGCAGCACCATCACCCCCCCCCCCCCTCTCTTGGCCTCAGTGAATCATTCATGACCTTTCACCGCTCTCTTACCATTGATCGACATGTACAAAGTGAATGACAGTCCTATATCGCTTTGACATACATATCTTTAAACATTCACCACCAAAAACCCTCATGGAATGTCGATGTTGAAATTTCAGTTAATGAAAGATGGATAAATAAAGTTTATCCCCTCCAAAAATCAGTATTCGCAAGCCATGAGGAAAATTTGTAATTGAAGGATGAAAACGCGATTCGAAAATGTATTTTTTGAATCTACGTGTCACATTCGTTCAAGGCGTTCTTAGTTTGCTGCAGCAATGCAACAAAACACACTGTGCCTGTAATGCCCTATGCATCGACTGTGTGTACACCATACACACACAGGGGAGTGTGTGTGTATGTATATATCTGCGTGTATGTTATTGTGTGTGGGCCTCCGCCATCCTGCTCGATGCAGAGCTCTGTGTGTACATGTGCATGTGTATTTCTCTCTCTCTCCCTCTCTCCCTCTCTCTTTCGCTCGCTTCGGTGAATTATTCTCATAGCGACTGGAATAAGAACATTTATAATGAAGACGAGGTCAATATTATCTCAGTAAGGGCAACATTTCCTGCATCTCCCGAAAGATAAGCCAGTCAGTATTATTATTATTACCTATCCCTTTGTAAATGAGGAAAGTTCATGTAGATCTATACAGTTGTGCACGTAGACTATATAGATCTACAAATTGTACCGGGACAATGAAGCGGTACTCACCTCCTTTAAATAGCCCCTTTTCCTTCTGTTATTCGCAAAAAAAATGCTACTGCATGTCTCGTTGCCTTCTTTGTATTATCCGCATCTTTGTTCCTTAAAATGCACTTGAATTCATCGTCATCTAGAGACGCAAACCTAGACTTCGATCCCTGGAGTGAGCTCCTATGCAGCAGCACCGAGCCATGCAGCTAGCCTCATGAGCCGCCCGCCGGGCCGCGGACCGCCAGGGTGCCGGTACTCTAGCTGTCACCTGCTTGGTATCGCATCGCACAGTCGTCTCTGCGAGCTCAAAATTTGTAGCAATCAATCAGCTGCTTGGAAAGTCCCGGATGTTAATCGAGCTCAAGGTTGACCGCACTTTTTGTACACAAAGTGAATGGTGAAACCCAGAAAATATCAGGGAATGATGACCGCTCAGAACTAGGTCATTTGCGGACCGCGCAATATATGAATTATAAATGCATCGTAAAACTACCCCATATAGGTAATAATTATATAATATTGAATGGCCTTGAGTGGGATACAAGGATATATCGCACGAGCTATGAGCATATTTCACGAGTCGGCATGACGAGTGAAATATTTTCAAAGCGAGTACGATATATCCTTGTGTCCCACGAAAGAAAAGCCATTCAATATTATCATTATTAATTGTATGATACCTAGTTCCTCAATTTTCACCATATACATGTCCTTGTGTTTTTGTATTGACTTCGACATAAAACACAGGTAGAAAAACATTTTTGTCCTTACCCAAGCCAAGCATCTTGCAAGAGCTGCGCGCATACATCCATTGTCTTAACCTTTGCGTATTTAAGCACGTATTCACTTTTTTACGCGTCACGCGCACCCCAAACCATGAGATATGGAGATATATTGCACAGTCATCCGGGTACTTTTACACAAACCATGAGATATTGTTTTAAAATTGCACTGTCATCCGGGTACTCTTGCGCAAACCATGAGATACGCCAATTTTTCTGGTCGCCTGAAAACCCTTCATACAAATAATAATATATAATATTGACTGGCATTGAATGATATACCAACCTATATTGCCCGATCTGTCAACCCAATATTGCCCAAGCCGAAGGCGCGGGCAATATTGGATTCAGGGAGGGCAATATAGGTTGTATCTCATTCAATACAGTCAATATTATTATTATTATCTATACTCCACAGGAAAGTGATATGAAATTTAATAAAAATCATCTCACCAACCACATTCAGTTCACATGTATACATTAATTTTGATCACCCAAGTTTGACTTATTTTTTTATGATGTCTAAGTATTCGCGCTTTGCATGTATTGTGTTGTATTTTCGCTGTGTATCCGCGCATTGTATGTATTGCATATATTGCGTATGTTAGTATTGCGTTGCATTATATTGCGCATTTGGGCATTGCTGTGTATGGCTTTGCTACTCAGAGCGGTTCAAACCGATTCACGAATATTGCCTGCGGCTTAATTTACACACAAAGTCAATGGGAAAACCCGGAAGAGAAAAAATATGGTATAATATTGACCGCTGCGAAATCAGAGAACACAAAATATGGAAAATTATTGTCAAAAAAAATCACCTCGTATAGATAATAATATCTGATATTAATGATTGTGAAAGGGATGATTAAAATAATGATATTAATAATGTTTGATTGATTGCAAAACATAGTTGAAGTGTGCATTACTGCAGTATAAGCATGTTTGATTAAAAGATTAATGAACCTTATGCAATTTGAGCATCACATGATAGGCTGTTTGTTATCAGGAAGATATTCACAAGCAGCATACATACATTGGGGGAAAAGTTGTACAGTACTTGTCAAATTGATGAATATCTCACTTGATGTATGAAAATAACAACATTATTAACTTTCAAGTGTGTTGCAGCATAGAATGATCTTTTTCAAATCATCTAAAGCAATTAATGCTGTGAATTCAAACTGTAAAGGTGTTTTTTACACTGTTTATTTTTCTATTTCAGGCCACTGAAGCTTCAGCTAAGGCAATCAGAGATGCAGGAATGAATCTTAATCCAAAGATAGAGGGCAGTGTAATTCAAGTACCCATACCAAAGTAATACATTATTTATATATGGCTGTATTTCAGATCAATGGTGTAACTTCCAAAATGGCTACTTTGCGACTTATATAACCCGAAGTAAAGTACATAACCCCCTTTGCTATATATCATTTGAAAGACCTCTAAAGTGCTACATTGGGTAGCATAACAAAGTTGTATTATAACTAATCTGTTCGGATTTCGTGGCCCAATATGTGGTCCAAATTGGCCACTTTTGCTGGGATGATCTATACATGCATATTTTGAAAGTTAATTTTTTTAATGAAGTTTCCCTAAATTCAAATGTTTTTTATGCCGGGTGAAAGAGAAGGAATGAAAGTAAATTGCTATTCCACTTTTAATGTCATTTGTTTTTATGCGAGACAGAGTCAAAATTGATGTTTCGGACATGACATTTTCCGTTAACAGTGGAAGGTCTACAGTAATGAATGCTCGGAATATTCTAATATGCAGATATTTTTATGCCTCCGCCCACTGAAGGTGGTGCCGAAGGCATTATGTTTTCGGGTTGTCTGTCCGTCCGTCCGTCCCGCTTTCTTGTTCGAGCGATAACTCAAGAACCATATGAGATATGAACTTCAAACTTGGTGTCAGTATGTATCACCATAGGAAGACGATCTGATTAGATTTTGGGGTACTTAGTTCGAAGGTCAAGGTCACAGAGGCCAATTTTTCTCAAATTTCAGGTGTTAGGCTCGTTCTAGCAATAACTCAAGAACCATATGAAGTATGAACTTCAAACTTAGTGCTGTTATATATCACCATAGGAAGACGATCTGATCAGATTTTGGGGTACGTAGGTCAAAGGTCAAGGTCATAGAGGCCAATTTTTCTGAAATTTCAGATGTTAGGCTCGTTCTAGCGATAACTCAAGAACCATTGGAGATATGAACTTCAGACTTAGTGCTAGTATGTATCACCGTAGGAAGACGATCTGATTAGATTTTGGGGTACGTAGGTCAAAGGTCAAGGTCACAGAGGCCAATTTCTGATATTTCAGGTGTTAGCTTCGTTCTGGTGATAACTCAAGAACCATTTGAGGTATGAACTTCAAACTTGGTGCAAGTATGTATCACCATAGGAAGACGATCTGATTAGATTTTGGGGTATGTAAGTCAAAGGTCACAGGTCAATTTCTGAAATTTCATGTGTTAGCCTTAATGCGATATCTCAAGAACCATTTGAGGTATGAACTTCAAACTTGGTACTAGTATGTATCAACATAGAAAGACGATCTCATTAGATATTGGGATACGTAGGTCAAAGGTCAAAGGTCATAGAGGTCAATTCTGAAATTGCAGGTTTTAGTCTTAACGTGATATCTCAAGAACCATTTGATCCATTAACTTCAAACTTGGACCTAGTATGCATCACCATAATGAGATGAACTGATTAGATTTCTGTTCACGTAGGTCAAAGGTGACAGGTCATAGAGGTCAGTATACAGGTGTATGTGAAATTAATGTTTTTGTACTTTTGTTATCACCATATCTCAACTATTTTGTATTAATGACTAGGATGAGATAAAGTGATCAGACTTTTGGGTTATAAGGTGTAAGGTAAAATGTCAAAGAGGTCAATTAACATGTAATTAGAGGCTTTTTATTCTGGTTATCACAAGATTTCAAGAACAGTTTGAGCCATCAACTGAATTTAGGCGGAGGCATATTGGAGACGCAGTCACATTCATCTTGTTTTGATTTGTTGTGTGATATAGTCTGTATGTCTTCTAGTTTTAGCAAATGCAAAATGAAGTCACCATCTTTTGTTTTAAAAGTTTATGAAGAAAAAGTAAGTGCATTAATAATTTTAACTTTTCTGTCACATCCGAAACATCCAACAAGTGGTGATGATTATCTTCATAATAATTCTTTTTATTTTTCAAGAGTTTTTAGAGATTAGCCTTACCCTCTTCATTGTGCATTTCAAGTATGATTTTTTGTTTCCTTGAGAAATTAATTTTTTGTAGCCAATAAACTCTTTCCGTTAACACCTGTCACATCCAAAACAAATTTTTAGACAATTCCTCATCAGACTCGCTCATGCGTAAATTTCAAACCTTATTACCACATGTTAGTTATACAGCCCATCTCAATGACCATAAAAATGTGAATTACAAACAATGCACACCAGAATTTTTTTTTATAAGGGCATTTTTTGAAAAATAGTGTTTCGGAAGTGACATGTTAACAAAGGATTCATATATTCTGTGTTTTGCATAAATAAATAATACCACTTCTCAATATAATCATATTAGTTCACATTTGTACAAAGTAACCAAGTTATGCACAATAACCAAGGTTGCACAACAATTTTTTGCAATTATGTTAATAGACTAAATTCTTCATTTTTTTTTAATCGCAAAGGGCAGTTTCGTGCCCTCATTCTCCCACTCCCACTTGCACAATATTCTACATATGTGACAACACTGTTTGGCATGGTATGCATTCACCTCATGTTATTCATACAGGATACTGGCATTATGGAATAATAGTAGTATTTCGAGATATGATAAATGGTGCTTCGGATGTGACACATAAATGTTAACATGGGAAGACCTAGTCATAAAGAGGCCTTGCACATGGAAATTCTGTGGATACTGAACTGATCAATGCATTTCACAGCTGTAGTCACTACTATGCAATTCTTATTAAAATAATTTTTCAGTCTTGATTGATAATTGATATAAATATAAATGAAAGAGAAGTGGATACATGTACATGTACATGTGAAAACATATTCTGATGTAACTTATATGTTATATGTATATCCATTCTTCACTAAAATTTTCATTTTTTCTGGTGTAAATGGACGACAGCAATTTTACTTCCATTCCTGCAAATGATATGGTTTCAGCAATTCAAAATTCATAAAGAGGACCGTAAATGGCTGTTTTGAATGACTTAATGAATTAAATTAATGAATGATTAATTATCAGGCCTTGCCTTACAATTTTGAATTATGAGTTAACAAAGTGAGAACCAAATGCAGTAGCCTCAAAGACTGTTAAAATTTCCCCCTAGTTAATAAAAAAAGTTTTTAACATTTCGCCCAATAACTATTTATGAGAGAGAAAGGATTTAATTCATGTGCACAACCTGCATGTACTTGTCTTCAGGAACCATTCAATTTCAAGTCAGGTTTGAGTTACAGGGTTTATATGTGGTACATTTGCATATATTTGGTTAAGTCATACCCTTGTATGTGTATGCCCACAAGTTTATGAGTATTTCTGTAAATCCAAATTAGAGACATATATTTGCATTTCCATATAAATTCTTTCAAAAACAAAGTAATGCAAACAATGATTATGCCAGTGTGTATATTCATTTTTTTGCCATCTACATTTTTCCCACGAATTTTAAAAACATCAAATGCATGTATCTCTTGATCTCTATCTTAAAGGGGAATGAAACCCTGGGGAAAATCCATTTTAATAAAAAGAGAGGGTAGAGAGAAGTAATTTAAAAAAAGTTCCATCAAAATCGGTTAAGAAATGAGAAAGTTAGGAAAGTTTGAAAAGTCTCAATTTACTTTCTATGGCGATCCTCAAATTGGCAATGTTGCTTCAAAGTGACAAGTAGAGTAGGACAAATCTCCATGTGTTTTCTAAACAAAATTTCATATTTTCTCCATTATCTCTAAAAATGATGCTTGTCTTTTTGTGAACTCAACATATATTGTGTCAAATACATTTCTCCATGATATATCTTGAGCTAAGGTGACAAGCTGCACCTTGAGAGATAATGGGGAAAATATGAAATTTTGTGTATAAAACATATGGAGAGTTGTCCTACTAAACCTGTCATTTTGAAGCAACAATGCCAATTTGAGGATCGCCATAGAAAGTAAATTGAGACTTTTCAAACTTTCATAACTTTCTTATTTCTTAACCGATTTTGATGGAACTTTTTGAAAGTTGCTTCTCTCTATCCTCTCTTTTCATTAAAAATGATTTTCCCCAGGGTTTTTATTCTCCTTTAATGAGTACAAAACATATTTTGAAAAAAAAAACATGAATACTAAACAACAGTTTTCCATAACATATAAGTCATGCTGTTTTGTGAAGACACAATCAACTTCACAATACAGATTTAACTTTTGTGGCACTGACTGTATTTGAATGATTTGAGGTGCGATATTCAAAAGAAAATACGGTCCACAGCAGTAAATGCATATTGCTATGCCCTTCTTGATAATAAAACTATTATTTCATATTACATTTTGATACTATTAGCTAATATATGAGTTCTAGCACACTTTACCATGTGCTTCCACTCTAAATAAAAGTTACATGTATGTAGAAGGCCTCACTGTCTGCGAGTTTCTAATGTTAATATTTTTTTGTATGTACCTGTATATCTGAACCACTCCTTTTGGGCTTTGACGAACTGAAATACCAATACATTTTAGATTTTAGTACAAATTAAGAACACATATAAAACTCATTCATCAAGCAAAGCATATGCATTCTCTGTGTGAAAACATATATATCTCAGGCATTGTCTAATGCTGTCTTCAATATCCTGTTTAAAGGATGGGGATCAAAGTGCCCTGTGGTCACCCTTGAGGCCATCTGCTGCACCCATCTCCTGTGCCTATCCCCTCTGCTACATATTTAATGTTATCAACAATGCTCATATTGCATTTTAAATGATGTAATTTTCAGGAACTTAATGGAATTTAACGTATTTCCATTTTAAACACGATAAAAACTACTTGCGAAAAATAAACTCGACAATTTCAATAGCCCTGTCTATCACCTTTAGAAATGTGCGAACATTACAATGGCGTATTACGTAATCCGAACAAGATTTCTATGGGCAGTATAATAGGCCTTTGAAATTGCCCTTGAGTTTATTTTTCGAAAGTAGTTTTTATCGTGTTTTTAATACGCAGCATGTTAAGGTCACTTCCGAAACAAGCTCAAATTATTAAATTATGAAGAAAAAAAAATATTCTGGAAATTTTTTCCGTGGCTCTACCATTTTCTTTTTATGTAAGCATTCATATTCTTATTCTATTTAAAGCCCCTACATGCATGTTTAACTATGAAAAAAATGAACATGTAGTTGTCATTTTCTGAAAATTGTCAATTTTTCATGAAAATGATGTAAAAATAGAAAAAAATCACCTTTTTCTCCAATTTTTTCCTTCTTATTTTGAAGCATATATAGCAAGCATTAGAATATGAAAGGAAAATTTTAAAAAGTTACTCTTAGATTGACCTCAGGACTCTAATTTGAAGTAGATAATTCAAGTGCAAATTCAGTTTTTCTAAAGTTTGCTGCCCTCTACCAATCAAACTAAAAAAAAAGTTTAAGCTCGGCCACTACTTTTTTCTTATAATTTGAACCCTAGGCAACATTTCTGCAAAGGTTTCAAAGTGAAAAACATTATTCTAAAATTTTGTCATTTTGTCCACCTAAAGTAGTTATACCATTCATCTGAAACAGAGCCATATATGATATCTCAAGAAAAAAGTTTAACTACTGGCAGGACTCTTTACATGTTATAAAAACATCTGGCTAATGGCTATTGCCGTTTTTATAGAAAATTATTAAGCTGTTCTAGTATTGCAGTGTATTTTGGAAAATTAACAGTAATTATTGAACATGTCATATTTGTTTTGATTGCCAGAGTGACAAAGGAACACCGGGAGAATCTTGTTAAATCAGCTAAGGGATTGTGTGACAAGGCTAAGGTCAACATACGTGGTGTGAGATCCAAATATGTCTCCTCCATACGCAAACACAAAGAAGGAACTTCTAAGGATACAATATTCAGATTGGAACAACAAATACAGCAAGTAGCTGATGCTTTTAATGATTCAGCAGATAAATTGTTTGCATCAAAGATGAAAGAACTACTTGGAAAGTGAACAAGGATGTAATGTCCCTTTACAACTGCAAGAAGGCTGTGTAAGAGTGTAAATTTATTATGAGAAAAACAATGGGACATTAGCCCAGTTCGTATTTGCGAATACACTGTACTGTAATTTTGCCACTGTGCATTGGTAAGCAGTTTTCCATGGTCACCATTCAAGTCAGGGAGGCATTAAGAATACAGTAGTATTTTGGGTAATGTGCTATTCTCCCAGCATGCAATGCATACTTCGGTCAAGAGTCAGACCCTCAGACTTTGAGCTGGGCTTAACTGCACAAGCTGAAAATAAGCTCTTTTAGCATTATTACGGATAGGGGGCACATATGAACAGGACTACTGCTGGTTGCTGTTGTAGGAGGAAGGATACTATAAAACCAGAAACGTTCGCGAATGTTTGAATTGTAAACAACAGCCATTTTCACAGCAAGAAACTTTATGCGAGTTGCAAAAATTTAGTGTTATGTCAGTTATGACTCACTGACTTCGGCGTGAAACTTTCGCGAATCTGAACCGCTCGCAAAATTCATTAACATTAGATGTGTGCAAATGTTTTTGGTTTTACAGTACTTATTTTTGCATT